>CM077183.1:13434469-13974469 GCA_039654105.1 Coreius guichenoti
TGGCAGAAACATAATTGGCCTTTCTCTTCAATCGTAATCACTTCAATATGTGTCTGTCTGGTTAAAATGTGATCCCCTCTGCTGTTGGATTCACATCAGAAATGGAATTTCATCAATCAGCGTTGCAGCTCATGCCGTCAAAACCACATCTTCGGGTCTCTGTTCATCACATGCGAGGAAATAAAGAGTCTATTTTATCACAAGGCAGAAAAGACGAGAGACAACAGTGCGCGCTGTGCTCAAAGTTAGGCTCAAAATCGAAGGGCTACAGGTAATTAAAAAAAAAAAAACAGTTCTGGAGCACTGAACCAGGACGCAATATCATCCTAAATTATTTTTAAATGTGCCCCAATTAATCTCAAAATAGTGTTCTTCTCTCTATTTCGCATGGGAACGTCTCTTATGTAAAAGATAGCGCTGCTCAGGGCAAAAGGGTGCTGAAATAGGTGGTGTAGATGGGAGATTACAAAGTGTATTCAATTTGATAACACCCTAGCTGGAGTTACATAATGGGACGCAGGGTTGAGTTTGATTTCAAGGGTTGACATTTGGCTAGATAATCCCCAAAGAAGAGTGTGGCACGAGTGTCCGGCCTCTCATTTCTGTTTTCGAGAGATAGGGACAATGTGCCCTCTGAAATATCTTTCTTGCTAGAGTCCACGTAATCGGGCATGTGTATATTTATTTTTTTATTTTAAGAAAAAAATTTGGTTGCTAGAGCATTGCTATGCAGTTGCTAGGGTGTCCAAGTCAAAGGAGGAAAGCCTCAAGTCTCTATGATATTGGTTACAGGCTTGGGTGTCACCTTTAATGCAAATTTTGGGATTTTTCGACTATTTTATTGTCTAGCATACTTCTAATTTCTTAGAAAATTAATAGCACAACATGACGCATGATTTGAGCACAAACTTCATAGGACAGATTGCATAGGAATAACTTAAAAAGTTTAATACTTAGGGTTAGGGGTTTGTTAAAATCCATAACTCACAGTATGAGCGATAGCAATGCCTTCCTTATTAAGTACCACTAATACAGACTCACAGAGAGGAGCTGAGAATGCCAGGTCAGCGAAGTTAGAGAGCTTAGTCATTGCGTATGTTAATAAGGAGAAAGTGTTCGTCTAAATCCCTAGAGTACGAAAACCAGCTGCTGTTCCACTATTGAAACTCTATTAAGAAGTCCAAGTAAAAGGGAGAGAGTGAGAAAGATTGAGTGGCAAGGCAAACGGCAAGGTCTAACCCTCTCATTTCTTTCTTAAACGTTTTTATTTAGGTGCTTCACACACAAACATGGTACAAATCGCTAACCAATTGATTGCTATATATATATATATATATATATATATATATATAGATAGATAGATAGATAGATAGAGATAGAGATAGAGAGAGAGAGAGCGAGAGAGAGAGAGAGAGAGCGAGAGAGCGAGAGAGAGAGAATAAGACACCCTAACAGAGGACATAGTTGAAGCAAATGGAAGCAAATGGAAGTAAATGGAATGAGATGGTACCTAGAACAACAAAGAGCAAATATACAGAGTCATTAAAACCCTGGTGCTAAAATCATCTGCTCCGTCTGCAGCAAGAAATGCGCAGCATATTTATTCCATCTGTTCATCATACTTATAGAGAAAAACAAACGTAAACGGGGTAAATTGCTGCTATTTAGTTCACATTCTCTAGAGACACTGCTAGAAACCAAAGTTTTTACCATAGTAGTTTTTTTTTATTTTTTTTTTTAAACCATCTCTACTGGATCGAAAGTGTTTGGGATGACAGCTTGTAGAAAAGTCATGAAGGAAGTGCCTCAGGTGGTAGTGTGCAATTACAGCAAGCAGCCATTTTCTTGTATGTATTTTTCACAGAAAAGACATACACACCAGGTCACAAAGGGCAGGAAAGCATCATCAGAGGAGAGTCAGTAGATCCATCTTCCTCAACTTTTGACACGATCACCTCAATCATACAGATTTTCCCCCAAACATTGACTGTACAAGGCAGATTTGGTGTGTGTTATGAGAGCCATTTAAATGCATGAGCAGCAGCACAACACTCTGGATAGTCAATCTCTCTCTCTCTCCTATAGCCAGCAAAAGCAGACCCTTTTTCATTCAAATAAACGACACCTAGAATGAATCTCTTTAAACTTTGCCACAGTTTACTTTGCTCTCCCGGGATTCCTCGGATACTGAGGCACAGCGACTCTGGCAAAGACATCGAGCTGACACTCAGCGCTACGCTAATTAGTTTGGGCTTCCTGGAATGAACCATTATTTACGATTCTCTTTAGCTTCTCTAAATGAAAGGCTATTGTTTTTCTAATTTTCTATGGAGCAGCTGGTGAGTTTGGAGTTTAGGACAATTGTTCCAAAGGTACTTCAGGGAAACGGGAGTAGAGTTTATTTACCATTTCTCTCTGCACACAATATGCCACATCTAATGGGAGTCTAAAAAGCTATTATCTCTGTAATTATGAAAGTCTTCATATTTACTTCCAGAATTTTCTTTGCCGACAAGGAAAAAGTTTTTGATGTGCATGATCTGTAAACCATGGTAGTAAATCTTTGAAGCATTTTTAACATTGTTTATAACCTGCGATTCCACTAAAAGGATTATTGTGGTGGTCTCGGGGACCATAGGGAAGCTTTAATCTTGACATTCGTTTGAAGCATTAGGACACTTTCCTCCCACAGGATCTCTGATTGAGGTCAGCTAACGATGAAGGGATTTTAAAGATTCTGATAGCCGCAGTGTGCATTCTTACTGCTCTGTGCACACGATTAAGTACCTGCCAAATCGCTTGACATCCACTGGACAGTGAAAATGCAAAACTAAATAAAAGCTGCTGGAAGTAGTATGATTTGTAGATTTATGAGAGTTGAAAGAGGAGAGAAGTATTAAGCAACTGAAAGGAAGCGGTAAAGCCATTGTATCATGTTGGATGGCAAATGAGGGATTATGGGGGGGTGGGGGAATGAGGTTCAGAGTAAGTTCAGAGTAAATTCCTTTAGTCCATGCAAACAATGCAAGCTGGTCACAATTTTCAGTTTAATCATCTGAGTGATGCAGCATATCCTGTCTTTAATAACAGAGATAAATGGAAAAAGTATGTGAACCCTTTGGATTTAACTGGATTTTTGTTATAAAAAGTCGTAAATAATAATAGACAAATAGTCTACTTAAGCAAATAACACAAACAAACATACATTTTTGTGTCTCTATTGAATACACCGTGAAAATGTTCACATTGCAGGGAGGAAAAAGTATGTGAACACCTACAGTAGGGCTAATGACTTCATTAGCCTACTGTCAACTAACCTTGAGTTCAAATAATGAGTCAATATTGGAGGTCTGTCGCCCTGTCCTTAAAATGGAATTTTGGGTTTGCTAATCACTAAAAGCACTGCCTTATGTGAACCATACCACAAGCAAAAGACTGCTGCGAACATCTAAGATTGAGAACTGTTGACCTACATATAGCTGAAAGGGGTCTCTAATGGCGTTTTCAGACCTGTAGATCATTTGCTTTGTTCCGAAACAGGGACTTAATTTGTTACAATGTTGCATTTTCTTCTTGGTTCGGTTCGCTTTTACAAGGCAACATTTCAAATCGTCCCAAAATGTGTTTATGCAAATCACATGCGAGTAAAACGGTCATCTTATTGGTCAGTTTCCTCTGCGTCATCCATCAAGTTGATAGACAAGTTCGCTCCACAAGCTTATTGTGGCTTATTTATAACTGTTGACAGACAAACACTATACGAATGCAGCAGTTAGAGCGGGAAGCAAGGCTTCGTCGGGACAACATTCTTGAAATGCACGGAGAAGAGCAATTACACAACATTTTAAGATGAAGAGGCGCTCTTTGGTTTTCAACTGCGATAACTAATGTGCTCACTCACAGAATCAGACACTGATGCTTTTTAAATAACATAACATTTGCTGTTATGAATTATGATACTGCTTGGTTCGTTGGGTCGGATTGCTTTCTCACCTCAACCGAACCGCTCCAGAGTTCGTTTACAATGGGGCCAAGACCACCTCGTTCAGGCGATCTCGGAGTGATTGTTTTGGCACAGATCCAAGCGTGATTGCCTACTACTACGCATGAAAACGCACCAGGTTCCGAAAACGCTCCAAACGAGCCAGGTGTGAAAGCACCCTAAAAGTCTTGTTCTTGACCATTCTTGGGTAAGACAAATTGTCTTTCGAAAACAACATTCGCAAAATTTGCAAAACAGCATCTAGATGTTCCAACGCTCTACTGTGCAAAATATTCTGTGGACAGATAACACTCAAGTTGAGTTGGTTGGAAAAGACAACACTATGTGAGGAGAAAAAAAGGCATAGCACAGCAGTGGAAGGGCCATCATGGTTTTGGGCCGCTTCATTGCCTCAGGGTCTGAACAGCTCGCTATCATCAATGGAAAAATTAATTCCTAAGTTTATCAGGACATACTGTAAGAGAATGTAAGGTCATCTGACTGCCAACTGAAGCTCAAAGCACAGGAGTAAAAAAGAAGATTCTTGACCTCAACCTGATTGAGATGCTTGAATGTGTCCTCAAGAGAGTGGTTTATACAAGACATTCCAAGAATACTGCTGCTAATGGTTTAGTAAAAAGTAATTGCAAAATTGCTCTTGAAGTTTGTGCATGTTTCATCAACAATTGCAAGAAACATTTGATGGAGGTCATTGCTTCCAAACGAGGATCAACATGTTATTAAATCTGATGGCTTGAATACTTTTTCCACCCTGTGCTGTAAACATTGTGTTCAATAAAGACACAAAAATACATCATTTCTTGTGTGTTATCTGTAGAAGAATGTGTTTTATCTATTGAATATAATTCCTATTTATGCAGAAATCCAGATAAATGTGAAGGGTGCACATACTATTTACCAGTAACTATTACATCAAGTCTTCATCCTAAATAATAATAAAAAAAAGGTTTTAAAAGTGAGAGATTACAAATTCCCATCAAATACGGATATACTGAACATCTGCGCTTTAAATCTAAATGGCTGCATTTCAACAAGTCAAGATGGCTGAATTCAGTCCTGTCTTCTGGTCAATAATGGTGGATGGGCAGTGAATGACGGATGTGTTCATATTAAGTAAACAAATGAATAATCTAAAAACCGGCTAGTCATTATGAACAATCCATGAATGTTTCAATGCTGGTGGAGCTCTTATCTTCAGAGGGTTAGAAATACCGCTTTTAAGTCCAAATAAATGGCTTGTTTTTCTGCAGTATGCCAATATGATGAACAGACATCTGTCAGAAGCTGCCTGATAGAGTAACAGCAACATAAGGGGTTCCCAAATTCTGGAAGGTTCCCACCAGGGAAGTGAACTATTAAAGAAACGCACTGATTATTTAATTGACAGGCAATCATGAAGGGAACTATTTTAACAATGACAATGACATCGCTGAAAAGCAAATTTGCTGGGGAAAATAAAAATAATTCGACCTGCTGACTTGCAATTACATGAAATTATAATGGAAGAAAACTAAATAATCAGCCATTCAAAAAGGAACCAAACTAACACAAAAAAATAGTTTTAAAGGGATACAGTAGTTATTTCAATAATGAAAATTCTGTCCTCATTTATTCCCTCATGTCGTTCCAAACCTTTCATCTGTGTAACACAACAAAAGATATTTAAAGAAGTGTTTTTGTCCATACAATGAAAGTCAATGAGATCCAAAAAAAGGGGCGAAATTAGTCATTTAATTTTCATGATAACGATATACAGTATATCACAATATAACTATTTTTGCTGGAATAACAAACAAGATTGTTACGATTCTACATTGAAATTTCACAATTCTCAATACCAATATTGATACAACTGCAAACACTTATACTAGCCTAACTAATATAAGTAAAATGTTCTCAAGCTTATCAAAGACGAGTAAACAGTCAGTAATAAAATAAGAACAAAGAAACTAATTACGAGCTAAAGGACAAATAATTACAATAGTTTAAAAATAACATGAAATAAAGAGTGCTTTAATTTTTTTCTGGTAGATCTGTCTAACTGAAGAAATACTACAGAAACTACATAAATGAATGGATCCAATATATTCATGTACATCAGATTTCCCAACTGTTCAGGTAAAACGTAACTGACTGAGTTGTTTATGTGAATATTTGCAAAGACAAACATTCTGAACTGACTATGTGTGTATTTTACAGTCTAAGCGCAATAAAATGCGACCCCCCCCCCCCCATACTATAGAAGTCAATGGTTTGCATCATATTGTGCTTGAATGGTTTAAATTCGATTGAAAGTTTAAATGGGCAAGGCTTAAAAATGCATGAAAAGGATAAACTTGATGACGCAACATTGCAGTCACTTGAGCTTAACCGCAATACAGACAATAATCCAAAATTTCTACCGGTTTATCCTGTCTATGTATATCACCCACCCCTAGGTGGAAAACAACATTTGGCCACATTTACATTGTATAGACAAAAAGGCATTAAGGCACTAAGGCATTTTTCAAAATATGTTCTTTTGTGTTCCAAAGAAGAAAAAAAGCCCTATGGGTTTGGAACAATGTGAGGGAGAAAATTATGACAATTTGCCATTGGTCAGAACAAACAGATAGCCCTGCCCCAAACTGACACCATTGGTTGACTCACTGTTACCGTGTTGGGCTGGTAGGGATTCTCAAAAAAAAAAAACTATGTTTTGAAAGCACCAGATGCATGCAGTCTATGATTTCTCTGCATATAAAGCTGGGATAGGAGGAAAAACTGCACGGCACGGCCTACAGATTTTCAGAATGCCAAATAAGCAAAGAGTTCACCAACAGCTTCAGAAATCTCTATATCAGCCATGACACACACCACACGCTTCAGTGACAAACCTTCAATCCTGGCATTCTCGTTTAACACAAAGAGAGGTGCAACAGCACAGTCTCTCACCTCTGCACCCCTGCTTTTGTCACTAATCAGGAAAGTGTTCCCCCCTGAGTGTCGACTGTCTTGTTAAAGCAGTTATAAAAAAAAAAAAACGAAAAAAAAAAAACAGCTCGGATACAAAGAGCCCAATCAATTAAATGGTAAATCACACATCAGAGGAAGAGAAGCGCCACAGCCCTGGGGCAGAAGTGTGTGCAACTGGGAGTGTGAACATGCTCAGTTACACAGATGCACACTAAGGGCACATCAAAAAGGTCCTGACAGCCTCACATCCAGGGTAAAAACACAAGAAAGAGAGTATAATGTGACATTAGGGAGGACCTTAGTCTTAGTGTCCGCTGCCTGTATACTCACTGTCTGATAAATACTGCTTTAAACCGAAAGCATGTTCTTAAACTGGCTAGCTCTAATCTGACTGGCTGACTAGGCAAGAACTGTAACAGAACACAAGGGTTTTTTTTATCAGTTTGCCTAAATAAAAAACAAAGTCATGTTTACAAGGTACCGGGCTGATACAGCAAAGCTTTTGAGGATGAAATTCACATTGGATTTGCCAAAGGTTGACTGGTTAGTGGAATCAAATCATTTAAAGATATTAACAGATCTTTTGGGGGTATTTGGACAAACACACTCCTAAATGAACCGAACTGTGGTTGGTTGTTTTAGTCCAGCTATACATGACATGTTAAAGCATGCTAAAGCTCACAGGAATAAATGACATTTTAAAATATATCAACATTATGATTAAACAGTTACTTTAATTGCAATATTATTTCACAATATTACTGTTTTTACTGTATTTTTGATCAAATAAATCAAAAATCACTTTTATTTATATAGCGCTTTTTACAATGCCAATTGTTTCAAAGCAGCTTCACAGTGGTAACAGGAAAATAATGCAACAGAATTTGATTCGGCTGTACAGCCGCTCTGGTGAAAACGGTGATGTCATCCAGCTCATTTCAATTATCATATAGTGTCAATGCGGGCAGATCAGTAATATAGTTGAAATGTAAGTGTCCCCAACTGAGCAAGCCAAAAGCCAAAGGCGACGGTGGCAAGGAACCAAAATTCCTTCAGGGCCAGAATGGAGAAAAAAAAACTTTGGGAGAAACCAGGCTTAGTCGGGGTGCCAGTTCTCCTCTGGCCGACGAACAAATAGTGTATGATTATGATTCTGGCAACATTACAGGTCAGAAGTCATATTAGATCAATAGATATTCGTAGGATTATTCAAAAGATTGGAGTAGTCAGGGCAAATAAATGCAGCCTTGGTGAACATAAGAGACTTCTTTCAAAATATGTATAAAAAAAAATTACCAACCCCAAACTTTTGAACGATAGTGTCATTTATTAGGGAGTTAAATACTAAAAAAATAGATAATAACATATACTAAATATTAGTAAACATTAATGTAATATTTAAATACAAGAGAACCCATAAAGGTATTTTAAATAAAAAATAAATAAATAAATAAAAAAAAACTGTAAAGTAAATTTAATATTAATTCATTTGGTATTCTGAACTAACAAGAAACAACACTTTCACAGAATTTATAAATCTAGGGTAATGCAACTTTCTGCATATACTTAATTTTGCACATTTCAAGCAGTATAAATTAACATTAGCTACAGTATGCATTATGGACATGAATTAAAGGAAAAATAGTGTATATATTAAAAAAAAACAAAAACAAAAAAAACAAACAACATTAACCTAGATTAATAAATGCTGTAAAAATACAGAAAACTTTTGTTTTCTATATCTCACCATGGACACCAGGCTGAAAACCCTTATACCAAGGACACAACCTGTACTTCAAAGAGAAAAGGCAGCAATGCTGAAAATAAAACCAACTGGAATCTTAAAATAAAGACAAGAAACACATAATAAGGGAGGTGGGAACTGCCCTGGTTTCAATTTCAGTCGTTGTGAGATCTGCAGTGGCTTCTGGGTATTGTAATTCTTAAACAGTGACAGATTCGAGGTCGACTCAAATGGCATGCACAGACCTAAACGAAAACACTAAATCAAAAGTGAAGGTCAACAAGGTGGTCATATTGTCACATCTGATGTTCTTCTCTTTCAAAAAGAACGGAAAGATACGGCATCCTGTAAGCGCCTCCATTCCTGTGTGTTCCATTTAATAATGAAAGGTCAATAATAAGAAACAGGATTAAAGTAAAAGCCATAGCAATAAAGCAGTCAATCTAAGACTGATGGCACAAGGGTCCCTGGAGAGTTGGCAGTCCACCATGAACAATTTACGGTGCATTCGTCAAAGAAAGACGGCAGAACGACCAGCTGGCACAAAGATTTTCTGCAGGCTGGAACATTTCCTAATTAATCCGAATACACTCAAGGTGAAAAATATGGGTTTAATGATTACATGCCGCCTGTTTATTTAGCACCCAGAATAAATCTCAGCAACATACTGAGTAAAAACCTGAGACGCATCTAAATCGTCCTGTCCAGCAGCCAGGAGAATGCTAAAAATATGCCAAATGCATAGCAAATATATAGTTTTCCAGATAAACAAATATTCAAACACACGCAAACATAAACACAGACATACTGATATTGCTGTCAGAGCCTTAAGCCTTAAGAGTTCAGTGTTAAATTGCCAGCACAACACGGAGTGACGCAACCTCTCATAGACATCATCTGCACATGCCCTTCAATGAAACATACAAGAATGGGAGAGAGAAAAGTGAGTAAAAACTCTATAAAAAGATTTTTTACTCGTCATTCCAAAGCCATATGACTTACTTTCTTCAGTGGCGAGATATTTAGCAGAATGCCTGAGCTGCTCTGTCCCATACAATGAAAGTAGATGACAAAAGAGTAACACAAAAGTATCATAAAAGTAATCCATGCGGCTCTTTGTATGATCTTAGTCTTTGTATAAAGAACAGATGGAAATTTAAGTTGTTACTCATTAAAAATCTTACATTGAAAAGCAGCCATGGTCACCATTCACTTTCATTCTATAGAAACCATTTTTTCTTTTGTTTTTAAAATATGTAAAAACATTTCAATCTAACCCTTTTCTAAAGAACCTTTTGTGCAATGGAAATGTTCTAATGTAAAAGGTTCTTTATGGAACCACTGATGCCAATAAAGAACCTTTATTTTTAGGAGTGTAAACATTTTTTTAGTCGAACGGGTTTAAAAAGACATGAGGGGGTGTAAACGATGACAGGCTTTTCATTTATAGGTGAACTATCCCTTTAAGAAGTTTCTCTGTTTCGAATGACATTTGGGATTTGCGACAAATGGTCCACTGGTGAAAACAAGGTCTTTGTTGAGGTAAAAATTCTTCTTTTCACTGAGAGCTAATCCGTAGCCAATTTACTCCATTTAGGTCAGGATAAAAGTTATAGTGGGTTCTTAAATCTTTGCCATGGACTTACGTATAAACTAATTAGAGCAAGCACAGGCACAGTTGCAGAGAGACTCAAAAGTTTCAGATCGCCTAATTTCCTCTGGGTCTATCGATTCCGTCTTGTGACTATGAGCAGGGAAAAAAGGATGACTCCAGTAAAATATTTGCCTTAACTGAAAACATGCCCTCCATTTCATAGTAGGTTTTACACTACCATACATGTTTTCATATCATTATAAAGTAATTTGTTGACTAGATGCTGCATTAGTAGAGAAAGAACAGCAGTATGTTTGCCGTCGAGGCTGAGCGGATGCTAACGTTAGTAGTACCTCAAAAACACACGCAAGTCACACGCGACCCCGCCCCTTGCGCCCTCCCGTTTTCTTCCTCCCGGGAACCCATGAGGAAAAAACAGCAGGGCAGAGGATCTCAGCGCTCGGACGAGTGAGATCTCACGTCGGCTCAGCCCCCGCGTGACTCACTCTCCCCACAGGAAGAGGTTTAATATCTTTTTTTTATCGTCAATGTAATACATATTTTGTTATTTTGATTAGATAATAATCAAGTGTTCTAAAATAGAAGCAAATAAAGTGTGAGTGTATACATACAACATACATATGCGTCTAATTTAATGGCTATGGGGTTTGTGTAGATATTTAAAGATGGCCATCTTTAAGCTAAGATTGTTTGAATTTATATGAAACGGTAACACTTTACAATAAGAGTCCATTATTTTGATATAATAGCTAAGGTTAATAAAAGTATTGATCATTGTTAATTTCAACATTTAATACATTTTTACATTTTAAAGTTGTTTCTCTTAACATTAGTTCATGCACTATGAACTAACATGAATGATCAAGGTATAATTAATATATTAATATTTTTTTATATTTAAAAAGTACATTACATTTTCATGGTTCAGTACTGTTTTTTAATTTTGTAATAAAGTTTGTAATAAATGTTTGTTTTCATTCAGTATCCATTTAAAAAAACATTGGTTGATAAATCAGCTAACAGCCAGAGTGGTCCTACAATCAGGGTTATCATTATTATTATTTTTTAAATTATTTTTATTTAATTTCAGGCTCAAACCTGGCTACACAAGCTCAACGTGTCAGACAACGGACCCATTTCACATTTCTCAGAAGCGGGAGTTGTCACAGTTGGGTAAACATCTATAGTGCTGAATGGAAACTACAACAAGTATAATTTTTGTGTTACCATTTGCTCCAATATCAAAAGAAAAATCCACTATAGCGTTTGACTTTTCAAGAAAGGAAAAAATAGAGCCATAGATTACAGTGGTCAGAAGAGAGAAAGATGTCACTCCCTTAAGCTGAAAGTATAATTTTTTTACGTGTACACGAGCGCATGCACACAGGGGTAGCACAGCCTTGCAAAGTATACTTCTTTTGACTGGTGCGCATACACAGGCGCTCGACGCATGCACAGTTTTGAGGAATCTCTCGGCACGAGTTACAACCCATGTAAATACTGCAAAAAAATGTAAATGCGCATGTGCGATCTGGGCGTACAAAGTACGCGCGGTTACAAAAATTTGGCGGAGCGCGCACTGTACGCTGACCCTCGCGTACGTGTAATTAGTAAAGTATACTTTGGCCTTTAGAAATTCACACACAGCAATGTTAACTAGCATTCTGAAATGTAATGCCAAGGTGATAACACAAAGTATCATGTTATAAATGTACATTCAATTTAAAAACATTAAAAAAAAAAGCTAGATTTATGATTTAACTGTGGAAACACATCATCACAGTCTGTGAAAAGGGTCCATTGGCGAACCACTAAGCCACGGGTCCAACAGCAATCAGAGCTATTTAAACTAGATTTCCAATTAATCCTGGCCTTATGGCAACTACCCACTTCAGAAGAAAACAAGAGAGCCCTGATGAAGGTTAGTCGGTTGTAGTCAGAATAGTGGTCTTTTTAACTGTAATCCGTCTGAGCCCATCAATCAATGCTAAGCTAACGTATGGCTGTGAGTGTTAAGTGGGGGATTACACTGCGGAAAAAACTATTTGTTTAAAGGAAAAGAGCACAGAGGCGTGAGGTTGCACACGGACACTACATAGAGCGACTACAGGATAAGCTGTCCTGATACCCCTCTCATAGTGACAGACAGATCCATAAGCACAAATCCAATATGGCTCTGTCTTGTGCTCGATCGGCCGCTTTGTTTTGCCAGTAAACATGCCAATGTCTGACACTGGAACAGTGGTCAGAGGACACTTACTCCAAACCATATGTTGGCAGGCCGGCCTTCCTGAAGCTGTACTGCTATTGGCAGAACATCCAATGGCAATGAAGCATAGAAAAGGACTGCACTGATTTAACAGTTTTTCTAAAGTGCTAATTTGGAGTATTTTGTTTTTGTCTGAGAGGAAAACGCAAATGGACTGTTTTTTGGACTGCACTATGCAGAAACTGTTGCAATGGGATTACAAAAATAATGGCAGAACATCCAATGTACGGTTAATTTGGGGCTCACACTTGTTGGTGTCGCGGTCATAAACGACCAAATACCGTGTATGCAATATTTTTTTAATTAATATTTAGTATTTTGAGGGCATTTCATGGTACTACACAATATTTTTTTTTTGTTTGTTCACATACAAGTGGGACAAAAGTTACCACGTTTCGTACCATTCATTCAGAGTAAAATATTTTAAAAATCATTTTTGGGCCAAAAATGGCTGAACAGTAGAAAATGTTAAAATAATAAATTGGCATGAAGTGAAAAAAAATATACTAAAAAATAAATAAATAAATAATAATAAAAACTCTATTTAGAGTTTTATTTCCAAACTGATTATTTCGATGTACATGACATGCTCACTTCGTTTTGATTTTCAAACCCTTGGGCTATACATACTCACAGAAACGCAGGAAAACCCTGCTTTTCTTGTCGCACAGAAGGTGCATTTCTGTAATACTGCAAATAGCAGCTGAGCAATGCAGACACCGGCAAAGATGCTCTTTCTTTGTCTAGTGTTCTCTTCTGAGGCCTGCCATGTTCTTTCTACGATGCTTCCTGAAGACGCAAGCTGACTCTCAGGTTCTGCCTTTAGTCTCATTTTAGATCTTAAACACAGAGTTGCTAAAGTTAATATCATAATTCTTTCATTTCTTTCATGAAGGCAGTGCTTGAAGGCAGCCTCCTGACTCAACATGGGCCTCAAATTCTAGTTGCCTGTTACAAAATATATGTTTAGTGGACTAACGACACTTGAGATTGAGATTGTATTCCTTGAGAACTGCCTTTTTTCCTTGCATATCAGCCACAACACGGAATTCACTATATAGCACATTGTAAACAAGCGAGAGATTGCGGACACAGCAACTGTCAGTGCACAAACAGAACCAAACTTTTTTTGAGAGTTTCAAGCATGTAGGCTTGCTTATATTTACATACAGTATACAAATCCTTACCAGAAGTACAGCACAACATTGAAGGCCAAAGTAAAAATACAGAAAGTGAAAATGTAACTTCTTGGCTGAATTTGAGGACAAAATATTAACAGATCCCTGTTTTTAAATAATACATAAACCACTATTTTATATTATTTCTATTCATGCTTGTCTAGACAACATTCCATGTCTTAATTCTGTGGTTAAAAAAATAGCATTTTGGATAGGGACTAACCGAAAATGGAGGAAAATAAAACAACAAAAAATGTTCCTGAATATGAATTTCCCATTTTCAAGTGGTCTGTCATTTTCATTCAGCTGTACAGAAGCACAGATGTACAGAAGAAACATGATCTATCACTTCACTCAAGCAGATGCAAACAACGCAGCAGACTACTTGACAAAACCGATGCCATCAGGAGGAAAACTGTTTCAACACAGCGTGTCTGAAGCCTTGAACAAAATAACACAATGATCATGAACAAACATGAATATTGACTTTCATCACAACATTATGGTGGTCTTGGCAAAAAAACAAAACAAAACGAAACAAAAAAAACTACAAACTAAATGCATGTTTGAACGTTCTGATCAAATTCCCTCTCACTTTCCCATCCTAATTCAATGTCTTTGGCTGCTTTGTTCTCATATTTGCTGCTCTTAATGATTAGAATCAATTGCAAAAAAACGCTGAAACCAGACGATTGTATTCCTGTATCAGCTTTTATCGATTCAGATCCACATATTTTCACTAATTCCTGCCAAAGCTTTGGACAGAATGAGAAACAGTTGCATATAAACTGCGTTTTGGCAGATGTTCTTTGTCCATTATTTAAGCTCAGCTAACTTATTTATTTTGAATTAATCGATTTTAGTTTCCATTATGTATTATACTTGCTTACTTTCTGATGAAGTTTATTAAATTATTAAATAAACTATATTATTCAACAACCAGTATTAGTACTAGTGTTTGTGTGAGAGAACAAGAGTCTCGGAAAGTGACTTCCCTGATTAGTTAAAAGGTAAAAAAAACAATTAAAATAGTCATTTATTATTAATAATTATTATTTAAAAATAAATAATAATAATAATAATAATAATAATAATAATAATAAAGTAATTATTATTAGATTTTTGAATTATTATTATTTATTTTTAAATAATTAATAATAATAAATGACTACTTTAATTTTAATTTAATTAAATACATTTTTAATATTTATTTATCATTTATCTAGCTTACTCGTTTTTAATCAATATTAGGTTTCCATTATGTATGATACTTGCTTATATTCTGATTTAATTTATATATATTTTTTCAGTTCGAAATCCTGTCTTGTATATTAGTAAAGAGGGAAAAAGGCAAACAAAAAATGAAAAAATAAATAAAAATGGGAATAAACTGGATAAATTATAATACAAAAATAAAATAAAAATAAAACAGAATGAGCTAAAACCACTGCGGAAATATGGAAGAAGTTGCTGATGGAAGCAGAGAGAGACTTTGCTAGGCTTCGCTGTGGTGTGCCACCTGGATGCACAGATGACTGTCCACATTTCCTGTTTCAAACTTGGCATTTTCTGAGAGAGACCTGCCAAACAGCATTTAGTGCGATGAAAGGTTGTAGCTAAACATCAAACAATTAGCAGGGTCTTATTTCCACTTTAAAGCGCTCCTGTCAGTCACACTAAATCTAACCTTCTAAGCCCTGCGACAGCAGTGCAGATCAAGGCTATTTGATTTTCTCTGTTTTCTGTGATCTTGTGGCACGACCATGTTCTCCAGCAAATAAGAGATGAACTGCTACAAATACAAGCTCTGCCAGAAGCACTCTACACTATCTCCAGAAGAAACAGAAAACTCTCATTGAACAAACAGGGCTGCAGTCACGGCCGGCTATGATCATGAAACAAGACGGCTGTTGGTTCAACACGGCGAAAATGTATGACTACCCTAGCCTCTGTAGAGTTCTCTGTAAATGCAGCTATTTGCAGTTATTAAAAGAATCTATAGACATTGTAGCACGTCCTTGGTGTGGTAAAAGCTAGGGAAAATGACCTGATGCATGCTGAATTGGCTAGATTTGATTTTTGTTGCCATAGCAATCAGTAAAGCGCCAAAGGCTGTATATCTGGATGGTGAGAGCTGCAAACACAGAGGGAGCTCTGTGCATTCTGAATGAGTCTCGCAATTGTGCTGTTTTCTCATCTAAGAGCCCTGCGGAAAGAACCAGAAAGGAATTAGGGTTGTACAAAACTTGTTTATATTTTGCATAGCATACCTACGTATTTTCAAAATCGACTAGTCAGTGGAATGCCTGAACAACCAGTCAACGAATCAGTCTTAAAGGGATAGTTCACCCAAAAATGAAAATTTGATGTTTATCTGCTTACCCCCAGGGCATCCAAGATATAGGTGACTTTGTTTCTTCAGTAGAACACAAATGAAGATTTTTAACTCCAACCGATGCAGTCTGTCAGTCGAATAATGCATGTGAATGGTAACACAATCTATGAGAGTAAAAAAAACATCCACAGACAAATCCATATTAAACCCTGCGGCTCGTGACGACACACTGATGTCTTAAGACACGAAACGATAGGTTTGTATGAGAAACCGAACAGTATTTATATAATTTTTTACCTCTAATACACCACTATGTCCAGCAGCCTTGAGCGCGTTAAAAATCTTCATTTGTGTTCTACTGAAGAAACAAAGTCACCTATATCTTGGATGCCCTGGGGGTAAGCAGATAAACATCAAATTTTCATTTTTTAGTGAACTATCCCTTTAAGGAAGCCTTATAATTACACTGGATCCAGTTCATGTTCACGATGTGACGTTTCATAGGAAATGTTTATGTCCTTGTGTTCAAAAACAGCTGGATAGAGTACATTACAATGAAACAGAATGCAGTTAAAAGCATTAAAGTAAAAAATACTATTAAAAAAATATATATATTCAACCGTGACATGAAATTTGGAAAAAAAAAATTTTTTTTTTTTTTTTTTTTTTTTTGTTTTAACGATTTTTTCATTTGTAAAATATAAAATTAATTTTTTAATGTTTTAACTTAATTTAATTTTTATTCATTAATACATTTAATTACAAAACAAATAGTTGTCGGAGCCTACATATTATTGTATTGACAGTCTAACTGAATATTAAAAATATCATACTAAAGGAATCTGAATATTTTTTAAAACAAGCTTTTTAAATTTTCAACCCAGTGTCCCCGAATTTTCTGTTTCGGCCTAGACTCTTCACTTCAGTGCATCACTATTTCTAAAATAAATAAAGAAAGCAAAGATCAATGCTGGCAATTGGCTCCATCAGATATCACAGCTGGTATGAACCTTAAATTAACTGAAATCATTACCACTACTGAGTCGCTGGAAAAAGATAATGGTGAGGCAATGCCGAGGATGATACAGCAGTCATGAGCGATGACCAATTGCACCGATTTGCATTGAAGACGCAGCAAAAATCCTTGGAGGCATAAAGTCAGTTCAACAAAGTCCAGTCAGCAGATAAAGGCAGAACGCATCCATATTTACAGGCAGGCAAATAAGCATGCATAAACATAAATCAGGCCTTTAGGACAATAACAATACAATAATAAACACAACACGGATCTGGGACTTCAAGCATTTAGACAGGAACACCATTACTCCCTGTCCGAACCAAGAATGATGCAAAGTTCCCAACAAGCAATTTGTCTATTCACACTAAATGCTAAACTACTGCACATGACATGACACAACCACAGCCAATCAGAAGATATTTGATGTTTAAATGTACAGTTGTAAGGAGCAAGAGTTTGGACCATTGATATTTCATAGTGGGCGGGGCTACCACAAATGTAAAAAAAAAAAAAAATAAGCGTAATCAACACAGGATTCATTCACACTATTTTTAAAAGCTGATTTTCTGGACTTAACGTTCAAACAGCACAAAAAAAACAAAAAAACAAAAACAAACTACAGAACAGAAAAAACTACATTAAATTATTCAGACAGAGATACCTTATATTAGAATTACAAATGTTACAAAATACAACCTTTTTCATGTGTTGTTTTCTTGTTTGGACTGCAAAAAACTAAATAGATTCACAGATTTATGACCAAGATTCATGCAAAAGATGTTGTGGGGACAGCTAGTTAGGACAAAAACAATTTAGATGTGAGAGAAAGTTTTTAGCACGTTAATTTATTGTGTCGTGCCCGAGTAGTCATACTGTCTGTTTCTTTCCTAAGGGTGAATGACAGAATTGCTGTAAGCTATTCGAAGGTGCTTCTAAAATCAGGCCTTGGGTAAAGTAAAGTAATAAGTTAGAAACTAAATAAGGCATCCAGCACAAGTAATTGGGTGTCCAAGAATAAGAAGAAGGGACATTCATAATGAATTAGATGGTTGGGAACGTACATGCAGTGTTGCCTATATGTGAGCGAGAGACACAGGTAAAAGCCTAGAGGAAGCAGTCCTGCATCCACCAGCTGCTTCTTCTGATTTCACGCTTCATTGGCCTCATTAATGTGGAGCTGAACCGCACGCCTGTGGAGACAATCGCCGAGATTAGTCTTTACCACACTACCACTCTCTCACTTTTCCAAATGGCGTCTTACACTTCTGTCTCGTTCTCTCTTCGTGGACACAACGGTACAAACTTACAGGAGGAGAAACTGTTTTTGCAGCCTGCGGAGAAGATCAGGGGAAATATGAGCTGCACACAGGCAGCATTGGCCATTACAGCGAGGAAGATCATTGTTACGAACTCAAAAACACTCACTGAGAAACCACTCTAAGCAGACACCGTACACAATATTCAGCCATAGAGAAACAGCCACAGTGTAAAATCCCAACTAACTGTGTCCTTAAAGGAATAGATCACCCAAAAATTTTTATGTCATTATGTCTATACAAACTCTATATGGCTTTCTTTCTTCTGTGGAGCATAAAAAGAGATATTTTGAAAAATGTTTATGCTGCTCAAACTACAAATAGAAACTAGGTAGCTATCAAGATCCAAAAAAAGCATCATAACGTAAGTATCATAACATTGGGCCGTGCGACTTTAAGACTCAGTACATGTTTTATGGTGCTGTTATGGTGCTTTTGGAGCTGTAACAAGCTTTAAAATATATATTATATACAACAGAAGAAAGTCAGTGATATGAGTTGATTAAATGACAATTTTTAATTTTGTGTGAACTTTACCTTTATAAATTTGTAAAGTAGGGTTTTTCTGATCATAGTATTTGTCAATGAAATGTGTTCTGGTGTACAGTACACTGACATTTAAAAGTATGGACACTGAAAGATTTTTTTTTATGTTTTTGAAAGAAGCCTCTTGCTCAAAGAGGCTGCATTTATTTGATCAAAAATATAGTAAAACAGTAATATTATAAAATATTTTTTACAATTTAAAATAACTATTTTCTATGTTAATACATTAAAATGTAATTTATATCTGTGATGACAAAGCTGAATTTTCAGCATCAGTTTTTAGTGTCACATTATCCTTCAGAAATCATTCTAATATGCTGATTTGGAGCTCATGGAACATATATTAGTATTATGTTGAAATGTGGAAACCGTGATACTTTTTTCAGGGTTCTTTGATGAAGAGTTCAAAAGAACAGCATTAATTTGAAATAGAAATATATAAATGTTTTTTAACATTATATATGTTCACACTATGATTTTTATCAATTGAATGCATCGTTGCGGAATAAGAGTGTTCATTTCTTTCCGAAAAAAGAAAATCTTACTGACCCTAAATTTTTGAACAACAGCTTACATAATTATAATAATTGGTGAAGTAAAAGAGGGCATTTTGATAATTTCAGTCAAAGCTTCGATGGCAAATGACATTCAGGAATCATCAGGACTGACACAAGATAAACACATAGAAACTCACAAGTACAAACAGACGTTTTTCCTGGGAGACACCAGCTTTGTCTGCACAACTAATTAGGAACTCTTCCTTCCTCAAGTCCATGAAAATACAACTGGGACAGAATTAACAACATGTATACGTTCTAATTTCATCTCATTTGGTCTGTCAGCACGCAAAGTCACATATGACCCCCAGAGAATGCTGAAAAACAGGTTGTCAGGAATCATTTTGCAGTAATGAGCATTTCCTCAAGGCTCTTGACAGATCAATAAACTATGTTGCTTTTCTTTACAAGGGGACTAAACAAACCATGAGGAAACCAGAGCAGCGTTATCAAGCAGGAGTCCTGACGTAATGCTGACTGATGAAATAAAAGCACTAAAATCTTCAACCGTGATGGCACAGTGCATGATTCCGAAGCGCAGAGCAAAATCATAGACATTTTTGTAAGGGCAAGCATGTCAAGCAATGCAATGAAAGCGAAAACGAAGAGTGGGCGGCTTTTTTCAAGCGTAAGCACTATTGGTAGCAAGAAAGTTGTTCTTCACGGTTAAATGGCACTTGTTTTAAAGTCAAAGGTCAATGTCAACATGGTGGATG
Source organism: Coreius guichenoti (assembly GCA_039654105.1). Classification (NCBI taxonomy): domain Eukaryota; kingdom Metazoa; phylum Chordata; class Actinopteri; order Cypriniformes; family Gobionidae; genus Coreius; species Coreius guichenoti. The sequence goes on from CM077183.1 coordinate 13,454,722, forward strand.
TAGTATGTACTACAAATTAGGGATGCACAGGACTAAACGGTACTGCTGCTGCTAAAAATTATTCGTTCACATTTTTTTTTTAGTTCGGCACATTCACATTTTGGTTTATAATTTTTACAAAGGCAAAATTACTGGCTAAATGTTTGTGTAGGCAATATATACAACTGGCATATAACAATTAAGCTTGCTTATTTGCTTGTTATACTACCAATTATGTACCATACCAATTTTAATACCAACACCATTTTAAAAGGGAAAATATGAATGCAACTCAACAACAACAGATCCTATGTCAATAGGACATATTCTATCTAAATAGAATACCCTTAAAGGGTTAGTTCAACCAAAAATAAAAACTCTGTTATTAATTACTTCATTCCAAACCTGTAAGACTGTTCGTTCATCTTCGAAACACAAATGAAGATCTTTTTAATGAAATCTGAGAGCTTTCTGTCCCTCCATTGACAGCCTACGCAACCACCACTTTTATGCTTCAAAAAGTTCATAAAGAGATTGTTAAACTAATCTAGAAATAAATATCTTCATTTGTTTTTCAAAGATGTCATGGGTTTGGAACAACATGAGTGTGAGTAATTGATGGCAATTCTTTCATTTTGGGGTGAACTATCCCTTTAAGTAATGTATAGTTGTTGGTACACAAAGCTTTTCTTGCGATTTTACCACCTGCCGTGTGTACAGATACTTTTTTTACACACAGCTTCACAGGGATTATTGGTTTTATAAAATGGTTACACCACAATACAAATATTAAAGCCAAAAAATATGTATCAATGCAACTTTCATGAAGTAAAATCGCTAAAAGCCTTCCTTCCGCTGGAAAAATAGTCCCTGACCATGCACAGCAACAGAAGTTACATTACTACGCCATTAGATGGCAGCAAAGACTGTCTTTATGAGTGAGTCACTCAGTAGTGAAGACTTTTATATTGAAAGGACTGAAACTTGGGGTGCACACGGAGCAAGACGCAAATGACAAATGCTTTGACTAGCGCTGTCAGTGTCAGGGTACAGGGAAACCCATTAACTGTTAAAAGGAATAAATATCGCAGCGGACATTCAAACTGATTTTTTATTATGAACATAGGACTGACCTAAAGGAAAATGCTATATCTAAATGCAGGTAATACACTCGCTTACTCGATCTGTCTCTCTCACAATACTCTGCTCTACATAATACAGTAAGCTTCAATGAACAATATCAATGAGAACAAACATGTTTACGTTGCTAAGAGTGGTTGCTAAGGGTGTTGTGCAGTGATACACAGAACCGTTGGGTGAAGAGGTCATAGCCGTGTTTTATCGTGAATAAAACACAGCTATTGACCAATCAGAATCAAGGACTGAAACTAACAGTTTTATAATTTCCATTTAAATGTTCCGTCCAGTGCATATTGCACTGAAAAAAGGGATAACATCTAAATTAACTGGTTTTATTCGCATCAGAAAATATGACTTAGCATCACTGAATTAACCTAAATACATTCATTTATACCAATAAAACAATTTTTTATGGGTTAACCCCCTGAACCCGAAGAACGTGCCCGCGCGTTTTTCTGGATTTTTCCACATGAGTGTAAAACAACTTAAAATACTCCGTCATTTTTGGCCTCACAGACATGAACGATATGTCTTTACAAAGCTTAAAGTGTCTACTTTTTTTTATGTACACTCAAAATAAAAACGAAATGTTGTGCTTTTCGCTAAATAAAGAAAACAAACAGGATGCGCGTTCTCCCGTCTGTCTCCCTGTGATGTCTACTCTGAAATGCGTCTGAAAATAAACTCAGAACTCAGAGAATACTTGTCACACAGACACGACATATCTCTTTATAAAGCTTGGAATGTCTACTTTTAAATTAAGTCATTTATATAAAAAAACAAATATTCTCTGTTTATGTAATCCGTATGAAAACAGCGAGAGGTACAGTTCCTCCAGCGGTGCCTCATTAACTTTAATGTGACCACACCCACACGCGCAAAGCGATTCACATGCAAATCGTCCACGAGGAAGGAACGCGAACCTGTAAACACCCCCCATCACCTCAAAACAAAGAATCAGCTTCATCATTCTTCTGATTTTCATCGAGTTTGGAAGACACGCTGTGAGTTTACCTTGGATTTACCTCAGAAGAAACAGAACGTGATTTATGAGAATTTTTAAGGTAAAACATTTCTTCTCACTTATATTAGCGTTATTGATGCATAAACTTCACATTGTAGGCTACTAGTTGAACTATTGCCAGACTAAAATGTGTGAAATCAACGGAAACATGTTGAAATTTGAAATATGAAATATAGACAGGTAGGCAACCTTTCAATGCTAAATAAAGATACACGTACGACATGGGGATATCTTATGCTCTATAATATTAAACACAGCATGATACAAAAGTAGGGTTGCCAACTGTCCCGTATTAGCCGGGACGTCCCGTTTATTGGGCCTAAATGTCGCGTTTATTGACTGCTACGCTGATGTAACCACTGACTAAGGGGCCGTTCACATATGTTGCGTCTTTTGCACGCTCAAGTTCGTTATTTTAAATGTAGACGCGCGACAAGCGTGCTCAAATAGAGAGACTAATTCGTTTTCGTTCATCTTGCACTGTCCGTTTGCACTTTTGCCCTCAACGTCTCTTTTGAGCTGTATTTTTTTTACCACTGCTCTATGTGTTGTTTTCATGTGTAAATCCAAGTAGCTATACACTACCGTTCAAAAGTTTTAGATTTTCTAATGTTTTCAAAAAAATTTCTTCTGCTTAACAAGGCTGCATTTATTTGATCCAAAATACAGCAAAAACAGTAATATTGCGAAGTATTTTTATAATTTAAAATAACTTTTCTATTTGGATATATTTTTAAAATGCAATTTATTTCATTTTATTTACTTCAGTTTCACATGATCCTTCAGAAATCATTGTAATATGCTGATTTGCTGCTCAAGAAACATTTCTTATTATTATGAATGTTGAAAACATTTGTGTACAATTTATTTCAGGATTCTTTGATAAATAGAAAGTTCAAAACAACAGCATTTATCTGAAATAGAAATCTATTGTAACATTATACACTACCATTCTGAGTAAGAGTTTAGTTTTTTTGTTGCTGTTTTGTTTTTTGTTTTTTGATCAAAAAAACACAGTAAAGACATTTATAATGTTACAAAATCTTTTTATTTCAGATAAATGTTATTCTTTTGAACCCAGAGGGAACTTTCCGTTCCCTCTGGGTTAAATCTTTGATTTATCAAAGAATCCTGAAAAAAATTACACAACTGTTTTCAACATTCATAATAATAAGAAATGTTTGTTGAGCAAATAATCAATGATTTCTGAAGGATCATGTGACACTGAAGACTGGAGTAATGATGCTGAAAATTCAGCTTTGACATCACAGGAATAAATACTGTGGAATACTCCACAATATTACTGTTTTTACTATTTTGGATCAAATAAATCCAGCCTTGGTGAGCAGAAGAGACTTATTTTTTTTAAAAAAACATACAGATCTAAAACTTTTGAACGGCACTGTAGGTCTAAAGTCTTTATGTAAAGAAAATGTATAGTCAGATGACTTCTTTTAAATTAAACGTGATTTTGTGAATAAGCTACAAACAATACATTCAATCATTAAATCTCCTCACATTCATTCTCTATAGTTCCCTCTGTCACATTCCTCACTGATATTCAGGGGAGGAGTCGTTGAGGAGTCGTCACTCAGGTGTGAATCACAGCATTATTCATGATGGTCCACACCCTCCCCGCATACAGCCATTCTGACAATAAGTGTCTTACAAAAGTTAAATGACTATTTTGTTTTGTATGAATGAGTAATCAAAATGGTTTTCACATTGTTTTGAAGAAAAAACTCTAGGCAACAACATCCAGTTCTGAAAAGCCTTGTGAACAAATGTTTACTGTGTGTTATATGGCCTTATTTCGGTGATTTAACATTTTAGTTTTTTCAAAAACTACGCATAAACATTATTTTCTCAAAACTACAAACTTTTATGTACATGTTGCTCACATATTACTGTAGCCCTGTTTGTGCTGAATACAGTGTAATCAGACTTTAGCCATTAATATGCTTTAAAGCAACTGAAAAAAACACAAATGTCAGAGCATGTCAAACTTCTTCAGGGCCACAAAATATCCTTAGGGTCCAGAGGGTTAAATCAGGTAAAATGGCTCTTTAAGATAACAATTTTAGGTTACTACTTTTTACAGTGTAGCGCAGGAATTTAGAGGCAGTCTAGATATATGTGGCAATGGATGGTCAATGCTGGGAAACACACGCACGCACAGAGACAAACAAACCTCAGACACAGCAACGGTATCCTCAGTACGCTTGGCCTCAGCCTCCGGCCCTCGCAGAGTCTGCAGGAAGAGGGCGGCTTTCCTCTTGCGCTCAGCCTGAAGCTGCCTCTCTTTTGACTCTTTGGAGGCTTGGGCCAGTTTCTCTCTCGCTGCTGCTGCTAACCGGTCCTCCAGCTTCAGTTTGGCTGTAAGAGAAAAGGGAAGAGAGGTCAGACACACGCACACACATCTGTCTAGATACACACCATATGCTCTAAAAACTAAAAGCATGGGCAAGTGAGCTTGCATGCAGAGGTACAGTGAGTTTTTGCTATTAAGCAAATAAAAAATATTTCTAGATGAGGTCAGTCGTGACTTACCTGGTTTTGTAAGCCAGCGTGCCTCATAAAAACTGCATAGAGCTTAAAAAGCTACAAGATAACGATGCGTCACATTTTAATGTTTTGCAACTACCACAATATATATATCCCTACTGACATTCACTCTCTACTTGGGTGTTAAAGGCTGCCTGGCTACAGATTGTATAATACTCAACAGTGTCTCGATTTAGCTAGTTCGAGTAGGCAGTGTACTCATGTATAATTTTTCAGGTTTTGTTCATGGGAAAGGCGATAACAAAAGAAAAAGGAGGAAAAACAAGTCATTATATTATACAAGAACAAGAAGAGGGCCCTGTCAGCATTCGCACTAAAAATAGGCCCCCTGCCACGAACAATCACATACAACTCCAGAACAAACTGGAGAGAGAACAGAGGCTTCTCCTTCATTACGTCATCGCCGAGGAAATACTATTATGTGTTACAGTGAGGGAAATCAACAGAGTTGGGTACAAAACATGTGAGATGTCCCTGTTTCGGCAATCACAAGTTATTTGCACTGCCCTGAAACAGAAACAATACGACGCATGCGCGAGAATATGACGTAGAGCCGGCGTTCTGACACATGACCCGGAAGCGAGGAACTTTGTTTACAAGCAGAGGAAGACGTGCCGTATCTAAGCTGTTGAATTCTACATTGATTGTGCTTTAGGTCTTGGCGTAGTGCTCAAAATGGTGCTAAAGTGCTAAAGAACGCCGGCTCTACGTCATATTCTCGCGCATGCGTCGTGGTGCTTCGTGAGTTCACGTCAGAGGCCCAGACGGAAGACAAGAACTTATTATTATACTTATTATCGACTTAAGTCGTTATTTTGATTTTTTTTTTGCGCACAAAAACTATTCTCGTCGCTTAATACAATTATTGTAGAACCACTGTAGTGAGATGGACTTTTTAACGACGTCTTTAGTACCTTTTATGGGTCTTGAGAGAGGAAATGTCATTGCTGCCAATGGAGGCCTTTCTGAGCCATCGGATTTCAACAAAATTATCTTAATTTGTGTTCCGAAGATGAACAAAGGTCTTACGGGTGTCAAACGACATGAGGGTAAGTAATTAATGACAGAATTTTCATTTTTGGGTGAATTAACCCTTTAACACCTGTAATTTGCTTGTGGCATTTCTCAAAGCAATGACTGCTTTTTCCTCTTCTCCCGCATAATTTCTCATCTACACACTTCAGAAGTCAATGTGCAATTGAAGCTGCAAATAACTGACAAAATCCAATAAGGCTCCCTTTTAAAATTACCAGTACAATTTGTAACAAACAGGTAAGCTCAGAGGAAAGCACTCAGCTTTCACAACACACAACCGCAAGAGACAGCAGAGTGTCGATCCAATAAAACTCTCATGATCACACACAAGCTCACTCCATTCAGTAAATAAACTAAAGGTAATAGACGGACACATGAAAACAGACTGAGTGCTTGCTGAATTGTGCATCTGTGATTCTTTAACAGCTCATCAATACAGATTATGTTCCTCCGGATGGGTCGATAGTCATGCAATCTAAGCTAGTTTGCCACTGAGTGAGGCCTTCTTTGCTGCAGTGCCATTTATTTCACTTCCCCGTGCAGTAAACGTCCTCTGGGCATCTGGTCTTATTACTGTAATTACCCCTGCATTCCAGGAGAAATTACTGCTCAGCGTTTGGCCGGAGTGTCTGCCGTGTGTAGTCCGGTGTCATTGATAAGGTTTAAATAAATTCATTTTTAATGAGGAACGAGAAAACCAATGCAAAGCCTACAAGTTATAACAAAACGTGTATCTCTTGTTAAAGGAATAGTTCACACAAAAATAACCATCTATCATTGTTAACTCACCTGATGTTCCAAACTTGTATGACTTTCTGTCTTCCATGGAACAAAGTACTGAACAATATCCTGGCTTGACCCTTTTCCATACAGTATAATGAAAGTAAATTAGGACTGGGGCTATCGAGCTCAAACACGCCAATAAAAAAAAGGTACCATAACTGTAATCCATATGATAGCTGTTATTGTTACATACACTTATCCCCCTAGCTGTACAAGGTAAGAACCTACCACGTTGGAATTGGTCAATGACGTTTGGTTATGTAACACTGTCACATCAAATATGGTATTTTACATCTAAAAGCAGTCATATTTGAATGGATATGGATGGCAAAGGGCAAGATTTTCTATGAATTTTCATAATGAGGGGTGCTCAAAAGTGGTGCGCATTCGCAACCGAAAAACCAACAACAAATGCGCTGGGTAACTCATTTGCGTACCGACATGATTGACAGCTGTTAATGCACCGTCACCGCTTTAGATCGACTAACTGGAATACTGTATAAGATTTCCATTTGAACTGAACGCGTCATAAATCTGCCAGTTTCAGAGCAAAACGCAAAGCTGTGACATTCACTGATGCGCTTCACTCGGCGGTGCTAAAACTGGCATATACTTCCTGGCAACCCACCAAAATAAAAACTTGTTGATTTTAGGTTTGAAAAAAATGTCAAATTCATATAAAAATAAAAAAGTAAAAATGAAAGTGTAAATATTAGCATTGCATTTTTAAGCGTACTATAAAATAATTGTATTTTTATTTAATACTCATTTATTTTAAAGGGGTCATGAATTGAGAAATCAACTTTTCATTCAGCCTTTGATATATAAAAGTTAATCGTGATATAAGAATATCCTGTAAGTTTCGGAGCTGAAAACTTCCTTGTTAGTCAAAGAAAAGCTTTTATTGACACCAGGCCCAGCAAATGCTCGATCTCAGAATGTGCCAAGCCATCAGTGTGTGGTGAAACACCGCCTTAACGGAAGAAGAACGCCTGATTCTGTAGCCCTGCCCACCGATTTGTGCATGGCATGTTATAGATAAATAACATAGTCTGTTTGATTGAGTGTGTGGACAGGTGTCTTTTATACAGGTTACGAGTTCAAACAGGTGCAGTTAATACAGGTAATGAGTGGAGAACAGGAGGGCTTCTTAAAGAAAAACTAACAGGTCTGTGAGAGCCGGAAATTCTTACTGGTTGGTAGGTGATCAAATACTTATGTCATACAATAAAATGCAAATTAATTATTTAAAAATCATACAATGTGATTTTCTGGATTTTTGTTTTAGATTCCGTCTCTCACAGTTGAAGTGTAACTATGATAAAAATTACAGACCTCTACATGCTTTGTAAGTGGGCAAACCTGGAAAAACGGCAGTGTATCAAATACTTGTTCTCCCCACTGTATGGGCCAGGGCTCGCAAAGCCCAACGTCCCGGGACTATGTGTTTTCCAGACGGGCTACCAAAACGTATCACCGGCCTGCCCAACGGGCTATCTTAAATAGTGAAATAACATTCCTTTCTTGATGTGCGTTGTTCACTCTCTTGACTTGATATTTGAAGGAAAAATACAATCGCGGAAGTTTTGATCATGCTGATTTGTCTGACTCTGCAATGAGGCTTGTGCGTGCGTGCGTGTGTTAGTGATGCACAGTTCGCGGTTATATCCACCGATCGGGCGGGCCAAGTAATAAAAAATAACATTCCAATTAATTGCGGGTGTAATATGCAAAGCTTATCCATTCATAGCAGTGGCCGTTTTCCTTTCACGTCTTCAGTGCGGCACACCCATAAAAACCGAGCGCTCCATGAGAGAGGCTCAAAACCAGGGTAGAAAATAGCCTATTACTTATTCATTATGATGTTTTTGAATGTAAAAACCACGCGAACGTCATAGGTTGACCTCAGACAACAGTATAAAAAAATAAAAAGAGCCAGTTCATGACCCCTTTAAAATATAATAGTATTATCACACTTTATTATTTTGTTTATTATTTTATTTTAAAAAAAACAAACTAAATAAAGTGCAATAACGCTATTATTAATTATTTTATTTTTCATAGTTATATTTAATGGGTCCCACTATGACTTTCTATTGACTTTCACTATATATTGAAAACAGCGGCCAGTTCATTCTTCAAAAATTCTCATTTTGTGTTACAAGAAAGAATGGGTTATGTCATATGGGTTTGGAATGGCATGAGAATGACTAAATGATGCAGAGATTTCATTTTTAAGGGAACTATCCCTTTAAATACACTATATCATGATAACTAAAATATGATATACACTAACATTCAAAAGCTCAGTTTAATACTTTAAGCTGATTAATAGTGACAAAGTGTATTAAAAAATTCAAATGAATGTAAAGTTCAAAAGAACAGCATTTATCAAAGAATCCTTAAATGAATTATGGTTTCTACAAAAATATTGAGCAACTGTTTTCAACATTGATAACACTGTGAAGTGTTTAAGCCCCAAATCAGCATATTAGAATATTCTCTGAAGGATCGTGTGACACTGTAGACTACTACAGAAAATTCAGCTTTGCCATCACATGAATAAATAAAATGTTAAAAAGTATTAAAATAGAACAGTTCTTTTCTTTTAAACTGTAATAATATTTCACAATATCATTGTTTTTAACTGTATTTTGATCAGCTTTGGTGAGCATTAGAGACTTGACTGAAAACACAAGGTATATTCTGTTTTTAGCCAAAAACACATTCACAATCTCTCATGCACACCAGCAAACCAGTCTCATTTCCTGTGAAGACACTGCCGGTGTCTTTGATTGAGAAGTGTCCTTCTTTGTTTTAACTGTGTGAAACACTCCCTCCTAATTATAGGAGACAGTTACTGCCGCTGGTGAGCATGGTCCATATGGACAGATCTATTACATTACAGCCCTGGCCCTCGCCGGAGTAATTTAAAGTGCTGCCAGTCATCGTGATGTGACAGCGATCAGATCATCTCACTATTTAAAATCTCTGAGGGTCAAAAGAACAAAAGAAGTCTTAGAAGTGCAGCGAAATCCAGTAACTCTTGGCTTAATGTGATAATGATAAACTACTGTTTGTTTTGCAATATTTCTTATCTTGTTACAGTAAAAGATGTTTGGCTTCTAAGCTTCTGGCCAATGAGAAATTACATTTGGGCTGCAACAATTACGGTGAAGGAAATCAGCATGAGTTATTTTCGTAATACTCCACAAACTGACTCATCTCTTCTGTTTGAACAATTTTTCTGAACATTACAAAAGAACAGCCTTGAAAACAGCAAACAAGGAATTATTTCAATTAGGACACACTTATGAAACGTAAATCTGAACTCTCCAGACAGTGATTCAAAACTGAAATATGCTAATATGCCTGGAATTTAAAAAGATGGACAATTGTCCAGAACACAGTCTAGTGCTTTTAAAAGGACAGTTAAAACAAATGTTCATTTAATGTTCTTCCAAAGCCTTTGACTTAATCATTTTGAGAAATACTCTGGCCACTCTTTTCCAAATAACGAAAGTGAAAGAAGACTTTCAAGCTCAAAAATGGCAAAAAGAGCACCATTAAAATGTAAATATTATCCTCCCTTATATTTTCTTTACTTGCTTATTCCTTCTTGCCTGCCTTCAATCCTTGTCTTCCTTCCCTCCTGCCCTGTTCTAAATCTACATTTTTCCTCTTCCTTTCCTTCCTTCACTTTCTCTTTTCCTCCCTCTTACTATCCTTCATTTTTTCTTCCTTAATACTTCTTGTTCATTTTCTTTCTTCCTACCTTCCTTTTTCCTGTTCTGTTTCCTAATCCTTCCTGTCCTTCATTCTTTCTTCCTTCCAACATTCCTTTCCACTTCCTGTTCTTTATTCTTTCTTCCTTCCTTCCTTTCTTACTTCCATCTTCCAGTTCTGTTTCTTGATCCTAACCACCTTCTTCCCATCCTTCATTTATCCATCCCTCTCATCTTACATTCCTTGCCTCTTCCTGTTTCACGTCCGTTCTATCTTCCTCCCAACATTCCTTGCCTCTTCCTCCCAACATTCCTTGCCTCTTCCCGTTTTACGTTTGTTCTATCTTCCTCCCCCCATTCCTTACCTCTTCCCGTTTCACGTCCGTTCCATCTTCCTCCCAACATTCCTTGCCTCTTCCTCCCAACATTCCTTGCCTCTTCCTCCCAACATTCCTTGCCTCTTCCCGTTTTATGTTCGTTCTATCTTCCTCCCAACATTCCTTGCCTCTTCCCGTTTCACGTCCATTCTATCTTCCTCCCAACATGCCTTGCCTCTTCCTCCTAACATTCCTTGCCTCTTCCCGTTTTACGTTCGTTCTATCTTCCACCCAACATTCCTTGCCTCTTCCCGTTTTACGTTCGTTCTATCTTCCTCCCAACATTCCTTGCCTCTTCCGTTTTACGTTCGTTCTATCTTCCTCCCAACATTCCTTGCCTCTTCCCGTTTCACGTCCATTCTATCTTCCTCCCAACATTCCTTGCCTCTTCCTCCTAACATTCCTTGCCTCTTCCCGTTTTACGTTCGTTCTATCTTCCACCCAACATTCCTTGCCTCTTCCCGTTTTACGTCCGTTCTATCTTCCTCCCAACATTCCTTGCCTCTTCCTCCCAACATTCCTTGCCTCTTCCCGTTTTACTTACCTTACTTTACTTACTAATTTCAACTTTCATCTAAGTTTCAGAGTTTGGATCCACATGCGGGTGAGTAAATGCTGACAATGCTAATTTTTTGGGTGAATATTCCTTCAGTAAAAATCTTGACATACCTTGTTTGGCCTCTTGCTCTTCCTGGGACAGTACCGGTTTCTTATCCTCAGCCAATGGAGGCTGAGGCAGCTCTCTGGCTGCCTCAAATAATCCTATGGCCAACTGTACTCCCTCTTGCACCTCCACCTTCATCGCATCCTCATCAGAGTCGTCATCTAGCCGCACACGATTCTTCTCCAGAGGCAAAAGGTCGTTTTCTTTTGACTTTATGGCAAAGCAGATAGGTGCAAAAGACGCTGGGAAGTGATAATAGACATTTTATTTAGTAACTGTCATTAACCTTCCTCACTTAGCACAAATCTACTGCACAGTTACTGTCATTACAGTCAAAGACATGATCATTAAGCACAATAGCTCATCTGAATTAACATCAGTTTTTTTAAATGCTAGGTGAAACAGCCTGAGCACAACAAAAGTAATTAAAAAATGGAGAGACATGGGATGGTGTTTTAATATGGCTGCATGAGGACATTCTGAAATGTCAATGTGGATGACAAGGATGTTCTGAGGTCAGGTGGTGGGGGTCTCAATCATAGAGCACAGAGCCACCTTACCTTTAAGGAGCTTGCCCTCGTTCTGCTGCTTGTCAGAAGAGCAATCCGCTGCGCTGTCCCCCTCACTGTTGTAAAGCAAGGAACCCTGTGAGGCCGGGACGACAGGAACAGAGAGAGAAGGAAGAGAGACACAGTTACTTTACTTTGCAGACACTGGTTAAGGATGAAAATCCTGAGCTCTCAGTTTTTAGACAAAAGCTCTCTCAAAAGCTTGACAGTATTTTAAAGGACTTTCTTTGTACCAAACATGTAGTTATTCAGAGCCAGTAAATCCTTAATACGCAGTTTTACAGGTGAAGATGGGGATGTACAGGGGGAATAGAAAGAGTTCAGGCTGCAGGAAGAGTCTGAGAGAGAATCCATCATCCTTTAAAGGGTATGTGTGTAATTTTTTTGATGTTAAAGCCTTTTCTATGTTCTTTCTTTCTTTCTTTCTTTCTTTCCTCTCCTTTGTTCCTGCTTTATTTGCCTTCCTTGCTTCCATCTTTCCTTCTTTACCTTTTACATTTTTTGCTGCCTTGCTTCAGTCAATTTACATTCCTTTCTTCCTGCCATCCTTCCATTTTACCTTTTTTCTTCTTGTGATATTTCCTTCCATTTTAACCTTCCTTCCTTTCATTTTACCCTTCCTTCTTTCTGCAAGCCTTCCTTCCATTTTACCCTTCTTCCTGTCATCCTTCCTTCCATTTTACACTTCTTTCTTCCTGTCATCCTTCCCTCCATTTTACCCTTCTTTCTTTCTGCCATCCTTCCTTCCATTTTACCTCTTTTCTTCTTGTCATCTTTCCTTCCACTTTAACCTTTCTTTGTTCCTTCCTTCCTTTTATTTTGCCTTTTATTTTACCCTTCTTTCTTTCTGCCATCCTTCCTTCCATTTTATCCTCCTTTCTTACTGCCATCCTTCCATTTTACCCTGTTTTCTTCTTATCTTTCCTTCAATTTTAACCTTAATTCCTTTCATTTTGCCTTCCTTTTTACCCTTCCTTCCATTTTACCCTTCTTTCTTCCTGTCATGCTTCCTTCCATTTTAACCATCATTCCTTCTATTTTAAATCTCCTTTCTTTTATTTTGCCATCCATTTTACCCTTCTTTCTTCTTGCCATTCTTACTTCCATTTTACCCTTCTTTCTTACTGCCATCCTTCCATTTAAATCCTTCATTCTTCCTGCCATCCTTCCTTCCATTTTACACTTCTTTCTTCCTGCCACCCTTGCTTATATTTTACTCTACTTCTTTCATTCCTTCCTGTCTTCCATTTTACCCATCCTTCCTTCAAATATAAAACTCAAACAATCAGAGAAAATAAAAAAACTTTCTACACTTTTAGTTGGAAACAATAATTATTTTTGCCTCAGAAACTGCATTAAGTCACCATTAAACAATGAAGAGAAGAAAGAAGAGCATTTCCCACTTGATATATGGATTTTGGCCTGAGCTCTATTAGAATAGCAGGGTTTGAGTATCACTCTGGAAGCAACGCTGATGGACGAGTATAATCTCAGGAACGTTCTGCAGCAGAGAAAAGCACGACAAGCTCCTTCACGGTCGTGTTGTGTGAGAGCAATGCAAGCCTGATGCTCTCATTTATCAACCATCTGCCAGCGGATTGCATGCTCAAAATATCTAATTCACCTCAATACACATGGAAGTCTGGACTCCACACTGTGGAATGGTGAAAAACTCCACACTTTAATTAGGTGCAGCATTCCCACACTAATGAGATATTGTTTTCCTTATACTGACCCAAATCTTTGTGTTTTATTCTTTTGTTTGAGTCAGCGCAAGAGTAAAAATTAATATTCTACACTGCTGTGAGCTAATGGGTATTGCCACAAATAATAAAGAGAATCACACATGCTGTGATAATCCCATGTAATCTCACTGACAGGTTTTTTTCATGTAACACGAAAAAAAAAAAACGTCAGAGTGAGAGGACAAAAGAGAGAGAGATTCTAAAAGTTTAGTGTCCCTAATGGAAGTTTTCAATATTTTACAACTCTATTAAGAAGTGTCTGTAGATCCTCACTGTAGCCCTGGGTAAGATGAAGGGTCAGGGGGACATGAAACCCAGTTAAGAATCCCTCACCCAAAGATGAAAGACAAGATGAAGGAATTAAAGCGGGAGATTGGATCTGTGGCCAGACACTCGATAAAAAAGTGAAGAGACACTGTGGGAGAGAGAGACACTGTGTGGGGGAGAGAGAGACACTGTGTGGGAAAGAGAGACACTGTGTGGAGAGAGAATGTTTCAGAATGTAATACTAATAATAATAATTTATTATTCAAAATAAGAAGAACAACAACAACAACAACAACAATTAATACATGTATACAAAAAAAAAAAAAAGGGCTATATGGTTTAATATATTCAGGATTAATTATGTCATGGTTCTTCAAAAGGTGAAAAGATTTGTTAGTGGTGCGGTTTAGGAACCGGAAACATTAAGTGGAATTGGAAGCAAAAATCAAAATCCCTTACAATTCCCACCACTACTCCTACCTAGAGGAAAAAACTGCTCTGAATTACAAGCACTCTCCTGAGCAGTGTATTTGTTTCCGCCTGTTTGCTCTGCTCGAAAAACGAGAACTTCAGTGTGCTGTGGTTTCCAGAGAGTCATTCGTTAAGGACCTCTGTTGTCAACTTACATCACCACATGAACATTAATAACAAATCAAGGGCTGTTCTATAGGCTCCCCCTCTGAGCGACATTTCTTCTTCAGCCTTGGGTTTCCTTAAAAACGTTCGCCCCTGTAGAGATGGTGCCATACTGAATGTCTTCATCCTCTCATAATAAAGGCAGTAATCCCTTAATCCTGTTTATGGGTAAAATCAGCAGAAGAAATGCATGCTGATGGATCATGGCATGTGGAAGTAGCTCTATAATAGTAAAACATGGATGAACAATGTGAGTATGAGAGAATTAGAATGCTGTAATTTCGAGTAAAATGGTAGGTCTCGTGAAGGATTACGAAGAGATCGTGATGCCATGGGAAATATAACTGCCATCATCTCTAAGAAAATATGATGTAAGTATAAATCAAATACACTCTTTGGTTGATCTTGTTAAATCAGACTATTCACCAACAAAATTCCTTACTTCACACAATGTACTAAACCTCAGAATATTCAGAGTTCACATTTCAGCCCCAATCCCCTGACACCACATTGTATTAATTGGTTCCAAACAACAGTACGGTTGCGCCATCAACACAGTTCCACCATGAATACTAGCGACAGCTGTTTAGCTCTGTTGCTAAGTAACAACTTGGGAGAAGGAGGAATAAAAACTGGAATATACTGTTCGCTTGACTTTTTTACTTGTGTTTTTGTCTATTTGATGCAGGACTGAAACCTATGCATGCTATGTTGAAGTAAAAATCTGAACAAAAAAAGGAGCTGAAGGAGGACATGTAATTTGATTGTTTAACTTTTTCAAAATACTTATTAAACAAGCAAATATAAAAACACACCAAAAACGCTGCTCAACACCTTTCTTTGTAACATTAGGTATATGCCAGCATTCAAAACATCAACTGCAAGAAAACAATGTTAATAAATGATTGAGCAACAGTTCTTATTTGAAGATGCTCCAATATTTCAACTGACTGCATTCCATTTTAATTCGTATCTTAAAGGGATAGTTCACCCAAAAATGAAAATTCTGTCATCATTTACTCACTCTCAAGTTGTTCCAAACCTGTATAAATTTCTTTGTTTTCTTTGAACACAAAGGAAGATATTTGGAAGAATGTTTGTAACCAAGCAGATCCCGGCAGCCACTGACTACCATAGTATTTTTTCCCCCACTATGGTGTGTTCAGCAGAACAAAGAAATTTATACAGGTTTGGAACAACTTGAGGGTGAGTCAATGATGACAGAATTTTCATTTTTGGATGAACTATACCTTTAAGATGAAAAATGAGAGCAAACATGACACAATTATGTGTAAAAGTTATGCCAATTTGCATGTTGTAAGAAAATATGTCTTTGCAAAAGCAAAAGGTTATGACTTGCCTAGATGCTTATTGCATTTGTCTTTCATCCAAGATGCAAAAAATACAAGCTGCTCACCTAAGGCATTTTCTGCAGAGACGAGCAGCAAAAGGAAAGGCTTTGGTGCTTTGGGACTGATTCCCCACAAGTGCAGTCATCAATCACTGTTCACTTGGGCAAATTAAACCAGAATGTTTTCTGAGACGCAGACTTCAAGCAGACTTTCTCAGTGAAGTTTCTCACATCCTAATACAGAAAGTAACTTTCATGCAAACCGAACTGAACTTTTACGTCAAACAGACTGAAAACTCTAACGTAAAAATCTCTTACTGCAAGTACAATGTTTACAGACTTTTTTTCTGAGCAGTGGCAAAACTGCATTTGTAACAACTTGTAAGGATTCACTAAAAGTTCAGGTGGCAGAGAATGCAGAAAGTGACAACAATAACAGAGTTTTAAGACAAAAAAAAAAAAAAAGGAGGTTTCTTATCTGAAAAGTCAAAAGTAGAAGCAAAGTGCTCTCCAGATGTTTGCAGAGGACCGAGAAGAACGTCAACAGTAATATTCTGCTTTAAAGAAGCTAGTGACTCTTTTAGAAATGCAGTCCCTGTTCTCTTAATTAATCAGTCTAAATGAGCTGCTGGAGGTCTTGTGTACGATTTGATTATTTCCACTAATCAAGTCATCAACACAGTGGCCCGAGGACGGCTGGGTTATCTGGCGAATCCACTGCCGTCCTGACACAACAGGGTGTTTAAAAAAAAAAAAAAAAAAAAAAAAAAAAAAAAAAAAAAAAAAGGACAAAACAAATTGGAATAAATAGGAATGACAGGGTGAGGTAAGGGAGGAGAGGTGCAATCCAGGTTCACTTCCCCAGAGGAAAACACAATGAAAGGAAGCAAACAAAGAAAGCAGGGTGACTTGCTGTTTCACCTCTTCAAAGTGAGCTCAAGTACTGCAGACTGAACAAAGATAAAACGGCACAAATCAAGAACAATGGCTTCCGAGCTGCAAGCGCAGATCTAACTGGGCTAATAAAGTTAGATAAAATGTGTGTAGATATGTTAAGAATGACAATGAAAAGGAGGGCTAGTAGCAGAGGAGAGTAAGGGAGAGAATGAGAAAGAGAGGAAGAGAAAAACATACAACATATCTCTCAATTTGTATGTAAAAACCAACAAAAAACATGAGCCATGCATTTACAATGGAGGTCTATGGGGCAAGGCAATTACAGTAGACGTCTATGGGGTGAAGCATTTTCAATGGAGGTCTATGGGCCAGACTTGAGGCAGAAATATTAAGCTCATATTTTTGGAACAACAGTTTTAAAAAGTGATCTTTCACTATTTACAACATGATCTGCATTTTCATGGGTTTAAATAAAAAAAAAATTGTTATAAGAGACCATAAAAAAAAACCTTACTTTGTGAATCAAAACCTCTCTTTTAAATGGTTAAAAAAAAAAAAAAAACACTTTTCAAAAATCTATTAATTTGTCAGTCTCTGGGTAACATGTAATTTATTTTTGCCATAAAATAAACTTCTTTCCATAAAATAAGCATAATGAAATACACAAAAAGAATTTTGAACATCTCCAGCTAGGGATGCACTAATACCGATACCGATTTTAACAAATTATTGGCCGATTCCGATGACGATATTTGTCACTTGCCCTCTTATTTGAAATTGTCATTAAAATAGATAGTGTTTTGATCATGTTTTAAATCAGCAAAGTTAAAAAAAACAAAAAACAAAACAAAACAAAACAACATACATTAACTTATAGCCTACTAGCTAGTTTATTCCTGCATTATCAAATAATTTCTAATGAACATAGACTGGATCCATTTCAGCATTCAAACAGGCCAACATAAATACATAAGTACAACAGAACAAAAATACGTATGAAATAAACAGTGCTACAGTAGGTAGGTTTAACAGTTTCCAGGTACAGAAATAAAGTAAACTAATTTTAAACACTGCATATTCTTCACTGTATAAATTAAATACATATATTATTATTACATTGAGACGTAGCTAAATTCTACTGTACAACATTAATATATTTCTGTCACAATTACTTTGTTAAAATGAACTTATTTTGACGGGGTACCGTGAAGACCTTCGAGTTTCTCTGTGTGTGTTTATGATATGTTGACGATAGAGTTTGTCGAATGAAATGGTAAAATGCTCATGAAGTGACTGGAGATGAGGTTCATGCATTCATGTCCTCATATATTGAGGCGGCAGATATATTGGTGCATCTCTATCTCCAGCACATTTTATAATTACCCAAAAATCAAACATAGTTTACCCCTTATGCACGTTATCACGTACGTCAAAAAACGTAAACTGGCTGTCGGTTGGCATATTAGAAGTAAAAACACTGACATACACCCATGGGTATCAATCAATTCACTGACTACATGCTGGCTAAGAAATAAATAATTATTACCTTACGGTCCATCGGTTTTCAAATCCACATCATTTGAATATCACGACATTGATGTCTGTCAAAAAAATAATGTGCACAATACATGGAAGTATTTATGAGAAGAGGTCCAGCGAGTACATGCATTTTCCGGAAAACCCACACTACCGGATGTGGATAAGTAATTGCTTTCTGAGAAGAGGGAGAAAATGACAGCCTTAGTGGCTTCAACATGCTGTCTGTCAGAGACAATAACGTGCATAATACATAACACACGCAAGTATAAATTTGTTCTTTACTCGCTGAAATTGAATCGGAATGATCAAGGAGTGAAATACTTCACACTGCATGCTAAAGAGAATAAAGCCAAATCCAATTGAAAAACTTTGCTGGATTCAAACTTTGTTCAATGTGTTGGTTTTGACAGAACATTTTTTTATTTAGAACTACGCATTCTTATTTTGTAATTCCTGATATGAATATTTTCAATCATTTTCTATTCTTGACTAATCTTTTATTTATAATTTTGGCAATAAATGAACTGTTAAATGAGTGTTAAATCTTGAGATGAGTACCTGTAGTCATCCAATTTGACTCATACAGTGGGGAGAACAAGTATTTGATACACTGCCGATTTTGCAGGTTTGCCCACTTACAAAGCATGTAGACGTCTGTAACTTTTATCATAGGTACTCTTCAACTGTGAGTGACGGAATCTAAAACAAAAATCCAGAAAATCACATTGTATGATTTTTAAGTAATTAATTTGCATTTTATTGCATGACATAAGTATTTGATACATCAGAAAAGCAGAACTTAATATTTGGTACAGAAACCTTTGTTTGCAATTACAGAGATCATACGTTTCCTGTAGTTCTTGACCAGGTTTGCACACACTGCAGCAGGGATTTTGGCCCACTCCTCCATACAGACCTTCTCCAGATCCTTCAGGTTTCGGGGCTGTCGCTGGGCAATATGGACTTCAGCTCCCTCCAAAGATTTTCTATTGGGTTCAGGTCTGGAGACTGGCTAGGCCACTCCAGGACCTTGAGATGCTTCTTACGGAGACACTCCTTAGTTGCCCTGGCTGTGTGTTTCAGGTCGTTGTCATGCTGGAAGACCCAGCCACGACCCATCTTCAACGCTCTTACTGAGGGAAGGAGGTTGTTGGCCAAGATCTCGTGATACATGGCCCCATCCATCCTCCGCTCAATACGGTGCAGTCGTCCTGGCCCCTTTGCAGAAAAGCATCCCCAAAGAATGATGTTTCCACCTCCATGCTTCACGGTTGGGATGGTGTTCTTGGGGTTGTACTCATCCTTCTTCTTCCTCCAAACACGGCGAGTGGAGTTTAGACCAAAAAGCTCTATTTTTGTCTCATCAGACCACATGACCTTCTCCCATTCCTCCTCTGGATCATCCAGATGGTCATTGGCAAACTTCAGACAGGACTGGAAATGCACTGGCTTGAGCAGGGGGACCTTGCGTGCGCTGCAAGATTTTAATCCATGACGGCGTAGTGTGTTACTAATGGTTTTCTTTGAGACTGTGGTCCCAGCTCTCTTCAGGTCATTGACCAGGTCCTGCCGTGTAGTTCTGGGCTGATCCCTCACCTTCCTCATGATCATTGATGCCCCACGAGGTGAGATCTTTTATGGTGCCCCAGACCGAGGGAGATTGACCGTCATCTTGAACTTCTTCCATTTTCTAATAATTGCGCCAACAGTTGTTGCCTTCTCACCAAGCTGCTTTGCCTATTGTCCTGTAGCCCATCCCAGCCTTGTGCAGGTCTACAATTGTATCCCTGATGTCCTTACACAGCTCTCTGGTCTTGGCCATTGTGGAGAGGTTGGAGTCTGTTTGATTGAGTGTGTGGACAGGTGTCTTATACAGGTAACGAGTTCAAACAGGTGCAGTTAATACAGGTAATGAGTGGAGAACAGGAGGGCTTCTTAAAGAAAAACTAACAGGTCTGTGAGAGCCGGAATTCTTACTGGTTGGTAGGTGATCGAATACTTATGTCATGCAATGAAATGCAAATTAATTATTTAAAAATCATACAATGTGATTTTCTGGATTTTTGTTTTAGATTCCGTCTCTCACAGTTGAAGTGTACCTATGAAAAAAATTACAGACCTCTACATGCTTTGTAAGTGGGAAAACCTGCAAAATCGGCAGTGTATCAAATACTTGTTCTCCCCACTGTATATGCTGATTTAATATATATTATAAGCTTGACGGGATTTTTATAAAAAAAAGTTTGATCACTATCTTCACTATCTATCTAGTTGTTTAAAAGATTAAGGCAATTATCAAAGTTACTTAATTTTCCAGTAAAAGATGATACATTTTTACATGATGTGTTACATTTAATTACCACTTAGAACATTTTGACTCGTATATAAATGTTATTTGTCTGTTAAAACATCCTTTTAGAGGTAGGACTACTGTTGTAGGAGGACGGTCAAGACAAAGTCGAAAGACTAAATATGCACAGCTAAGGTTGGCACTTTCACTGCTCTCATGACAACACGTATAATATATAGAGTTTTGTAGATAAACTAGAAACAATGTGTAGTTTAACAGGCATTTTTATGCACAGCTGCACTGCTAAAGCATGACATTTTAATAAAGCCACACCACAAAAAAAATGAAAATAAAAAAAGAACAATAACTTAAGGTTCAATTTGTTACCATCAGTAAATGCATTATGCATAAGGAAACTAACAAGAAACTATATTTTTACAGCATTTGTTAACCAATGTTAATTTCAATGCAAGTTGTATAAATTATCATTCGACAATGCATTATGAATAAACAGTATTTATATCATTTTATTTTACCTCTAATACGCCACTATGTCCAAAAGCCTTCAGCGTGCGATCACTTCCGGTGAGTGAGGTCAATGTACAAATGTACACGATCTGGTGTAGTTTATGCAAGCGCCGGAAGTGATCTCTCGTGCGTATCTCTACGCCAGATCGTGTACACTGACCTCACTCACCGGAAGGGATCGTGCACTGAAGGCTGTTGGACATAGTGGTGTATTAGAGGTAAAAAATTATATAAATACTGTTCGGTTTCTCATACAAACCTATCGTTTCGTGTCTTAAGACATCAATGTGTCGTCACGAGCCGCAGGGTTTAATATGGACTTGTTTGTGCATGTTTTTTTTACTCTCATAGATTGTGTTACCATTCACATGCATTATACGACTGACAGACTGCAACGGTTGGAGTTAAAAATCTTCATTTGTGTTCTACTGAAGAAACAGTCACCTATATCTTGGATGCCCTGGGGGTAAGCAGATCATTTTTGGGTGAAGTATCCCTTTAACAATGAACAAATTTATGAACTAACATTAACCTAGATTAATTAATGTTGTAACAGGTATTTTAAGCATTTACACAAGTATAAAGTGTTTTTAAAAACCTAGTTGTTCATTGTGACCCATCTCTAATTTTTATAAACTCAGAGATCAGACAAAATTATTTTCATACTGTAAGACTGTAATCACTAAGGCATCAAATAAAAAAACACTGGATAATTTTCTTTACAACTAGAAGAGACATAATAAACGAGGTTACGGCGTACAAAACGCTAGGACTACCGAGAGACTACTTGCAGATATAATCTATAATTGATGAAGCAGACAGTCAAAGACAAAGACTCAGCTCACAGGCTTAAAACAGAGGTTTGGGTTTGCAAATATGCCTGCTTAATTACCACAGAAGTGAACAGGAAGAGCTGCTGTTTGTTCTTGCACTGCCGCTAATGGCCTGCCAGTTGCAGTAATTACAGACTGCGCTTTCAAAGTAGGTATGAGAGAGAATGCGGGAGTTTTGGGGTTTGACAAAGCAGATACCCAGGCAACTCGGTTGGTCCTTAAGTGAATTTATGCGAGAGCCACAGCCAGGACTGGATGAGGAGAGATCACATT
This sequence comes from Coreius guichenoti, assembly GCA_039654105.1. Classification (NCBI taxonomy): domain Eukaryota; kingdom Metazoa; phylum Chordata; class Actinopteri; order Cypriniformes; family Gobionidae; genus Coreius; species Coreius guichenoti. The sequence goes on from CM077183.1 coordinate 13,476,942, forward strand.
GTATGTGAGAGAGTGTGAGGAGTGACAATAAATGAACAAGAGAAGTCTGACAATATATTTTAACACATATTTGTATTAGCATGTGCACGAGAAGTGTTCACATTCATTACGATACCCAACTGACAGCAAAGGACCCCCTGTCAGAGATGGTGCAAGACCCGTTTCACAACAGCCCATATAATCTGCACGCAAGATGAACCGCAGTGTTTCCTGGGTTTATAGTGTGCAATGCATAGCAAAAATAGTCTTAGTACTTAATCTACTTGCAGTTAAACTTCTGCTACATTTCAGCTATTGCCGCTCACAGTGTCAATACTATAAACTGTTAACGTCAAAAGTGAAAATATAATGTTACACAAGATTTCCATTTCAAATAAATGCTGTTTGAACTTTCTATTAAAAAAAAAAAAAAAATGTATCACGGTTTCCAACAATGTTTTCAACACTGATAATACTTTTTTTTTTAGCACCAAATCATCATATTAGAATGATTTCTGAAGAATCATGTGACACTGAAGACTGGAGTAATGACCACATAAAATTCAGCTTGTGTCATCACAGGAATACATTTTTTAATTAAAATAGAAAACAGTTATTTTAAATTGCAATAATACTTTTTGTTTAAATAAATGCAGCCTGGGTGAAGATAAGAGACAAACTTTTCAAAGGTAGTGTACATATACAAAATATACCAAATAACTAATTAAATCTGACAACTATGGTATTAAAATTTTATTATTTAGCTCAAATAATTCAAATGTGTGACCCTGGACCAAAAAAAAAAAATCAGTCATAAGGGTCAATTTTTTTGAAATTGAGATTTATACATCATCTGAAATAAATAAGTTTTCCATTGATGTTAGGACAGGATAATATTTGACTATTTGAAATTCTGGAATCTGCAAAAAAAATCTAAATATTGAGAAAATCTCCTTTAAAGTTGTTCAAATGAAGTCCTTAGCAATGCATATTACTACTAATAATACATTTTTGATATATTTATGGTAGGAAATTGACAAAATATCTTCATGGAACATGATCTTTAATTAATATCCTAATACTGACATAAAAGAAAAATCTATAATTTTGACCCTTACAATGTACTGTTGGCTATTGCCACAAATATACCCATGCGACTTTAGACTGGTTTTGTGGTCTAGGGTCGCATATGAGTATAGTCTAGCTAATCCACTTGCATTCTTGAGCAAATAGACCAGGATATCCCTTTACCAATAAGCTAATTGGCTCTTTTACACTAAAGGAACAATTTCCTTTTCTACAAAAGAACGACATCCTTTCCTACACCCACCATATTGAGCACAGCAATTTTTCTGACGACTTTTCTACGAGTGGCTAGTCCCCTCCTCCTCCTCATACTGTCTGTAGTCTATATTCAAGAGCCTGTGGATTTCATTCACTTCTTCATGCATTTAAGTCACCAAAAACCAAAGAGAAGCAGCCTTGGATGTACATAAAAAAGAGAGAGGGACACATGATCAGAAATGTGGGAAACGTGCCCTAGAGGGGGCTGTAAAATGGCATGCTGCTAAAAATGTGCAGACAGCTGTCGTAGCGGAGATACTGGTGCTCAGAGGCATTTCTCAAAGTCACTGACAGGAGTAGCACATATCCATCTGCCAAAATAAAACATGACGAGATTATTACAGCCACCTTCTTTTAACCACCTCAGGGTCTTAGTAACACCCCTAATCATCAAAATATATTCAGAATTATTTTGATTAAACAATAAAACAAGTCTAATTCAAAAAGATTTTTATATTAATGCAATATTCAGCATGATATATTTGGAAGATATTTTGAAATACGTATGCAAGACATGCAAATATGTCTTTCACTTACTAAAAGCAACAACAAAGATAATTCACTTTTCGTGTTTTTAAAGCAGTCTGCTGGATATGAAAGGGAATGCTGAAACCATGCCAGAGGGTAAAAAAAATAAACACTTATAAAAAAAAAATGAGAGTTTTAATTTACTTTACTAGTTTAGGAAAAAACATGAAATATTGGTAGAGGCAAAAACTAGGAGAAAGACAGCGGAGTGGAAAAATAAAAACATTTGTATTAAAAAATGTATGTCAAATTTATTAAAAAAAATATTATATGTTAAGGTTAGTGCCAGTTAAACGGCAGGGTGATCCCAAAGCAAAAGTACAAGGTCTTATACGACCTTGAAGGGGTTTACTTTATGATAATAACAGTTAATTATTCTTGTTCATGATTACATGTCTACTTATAAATATAACCAAAAAAAAAAACCCAACAAGAAACATTGATCTAAGCTTAAATTATTTGAAGATAAAAAGAATGCACTGTGCTACAAGAGAAATGAAACTAGCTATCTAGAAATTTGGCTGCCAGGGACAACATTCAAATATATAGTTTAGTGGCCATTACACAAAAAAAAAATAATAATTATGCCATCGACCAACCAGAATCAAGTACTGTAGAGCAGGATTTTCCAATTCTAGCCCTTGCACCTCCCCGCTCTGCACATTTTGTATATCTCTTACCTGACGCGCTGAGTTGAGGGGTGGGTTCCATTCGACCATATGTGTGTTGCGAAGTGGACTTAAAAGGGTATTTCGCTATCTTGTATGTGGCTGTTATCGGGTATAAAGTGCGTGAAACGCAACAGTTACAAGTCAACTATCATGATTATGTATTTTTTGTATTAAACATAGCAACATACATTTATCATTCAGTTTAGGTCTTTTGAATTTGACAGATTAGATTAAGTGAAATGTATAATTAATTTATATCCTATGTATATGGATACTATATACACCAGTAAATAAAATAAAATAAAATAAATATTTATATGGATTTTATACACATGTATTTATTTATTTATAAAAGTGGCATCAAACATTAAACTCCTCTAATATGCACAACTTGAGTTTCGTCTCTGTTTGATGACATGTGAAGTGAAACTTGATCAGGAAGTAGGAAGTAGAGGGATGCATTTTGATCTTGCAGGAGCGGGCGGTTTTACTTTTGCTGCGGGTGGGAGTGGACGGTCAAAAAATACAGAGCGGGTCTGGAGTTCCAGAGCGATTTCACTGTTTTATATTATTTGACTGTACACATGGATATAATAAAATGATGATTAGCTAATGCACTGAGCACTGCTGTGGTTTATATAACCCTCTCCAACAGCAGAATGTTACTTTTATTTTAAACCTAATTCCTAGTCAAATTAGAATATCATCTTAGTTTTATATATCACTTGTGATTGCATTTTCTAAAGAAATGACCAGACGTGCAGTCTACCAATAGCATTATAGCGACAGCACTGGTACGCCCACAAGCGTATCACAATACAGTGAAAAAGTCGCTGGCGGTGTGAATGGGGCTTTAGTTATTTTCTTTTATATGTTAATTAGCTAGGCTACATAAACACCTGTGATATCTGTGAGGTTTTTATTTCCTATTCATTTTATTTGTTTTATATTTATTTAATAAATAATTCAATTAAATATTGTGCACACGTACACACACGCTGCGTGAGCATGCGTTAATGGTCAGAAATTCAGCGGGATTAAGAAAACAGTCCCCTCTAGTAGGAAGCAGTGAACACTGCGTAGGAACCCTGTTAATCCTACAGTTTCAGAGAAAAATGTAGAAGTACGTTGATCTGCCAGTGGTTGGTCTTTCATGTGGAGAATAATTAATCACTCAAACCCCTTTATCTAAACCTCTCTACTTAACTGTCGGACTCGCACATCTGCCATGATTGTAGTTTTTTGACACGTTTTATTCGTTTTTGTAGTTCTAATCGAATCCTTGTCCAAAGCGCAATAGGTTGTGGGCAATATTAGCCGTTCAAATCAAATCAAATCACCTTTATTTATATAGCGCTTTTTACAATGGCAATTGTTTCAAAGCAGCTTCACAGTGGTAACAGGAAAATAATGCAACGGAATTTGATTCGGCTGTACAGCCGCTCTGGTGAAAACGGTGATGTCATCCAGCTCATTTCAATTATCATATAGTGTCAATGCGGGCGGATCAGTAATATAATTGAAATTTAGGTGTCCCCACCTATTTAGCCGTTAAGAGTGTGCATGGATCTGCACTTTGGATTCTAACCGGAAAACTAAACCGTGGCAAGCAGCAAGGCAGAGCGACCGTGAGAACGGGCCGGTGAGTGATAATGAGCCCCAGAGCTGCACGCCGCACCGGTCTCGTGTCTCACGGAGGACACATAAAAGAAGCGACGACAGTGAAGGACGAGAGAGGACCAGGCCTGGACTTTATGTTGTGTTTTGTTTATGTTTTACTATGTGTGTGTTTTACTTTCATTTTGTTTATTTTAAGATTAAAGTCTTTAAACGTTCGCCGGTTCCCGCCTCCTCCTTCCCATATCAACATACTCCGTTACATAACCCATTAGGGTTAGGGAATACTCATTTCAACATACTACGATTTAGATTACACTAATTCTAATTTCGAATACTATTTAGGATGGGTAGTATGCGAATTGGGACGCAGCAATACAAACTGTGCAAAGCAGGAAGGCGCAAAGACTGGAATTGGGAACCCCTGCTCTAGAGAGCAGTGTAATAAGCAAAAGAAACGCTCTATTGCATTCTAAAAGACAGCTCTGTGTAGTTCAGAAATCCTTCTAATGTATAAAAATAGTTGCTCAGAGTGGAGGGTGGAAATGTAGTATTGTGGAGAGAAAAGAACGTTTTGATCAAATTTTTAATAACATGTTGCAATGTTTGTGGGGGAAAGGAAAAGGGAATGGATATATATAGTTGTTGATGGCATAGATATGTACTTTTACAACAAATTAAATATCAACCCAGTTCTTGCCATTGCGTGCAATAAAATGCATCAAATGAAAGCTCTGTTACACAGAGGCCTGGAACTGCAGAGAAATGTTTCCACTTTTCATTAAAAGCAGCTAAAAAAGGCCGACCGTTTTATTTAAGCATGAGAGCGTGCCAAAACCTCAGCGCTGGAACCGTTGGCGGTGCAGCATTTATGTCTTATGGAGAAACTCAAAAGCTTCAGCACAAAAACATTATTGAGGATTTATGAAGTTGAGGGACCAGTCAAACGCCTTGATTATTACATAGGGAAATATTAACAAGGACCTCACCAAAGCAAGCAAAAATGAAAATCCCAATTAGGTTCCACACGCCACACAAGTACAAAACTTAGTTGATTTCATTCAAATTAACTTAGAAGAGAAACTTGGGTAGTTTTATGGTTAAAAGACTGAAAAAAAAAAAAGAAAAAGAAAAAAAAAAAAAATTCAAATAATTAGACAATAAATAAAACCAGAAAAACAACAATTTTATGCTAAGCCCCCTCTAGATCGGATCTGCTGGAGACGTCCAACAAATAATTTAGGCGCGCCGAAAGAAATCCACAGAGAAAGAGACAACCAGTATGGGGAAGTCCCAGAGCAAGTGCGGAAATTAATGAAATACAAGAGACAAACTTATTCTAAAATTATTCTAAAATATATTACCAGATGAGAAGCTTATCTATGTATCATCTTTCACTTTTAATTCCTTTTATAACTGTATCATCTTTGTATCTCTTTTAATTCCTTTTATAATTGTTTTAATTTTCCTTTTATTTTGTGATTATTTTAATTCCCTTTTCTGTGTAAAGCACTTTGAATTACCATAGTGTATGAAATGTGCTACATAAATAAACTTGCCTTGCTATCATTGATCTGGAAGTGTTTAGCGCCATTTAGTACCATACTAGATTTTTTTACTGTTTTAATGGAATTGACATGTAAATCTTGTCTGAGAAAGGTCTGATAAGGAGAAATAAAAAAGGACAATGGACCCTGAGACAACCATTACCATGTTTTAAAAGACCTTATTAAACAAGAGTACATGTTCTTCAAAGAGAACACTTCAAGAAATGTGATGATGGCTAAAGCAGACGGTTTTAAATATGAGACTGGATCGGGAATTACAAGAATCGGGACTTTCAGAACCTGCCAACTTTAAGGTCAAACTCCTTACCTGACCTTAAAAATAATTCAAAGCTCCTGAAGCATCCAGGATAATACTTTATCCTCTAAAAGTCAAGCCACAGCAGTCTCAGAGTCTCCAGACACAATTCTGCCTTGTAAAAGCTTTTTACAGCACAAGTTCCCTCATATATTTCTGAAAAAAAAAAAAAAAAAAAAACCAAGGGGGAAAAAACACAAGAAATGTGGTTAAATATAGCTGACTTAAAGCAGTCAGACTTTGCTGAGATGACGAAATCTGAACCAAATGTCATTTGCTTTGAAGAAGATCCCAGAACATCAAGTTTAAATGCTGGCTGAGACTGACAAATTTACAGGGCTGCTGAACTTTGCGAATCACGCCAAACGTCCTAAGTAGATCCTGAATTAGTGAGGAGGAACAAAGGAAAATCATGTAATGCAAAAAACTTTCAGATTACATATCAGATTGTGGTTCTTCTGTGCATGCGTTTGGATAAAATTTTGTGTTTGTGATTCCCTGCAGTATTCTGCCCTTTTTATTGATTTGATACAACTTTTATTCACCCATAAGAAGAAAAAAGGCTTTCTGGCATTTGGAGGGACATGTTTTAATGAGGCAGCGGATGTTAGTGAAATATGACTGTCCACATAAACTACCATCGTGTAAGTGTGACGCTCAAAGCAATAGGTTGTGGGATGGTGTCCTTGATGTATGTGTACAAGTTACAAGAATAAATTGATTTTCACAGGCTTGGGGCTTCCTCTGTCCTTCCTCTGAACCTCCGGATTTCTATCCTGACCATGCAAATAAAAGTCCTCCAAACTGACGAATTAAAAAGCAGTTACGTGTTCATGAATGCAGATGCACTGCAAACTCACTTCATCTAACAACACTTAGACATGGTTCAGTATAGAGACCTGCACTCCCGAAGGACTACCGTGGGACTCGCGGGACCCAACGCAATAGAGTGCGGCGCGGGACTAGATTTGATGGCCGAGTGCAGGCGGTAAGGTGCGTGTGCGGATTGCGGGAGAATAAAACTATTCGCGGGACTCCCGCAAAATAGAAATATCTAAAAATAAAACATCTAAAAACAAATAAATTGTTATTCATCTATTGCACAAAAGCAACAAGAACAACTAAAACAAAATAAAAACGATTTACAGGCACAAGCATAGGCAGAGTTTCTGTTTATAACATGTTTTGGCTGTGTTGTGCAATGCAGCCAATCACAGACATACGTGTTGGTTTCTAAAACGCAATGGCCCAATCAGATGCAATTTAAGACAGAATCCACTCTCCGCTCAAAGTGAGTTTTTGTTCAGTGCTGAATTCTGCATGCTGGCAAATCCTCTGATTATAACAAAGAAAGTGTAGACATTATGAAAGATTCATTGTGCAGTCAGCTTCATAACGGAGCTTTGGGAGATCACGATGAACTGAGATGTCAGCTTTTTAGGAATTATTAAGGGGGCGCACTTTGCGTGCATTCTGCCACGCCAAACCATGCACGCGCTTGCTTTTATGTTAAAGGGATAGTTCACCCAAAAATGAAAATTTGATGTTTATCTGCTTACCCCCAGGGCATCCAAGATATAGGTGACTTTGTTTCTTCAGTAGAACACAAATGAAGATTTTTAACTCCAACTGTTGCAGTCTGTCAGTCGTATAATGCATGTGAATGGTAACACATGAGAGTATGAGAACTATGAGAGTAAAATAAATACTGAACCAGGTCTCTAGTTCAGTATTTCTATCAGTTTGCTCTTATGACATGATAAAATGTGCAATTTAAGATTATATTAAACTACTCATGCAGGAGAGAAAAAAAATTCTGTGTGCAAAACTTTTCACCTCGTTTTGAGAAAATTTACTGTGCATAAAAATGACCGGGCACGAAACTGTATTTTGCTGCCATTGCATTACATCATAAAATATATTAAATCAAGAGAAAGAAAAGTGTAGTTCTCAGAAGATCTCTAGCATTATTTGTTTGATCACATAAGAGACTTTGAAGAATATTTGGGTCCAAACGACATTGAGCCACATTTACTTTGATTGAATGGACAAAATAAATATTCCACAGAAGAAAGGTCATACAGGTTTGGAACGACATGAAGGTGAGTAAATGATGACAAAACTTTCCTTTTTGAGTGAACTAATCCATTGAAGCATCCAAAAGAATCCAAATACTTCTTGGGGCCCACTCTATATAACTTGATCGCTCTTTCAGACAATGTTTAGCAGCAGTCCAAAAAGTGAGCTCAAGGGATCTCCACAACTCTCTACCCAGTTAATCTGGGGAATGCATGGTGAATTTTATACACCCAAAGCAAAGCCAAAGCTTTAAGAGGTTGAGAAGCGTTCAGCATATCCGGCAGCTGGAATGATTGCCACCCAGCTAGAAGTACAATTAAGAGTGGAAGACATTCAAAATGAATAAACAAAAAAAAAAAAAAAAAGCTGCACAGTTTACAATACAAAAAGTTCAGAAAAAGTGAGGAAATTAGCTAAAGCTGTAGCCTAGCTCTGTCTCTGGAGACAATATTACTGGCAGGGCAAGCAAATAACAACAGATCCTGCTGTGAGCACAGCATTGTTGAGTTGATTGACAATGGAACATTTCATCTAATTTTCCACACTAAAACTCTCTCTTCCTCTGTTGTCTTCAATGTTATAAGCTCCTATTTCCTTTCATTACTTATTACTTCCTAACTCTATATTTGAGAGATGTAGGCTGTAGATCTAACATCTCTTCTGAAAACAAAGGTTCTTTTAGGCATAAATGACCTTTAGCATCCATGGAAACGTTCCATTGCATAAAAGGTTATTTATAGTGGAAAAAACTTCCGATTATTAAAATACTATTCACACTAAGAAAAAAACGGTTCTTTTAAGAACTGTTCACAAAAATAATCTACATATTTAAGAGTGCACCAGCTATGCTAACTCTACAGGAAACAAACAAACAACAATATTCCATATTTTTTCTTTTGCAACTATATCATGGAAAACAACCCCTACGGCAAAACATACCTGACCAAAGACAAAAGGGCTGAACGATAGATTGTTTTAGCATCGATATTGCGATGTGCGCATCTGCGATAGTCACTTCACAGGATGTGATGTCAAGTATAGGAATTGTAGTTGATATGTGATCCGAACAGACCAGGCACCAGGTTCGAAACACATGATTCTCGGATTAAAGGTTTAACCATAGACTGTAAAAAAGATGGACAATGCACCTTCACTCTCTTCCACTGAGTTAAGTGAAGCCGCCAGTGTCCAAATATAGCGCTGACATCTTGGGTCTCGAGTCTGCGGAGTAGCAACTTGGAGCCTGAGTCTGTGCAGCATCAAATAACTAACTAAAACCAAACTTATTTAAAGAATGAACACTTGAACTAACATCAGCGTGATAAAAACTGCCTAAAATGACAGAAACCATTTTTAGAAAAAATGTATTTGAAGTGTAATTTTAATGTCCCATTACATTACATTACATTACATAGAGAGGGGGCGATCAAAACGCTTTGGCTTCACTTTTCAGGACTCTTGTGGCACACTTGGGTTTAACCTTCATAGAGTGAAGGTTTACCATTTGCCTGTGTTTAGGTCCTGTCAGTTTAAGCATTCAAGCAATTTTAAACCATTCAAGAGCAAGACAACGCAAAAGAGAACTCAATTCAGAACTCACATGCTGTTTTCTGTGCACACACACAGAACGCAAACACCGAATTCCATTCTTTTACCATCTATATGTGCTTGAACGGACACATACAAGAAAAATTATGTCAAAATGCCCGTCCCTGCGAGTATCCTCATAAACACAGTTGATTATGGCTTACGTGAACTTAAACAATTGAGAAAGAAAATGGATGCGTATTATTATATTGGATCCGTGCATTAGTTCTTAAAATCACTTTTGTATCTTTTACAAAGATTAATTATATTTAATTTATACAGTGAAGACTACGCAGTGTTATTTTACATTTGATTATTCAATTTCTGTACCTAAATACTGTTACACTTAACTGAAACATATAGGCTGAAGCACTGTTTATTTCATTTGTATCTTTGTTCTATTGTATTTGTCTATGCTTGAAATTTGTTTATTTCCAATACAGATTCACTCTCCTACAAAATCACCCCAATCATTCTAGAAAGATTAATTCTTTCCAAATAGAGATCTGGTGAAACTGTTTTCATATTGCAATACAATGTGTGTGTGTGTGTGTATGTATATATATATATATATATATATATATATATATATATATATATATATATATATATATATATATATATATATGTGTGTGTGTGTGTGTGTGTGTGTGTATATATATATATATATGTGTATATATATATATATATATATATATATATATATATATATATATATATATATATATATATACACATACACACACTCACCTAAAGGATTATTAGGAACACCTGTTCAATTTCTCATTAATGCAATTATCTAATCAACCAATCACATGGCAGTTGCTTCAATGCATTTAGGGGTGTGGTCCTGGTCAAGACAATCTCCTGAACTCCAAACTGAATGTCAGAATGGGAAAGAAAGGTGATTTAAGGAATTTTGAGCGTGGCATGGTTGTTGGTGCCAGACGGGCCGGTCTGAGTATTTCACAATCTGCTCAGTTACTGGGATTTTCACACACAACCATTTCTAGAGTTTACAAAGAATGGTGTGAAAAGGGAAAAACATCCAGTATGCGGCAGTCCTGTGGGCGAAAATGCCTTGTTGATGCTAGAGGTCAGAGGAGAATGGGCCGACTGATTCAAGCTGATAGAAGAGCAACTTTGACTGAAATAACCACTCGTTACAACCGAGGTATGCAGCAAAGCATTTGTGAAGCCACAACACGCACAACCTTGAGGCGGATGGGCTACAACAGCAGAAGACCCCACCGGGTACCACTCATCTCCACTACAAATAGGAAAAAGAGGCTACAATTTGCACGAGCTCACCAAAATTGGACAGTTGAAGACTGGAAAAATGTTGCCTGGTCTGATGAGTCTCGATTTCTGTTGAGACATTCAGATGGTAGAGTCAGAATTTGGCGTAAACAGAATGAGAACATGGATCCATCATGCCTTGTTACCACTGTGCAGGCTGGTGGTGGTGGTGTAATGGTGTGGGGGATGTTTTCTTGGCACACTTTAGGCCCCTTAGTGCCAATTGGGCATCGTTTAAATGCCACGGCCTACCTGAGCATTGTTTCTGACCATGTCCATCCCTTTATGACCACCATGTACCCATCCTCTGATGGCTACTTCCAGCAGGATAATGCACCATGTCACAAAGCTCGAATCATTTCAAATTGGTTTCTTGAACATGACAATGAGTTCACTGTACTAAAATGGCCCCCACAGTCACCAGATCTCAACCCAATAGAGCATCTTTGGGATGTGGTGGAACGGGAGCTTCGTGCCCTGGATGTGCATCCCACAAATCTCCATCAACTGCAAGATGCTATCCTATCAATATGGGCCAACATTTCTAAAGAATGCTTTCAGCACCTTGTTGAATCAATGCCACGTAGAATTAAGGCAGTTCTGAAGGCGAAAGGGGGTCAAACACAGTATTAGTATGGTGTTCCTAATAATCCTTTAGGTGAGTGTATATATATATATATATATACAAAATATCGCAATGTCAGTTTTTTCCAATATCGTGCAGCCCTAATAGACAACCAATAAAACTGGTTTGAAGACTGGTTAGACCAGTCAATCTATTTTTTTTTTTTTTATGTAATTAATTACATATGCCTGATTAATTAATCATATTAAAGCACGCTTTAATTGCACCAAAGGTGTAAAAAAAAAAAAATAATAATCACAACTTAAGTACGGATCAGGGGGTTTGATTAATAGTGAACATTTTTAAAACATGTTACTTAATAATTAATCATACTAAATTAACATGTTTAATTGATATCCCTAGCAAGAATGAAAAGACCTCTTATTATTCGCCATTGAGCGAATTGACCAAACTAGAAGATCTACCCTCAAAAACACTGAGGTATCAAACAGTCCAAATTTTCAGGGATTGCTACGACATGACAGCTGGATAAGGAATTGATTTCATCTGAGCTCCCGTAGTCTCTGCTTAGCCTGGGATGAAAGCAGTGCAGCACACACAAAACCACACATAAGAGCCTGATCCTCACATTTCTGACCCGAAACACATACCGACAGAGGCACACAGCCAAAGCTCGCAGTTGACGGTCTCATTAAGAAAAGAAGGATCTTCAGTCAAATCGCTCCTCAAATCACACACTGTGGAAAAACAGCAGCTACAGACTCAACTCAATGTGTGTAAACTTGTGAGAGTGACATCTGAAAACAAATCAACGCTTATGAACTTGTATAAAACCATCAGAATAAAAACTATGCAAATTACATTCCACACAGTGATTGGCTGTTTTTCCATTACATTACACCTAATAAACAGAGAAATCATGTAAAAGTTTGCTGATATACAGTATATGCAAGTATGTCTTACATTCCATCAATTTTTCTATTCCATTGTGTCGTGCTTCGTCTAGCTGTTTCTAAACACATAACCTCGTTAAGTATGTACGCCTAATGAATTCAAGATACAGCGAATATTAATCAGATCATTCCGAAGTTGCTTGGCATCCTTCCATGAGAGTCCAGTCAAGTAACTTAATAAAAATTCATGAACGACGCCTTTACAATAAAAGGATTCCTTAATTCACCAGTTGACTAGTACATACTTGGAGGTGCAGTAAGCTAATTCTAAGAAACACTGTTGATATCTGAAATCAACCCAAAAGCCTCCCTTCATTGCTCCATCCCCAAAATGCACAGACAGGCAATGCAAGAGTGGATGTCTCTTTATCATAGCTGAAGCGAAGCAAAATAATGCTGCACGAAAAGATGATGAACGACAAGGAAGAAGAAAAAAAATTAACATACAGTACACAAGTTTCTACAAGCAAGAGTTCATCAGCAGCACACCAGCTCAAAACAAACAATGACACTCAAAACTGTCCTGTTATTATAGCTAACATTACAACACAGCATATTTTGGTTCTGTGAAACAGAGAAAAAAACAATGTTACTCACATATGGAGTAGAAACAACGCAACCTCGACACCCGTTTTCAGGCCTTCCCTCTTCCAGCGCTGGAACACTTTTCTAATATTAACGTGGGTCCTAAAGCTCTTGCCTGATCATAACCCTTCTATTTCCAGTGATATTCCTCTTACCTATTTTGTAATGTCTCTCAGCCATCTCTCTTTCTACAGTCTTTCTTCAAATCTCCCTCCTGCTCACTCTTTCTCCTCCTCCATCATGAGTCATACCAGGGGCATGCGGACCATATAAGCTGCGAATGCTCTGCATACCAAAAGCCATTCCTGGACTCGCTAATTAACAAACATTATACATTACTATAAATAAATTCCCTTGTTTGATGTGTACCATAAAGCTTACATGATAAAATGTTGGTAATTTATATGTAACTGTGCATCATTTATTTATTTGCCAAACGACAAATTTTCTTCAAATCTGCCAGTTATGGAGAGTTTCGGGTAAGCGGATCCACAACAGCTTTGGTGCCTACGCTCTGTTGTTATGTATCATCATCATTGTCCCGTGTTCTCATTGGTTTGCTGGCATATTGGTGATTTCATGCGCAGGGAAAGCTGTCTGCAAATCGCTCGCCTAAGCGGGAAAATGTGCCAGATCTCGATCAACGAAAATCACATTGATATAAAACTAACTAGACTAAATCAAATGAAAAAAAGTAAAAACTGCCAGTTTAAAAGCTAGTTGCGCTTGCACCATGGCGGATTTGCTATTTACATGGCGGAATTTGCCGAGCGGAAAGACTGAATACTTCTCCAGAGAGGAATCTTTTTATTTTTAATATATAAAATTGTTTGTGTGCTGCTGCACGTCCCTGTGTATAATAAACAGAGTGCATGCGTACCCGCCTATAGGCGCACATTACTAACGCGCCCTTTAAATAACAAAAAAAAAACAAAACAAAAAAACTGCGTTTTCAGTTTCCTCAAAATAGCAGCGCACCAACACCTTGTTTTCAGACCAGCACGCCCATGGGCGAACAGATGGGCGCGAGTGCATTTGCTATTTAAACAACGTGGCACTGGACGTGAAAATGATAACTGCGTCGGGCTGAAACTAGCAAAAAACACTTGCGTCTCGCCTGGCTTTGCATTGCGCCGGGTGTATGATAGGGCCCTTAGAGTCTTTAGAGTGTCCTAAGCCGATGAAGGTGAAGTGTGTAGTTTCCGCGACACTAGTGACACCTAGCGTAATTACAAAAAAAAAAAGCTTTTTTTGCAAACGCCCCTTTTGCGTGTTGCTTCTTCCTCAACTCAAACATCAGAAATACAGCTCATACGGTTGCTTGTGAAGGCATGTCAACAGGTAAATGTAGGCTACTTTCAATAAAAGGTCTAACATATTAGGAATACTTTTAGCTGTTTTGCTATGTGTCATGAGAGTAAGCAACTGAGTAGGTAACTAACATTGTCTAGAGCGAATGCGAGCGTCTTGCTTATAAATAAACCCATCCGCCGTATCTGCACCGGGCACATTTTTTGACATGACAGGCCACCCAGCATACCGGTTAAAAAAAAGTCACCGCTCGCCACTGGTATATGCCCCCTACTGCTGATTGGCTACAAGTGTGTTGTGCTTCTCGGTCCGGTCCATTTTCAGCAGCGTTTCTCAGAAATCACTTACTGCACCGTTAATGTCTTCCTTTCAGAAATGCTAGAAATGTAGTCCCCTTGGGTAAACATAACAATATTCAGGAGAACACATTAAAATTATGGTCTTTAAAAACTTGTGCTCCTTACATTTATGCATTTGGCACTGTTTTATCTAAAGCGACTAACACTGACTTCAAGGTTTATATTTCATTAGTTCCATGCATTCCCTGGGAATCAAAACCTCAGTCATGCTATACTGTTTGAGCTACAGAGCACAAGTGCTTCTGAACCAAACTGTAAACAAATCCCTATTACTGCAACTGAAAACAGACTATTATTATTATTATTATTATTATTTAGGGGACATAATGGGAATTTAGATCACTAACGTTAAACAGCACAAATGCAATATCAATTTAAAGCAGAGAATGGGAACATTAGCATAAAATTCACTTACGGAGACCAGAGGTCAACGATCGCTTAAAGCATGCATGCGTTCCATTCAATACCATGAAGAATCCCGCCTCCTTTCTACATTAAACATTATGCTAGTCCATCACTTGCTTTCAAAATTTGTATTAGCCAGTGCCATGCGTGGGAGAATTACAGAGAGGCCACTCTGAGCACTTACAGGCAGATGTATCCATAAAAACCCTCTTATTCTAATTCTATTCACTGGAACGTTCCTTATATTCCATAATGCGCAGCTGCAGTTAAGTCTATCTTGCCTCTAAATGCATTAAGAATGACCAGTGAGTTAATTATCAGTAATGACAGGGAAAACAAGTAGTCTTGGCATAATGAATTTACAGTATCGCACACACCATTAGAGGCAGAATACACATGACAACAAATACAAAAATAAAAGAAAACATGCCAAAAAAAAAAAATTAGAATCAAGGTCGGAATTACGAGTCCTAATTATTCATGTCCTTCTTGACATCTTTTTCAAATCACCATGACTAATTGACTGGTAAACATATCAAGATGTAATTTTCTGGCTGCCAGCAGTCAAGACTGGCGTCATTGGCTGTTTACAGACTGAGACCAGTCGCTAAGAATCTTGGATTTACCTGAAGACACACAGGGATGTTAAAGCTGAAGTGTGTAATTTCTGCGGCAAATGGATTTGCAAATATAATTTTACCTTTGATCAACAAACAAATAGTCCTGCCCCAAAATAATACCACTGGTTGAGTCTATAGTTTAGTAGGAGAGATTATTTTAAGATTGAACATTTTAGTTTTAACGATAAATAAATGATTGATTCAGTGTTAATAGTTTAATTGATTAGGCTTCAAGTTTTATTGGATAAACATAATTAAACAAAGTAATGAATTATTAGGAAAATGCTAATAAATTCTTAAGTATTTTTATTTCAATTCTAGTTAAAAATGGACAACTAATCATTCATGTTAATGATAATCGACTATGAAAATGTAGTCAAATTAAACAGATACAGGGATAGGAGAGACTATTTTAATATTGAAATTATTATACACTTCAGCTTTAACTGTTTAACTGATTAAGCTTAAGTTTTATTAGTTTTAAACAATTATTAATAGTAAAAAAAATTATTAAATTAAATGTTCATATTAAAACGATTCGAGGCTTGTCGCAAACGACTTTTTGTCACCACAATTGTGTGGTGTCATTACGATTATTTTACTGCTCCCGATCGCGTCAGAGCCCGCACAATCCCAAATCTTGATTTGGCTGACTCTGACGTGATACCCGCGATAGCCAATGAGAGCGAGCACGCTTCACCAACGGGATATTGCGTGCTTCTATAGCTGAATCTTGGCAGCTACAAACATGAGAAAGTATTCAGAAAGATCACCAATATTATTTTGTTCTCTTTTGTTTTTCTTCCCGTAAACAAAAAACTCACGCAAGGAGATCCAGCTGATGACGTCGATCGTCCTCTTTTTTTTTTTTTTTTTTTTTTTCTCTTCTCAAGTCACGTTTGATCTCATCTCTCTGTGAAAATGTTACTACAATCAACAGGTGTGTGGTCTCGCAGTCCGGACAAATCTTCTAGTGTCTGCATTTGGAGGAGTATAATGCTAAAAAGTCGGTTGAAACTGCCCTTATGTCTGTGGTCTCCCACAGTTTTAAAATCTTCTAGTGTGTCCCAGGCCTAATATATCTACTCTGAAAAACAGCTGCTGAATCTCCTTCCACAGTACACCATTGTTAAACTAGAGCAAGGATCAAAGTAAACTGTTTCTGTATTGGCTGCATGAAAACCTCTACTCTTTACTAACTGCACTTATATTACACCCTTTACAGTGTCCTGAATTGCCTTATTGAATTACCATTACACTGAATTGTGTTATTGTATTGTACTGTAATCTTCCTACTGCACTGACTTATAATTTGTCTGCATTACACTGGAGTTTTTCTTGAAAAATGATATTTTGGGCTTTGCATCTATATTACAATTGCTTTATCCTACCGGTACACAAGAAACCATCAGTCACACAAGTTACTGTCTTGAACGGTTGATGAAACACAACATCTCTCTCAAAATTCATATACTGCATTTTTGCATACTGATGTTTCTGAATATTTCTACTGATGAAAGTCAGCAAATGTCAAATCAAGTCTCTCTCCTTGAAAATGTGCGAAATTAATTAACAGAAATTTTCAGGGGGTGAATAATGCAGAATCCGCAGAAGTGGCCTTGGAGAAGAGCCACCAAGTATTAAAAACCTTAAGTTGGTAAACATCAATTTCTGAAACCAAATGAGTAGTTAATGAGACGCTAAATATGCCATATTGTGCTATTACCATCGCATATACATGCCAAACAGTTTGTCAGTATCAAAAAGACAAGGCTCTGTTCATGTGGGGCTGTTCCCGTAATAAATGCATCTAGTTAACAGCATTTGCTATACAAATACATTTAATTGTAATTAATGAATTTTAAGAGATGCAAACTAGTGTGCGAGAGAGGAAAGGGAAGGATAAATTAAAAAGAAAGAGATGAAACTACCTCCTGCACACTCAGGCCTTCTTTCTGCATGAAGTAGTGCTTTTTAAACTCGTAATAGGAGTTGTACTGGTGCCAGGACTGCAGGAAGTCAAACCTTTAGGGTGTAGAAGACACACACACAGAGAGCGGTTTATAGTTATTACATATTACAGTGATCTAATAGGAGCAGTGAGACCGTCGTATCTGAAGGATGACTGTAACGAGCAAGAGCGTAATTGCTTACCGCGGGTCATTCTTGGCACGCACGCTGGTCTCGAATTTCACCCCATTTCTGGCCACATATTCAGCTAGTTTGTCAATGACAGGCTGGATGTCGGGAGGCGGAGGGATGATGGCTGCAACAGGGGCGGCAGCAGCCACCACCGTCGGGGCGACGGTGGTTTGAGGAGGCCGAGAGCTGATGGATGAAAAGAAAAAAAAAAGACACATATAGGATTTTTTAAATACTTCAATCTCTATGGAAAGCAAAGACAGATGCACACCTGGAAGTTGGAGGGGCAGCAGGAGCAGAATGGGAGAGCGGAGCAGACGGAGGAGCTGACACCGTGACTGGACCTGCAGCAGGGGCTGATGGGATAGCAGCCACAGGATCCAACGAAGGTGTGGTGCCAGGGGGAGGAGGAGGACCAGATGCAGGAGGAGCTGACATCATGGCAGTGGGCAGCGAGGTGTAATAGGCGCTGGCGTCAATCCCAGGTGGCGGCGGGGCAATGCAATATGTACCATCAGGCAACATACAGTAGCCATAGTACATTGCTGCCACATTCGCTGTGTGAAATACACACGTGCACGCATACGCACGCACACAAACACACACACAGAATTCCTAAATATGATGCACGTAAAATAAGGGTTTTCTAACTGAACATATTTTAAAAATGTAATTTATTCCTGTAATGACAACACTGAATTTTCAGCAGTCATTACTCCAGTCTTCTGTGTCACATGATCCTTTAGAAAACATGGTCTGAAAACACAAATTAATATGCTGATTTGGTGTTTGAAAACAATTGTGCTACTTGATGTTTTTGGAAAGCATAATACATTTTTTCCAGGGTTCTTTGGTGAATAGAAAGTTCAAAAAGCATTTATTTGAAATCAAAATCTTTTGTCGTTTAATGTCTCTTTTAAACAATTTACTGCATCCTTGCTGAATAAAATAATTTACTGACCCCAAACCTTTGAACGGTAACACACAGTAGTTCCACAATTTTTATGTGTAATTATTACATCTCTGTCTCATTTTCTCTGCCCCATTTGCTATGTAAAGACGGCGCTTCATTTTGGTGCTATTTGTTGAGCCCTGCAATAAACATTAGTCATTAATAATATTTCTGCTTTGGTTATACGGCCAGGAAAGTACACTGTGGGAACTGCTGATGCAAATTAAGAATTAAAATAATCTACGTTTAGATCACTGTCTGCATAATTAAATTTCCTTTTCAAGTAGAAGATAAAAAGCGAGCAGAAGAGAAAAATCGCATTCGTTTGTTCTGCTCCACCACAAATAATTAGGATCAAACTGTCCTCATGTTGAGATGGCAAGCATGTAAAGACATACAGTTCTTGAAAAACACTTAATAAAGCCTAATTACAGTCGAGCGCTGCTCCTTTCCTTCAGTCAACTGTTACGGTGGCAAAAAATAATCATTAAACAAAGCAGTTTAATAAGAACGCAATGCGAACAGAGCCGCGAGTTCAAGCTCTGTTAAGAACACAACCGAATCGGTGCTATTAGGCAAATACAGAAAATATATGGGCTTAAAGGTTTAGTTCACCAAAGAATAAAAATGCTGTCATCATTTACTCACCCTCATATAGGTTTAGAACAACATGAGAGTAAGTAAATGACAAAATTTACATTTTTGAGTGAACTATTCCTTTTAAAGTGAGCACAGAGGTGGTTAGACTTCACAAAGGTAAAGATATGAACCTGCAGCACTCTGACAATGATGAAACACTACAAGAGGAATAATAAAGGCATTTTAAAGCTAAAGGAATTAAAGCAACGCAATCTCCTGGGTACTCGAAGTCAGGGCTGTTCAGGACCTACAAGAGACCAAGAGTCCTGCTCATTTGGGCAAGTTTAGCATTCTGTCTGACTGCAGCCACACATCAAAGAGAGCTGAAAGAGGAAGGGGAGATGGAGGAGAGGGGCGCTGGGAATCTGGACACAGCTACATTTACTTCATGACTGACTGTGAATGTGTGAACGTGCATGGGAGTGGGGGGAGAAAAAGAAATAGAGAAACTGAGCACAAGAGGGCGAGAGCCATACAGAAAATAGCAGAAAGACCAAGGGAGAGAAAAAAGAAAGAGCAGCACAGATTCTTGGAGAAGATAAGAGAAGGAAGGAGAGAGCGAGAGATGTGTGTGGCAAGTGTATCTCCAACATTTTATTTGAGATGTGGCAGAACTATGGCTGTGAGTCATGACATTTTGAATGAAATCAATATTACAAAACAATGTGTCCCGTGCTGGCAAAATGAGTCACAATGAGCAAAAAAAACCTTCAAAATGACTGAGCTACACCTGTGTGAAGTCGATATAGTCAGCAAAGTCAATTTTGAGGAAAATCAAGTTAGTTTTCTGAAGGTTCCAAAGCAAAACCACCTAGCAACCATACCTTAAAATCCCTGGTAACCAAATTTGACACACACCAAGTCAATACCAAATCTCTATACGAAAAATATATATTTAACTTTTTTTCCAAGATACCACAATTGTTTGATTACCATTAATGAAACCGCCTATATATTAAGACCTACTGTACCGCACGGATCTAAAATAATGTCAAACGTAAGATGTTTTTCCCCAACAGCTAACCAAACGTTCACAACAGATAATGTCTGCGTCAATACTTGCCAAGACAGATATTTTGAAATACTGTAATTCTGTGTATATCGGAATCGCACACTGTATGAGGCGTCTTTGTGTGCATGCTTCGGATCTGTCAGTCAGCACGAGTAGGATCGTTTTCATGGACAAAGGAAATGCACTCCTCTCAGAAAACTTACAAATAAAGATACTTTTAGTGGTTTAATTGGTATTTGGAGCATTGGGATCACTAAACGAGGGCTTATTGAACAAATTTTTATTTTTCACTTGTTTTGCCTCGAAATTATCCCGTGCTCATTCCAACTCCTTTTGCCAGCACGGGTCACATATTATGCAACAATATTTCATCTTCATTTATTTATATGCTGTAAGTGGGATGATGCAGTCAGCCACTCATTATTGCAAAATAACCCCCTTGAGCACACAGTACAGTAAAAAAATAAATATATATTGTATATATGTCGTCGCTGTCGGGTGGAAACCTCGTATCTCCATATTTCGGCTTTTTTTCTTTTCTTTCATAAATCCTTTAGTTACCCTTTACGCAACTAAACTTGAGACTAAACCTTGTCTCTCTATTGGATCCTCAAACTGTCGGTAAAACCTCATAACTCTACCCCGCCTCTATCGTGAATGAAGACGGTCTTTAGACTGTCTCTGCTTGTTTGCAATACTGCCTTTAAAGGGTTAATTTACCCAAAAATGAAAATTCTGTCATGTTGATGACATGTCTGTCATGACTTTTGTTTATTTTCGGAACACAAATGAAGGACCTTTTAATGAAATCTGAGAGCTTTCTGTCTCTTCTTTGGCAACTACCACTTTCAAAGTCCAGAAAGGTAGTAAAGACATCAAAGTAATCCATTTGACTTCAGTGGTTGCGTGTTGTGTTGCACGAGAGCAGATGTTGTTACATGAATGCGCGATGGAGACTTAAATTTTGTAAATAAAGTGGTAAATTGTGTTCTTTCGTCGCTTCATAAAATTAAGATTAAACCACAGGAGTCACATGGATTACTTTAATGATGTCTTTACTACCTTTCTGGGGCTTGAAAGTGGTAGTTGCATAGCTGTCAATGGAGGGACAGAAAGTTTTCAGATTTCATCAAAAAGATCTTCGTTTGTGTTTCCAAAAATGAACGAAAGTTTTGGAAAGATGTGAGGGTGAGTAATTAATGACAGAATTTTCATTGTTGGGTGAACTAACCCTTTAAATAGACTTTAATCTTTAATAACATGAGATGTTGAGAAAATCACAGAGAAAAACACAGTCAACATAAGTTGATGAAAATGTAATGCACTTACTACCTCAGATGCGGCCGTTCTAATGATGGAAAAAAACACGTAGGTCCTAAATTTTCAGAAATTCGCGGGTCAAAAATCTTGTAACTTCATTTGAGCTTGCAAAAATTATTAAAATAAATTTATATTTTACTATAAGATTTCCTTAAATACACTAACATATTTACATATTTAAATTATTAAAACACATTTTTTTGTTGCAATTTGTGTTTGGAACTGGAAGTCACAGTTTGATCAAATATCTGCATTTAAATCAAATAATCATAAACGGATGACTATGTAATAACTTTGACAGGCATATTTCCATCAGAGTAGATCATAACCATATAACTGAATGACATCATTGCCCCATAAAAACCACAGCAGAATTCACACATCTCATAACTAATAGGTCCTTCCTCCATCTCCAGCTTAGCTGGCTTCATTTTCAATGATGGGATCTAATCGTTTATGACGTCTCCCTGTGGAGATAAAGAGGTAGAGAGCTGTGGAAGATCCAGAGTCGAGCATCTGCTGCTGGATTTGAC
The DNA here is from genome assembly GCA_039654105.1 of Coreius guichenoti. Taxonomy (NCBI): domain Eukaryota; kingdom Metazoa; phylum Chordata; class Actinopteri; order Cypriniformes; family Gobionidae; genus Coreius; species Coreius guichenoti. Next base: position 13,499,326 of record CM077183.1, read on the forward strand.
TCGAGCGCTATTTGAGAAAGATTAGCCTGAAGAATCAACAGATAATCCTCAATGCCTGAGGGAACACGTTTCAAACGCAAACAAATTTATGCTTACTCTGGCAAATAAGTCTGTGAGTGAGTCCTTTCAATAAATTATTTTCTGAATCTCACAAGACACCTCAGAGAGGCTGTAACCCAAAATAATCCTAAAACTTAAACTGAGCACGAAGTGTAATACAGAGGTTAACGGACAAGTCCTAACGGGATGGGACGGGATTTGCAAAGAATGAACCAATCCTGACTCTTGATTTTAACCAGGGAATTAAAAAAAAAACAAACAAAAACAAAATCACCCGTTTTCAACAATTATAATAAGAAATATTTCTTGAGCACCAAATCAGCCTATTAGAAAGATGTATGAAGGATCAAGTGATACCAAAGTAATGGCTGCTGAATGGCTTTGCCATCACAGGAATACATTTACATTAAAAATATATTAATCTAGGAAACAATATTACTGTTTTTACTGTATTTTTAATTAAATAAATAAGTCAATAAAGCCGGGCTTAGACTAAAAAAAAAAGAAAAAAAAAAAAAAAAAAACACACGTGTCCAGGGCATCGGTTGGTTCCGATGTTCGGCCCAGATTATCTGGTAATGTAAGGTGTTTACAGATCAAATCTTAAACCTCCCGATCTGCTTGCGGACACATCAGATCATACATGTTTGATATTTAGGATTTTAAATCGGGATAATGACTATAATTACATCAGTACTTCCACAATAGCCAATGAGAGACAAGTCTACAAGGAGACGTAAAGGCCCTTTCACACTGAACGCAAAACGAACGTTAGCCGCGTTGACGCTCTTGAATCGAAACAATAGATCCTTAGGGGCTATTCACACTGGGGGCAAACATTCTCGAGGTGAAAAATCGAGGATTGTTTTTTTCCACCCACGCTCAGTGTGAAAGGGCCTTTAGTGACAGAACTTATAAAATGGCGGACGCGAAAAATCAAGCAGCTGTACAGGTCCAGTGGACAACGGAGATGGAGGAATGGCTGGTCGAAATGTGGCAACAACTCGACTGCCTTTACACGACTGTCTCCTCAAAAGACTTTCTTCTTTTGTTTTTTCTCGCTACAAAGAATAAGCATTGTTGCCGTGACAGTATCCATTTTGTTTACATCCGCTTCCCCATGAGATCGTGTGAGGTGCTAAATCTGGCATGATAATCTTAAGAATATCTTGTATGATGCGCCATGATTTTCAACTCTTGTAGTGTGTGCAGGTTTGAGATTTGAAAGAAGAAAATCTGTGAAGATTCTCCTTGAATGACGCAACCAGATTTCACAATCGGTTAAGGTTTAAAAACTCCTGTAGTCTGAGCCCGGTTTAAGAGATTTCTTTCAACAACAAAACAAACAAAAAAAAAAAAAAAACAATTCTTACAGACTTCAAACTTTGACCAGTACTGTATATAAAACGTTATGACAGTGAGTGAGTTCATTCAAAAAACATTTCAGCTGATTTCAATGAGAGAGTAATCTGTCCAGTGAGTTCATCTGCGACTCATTTGTGAGTGGTTTAATTCATTTAAAAGAAATGACTCAAGAGTCATTCGACTGTAAGATCACAACCCAGCTAGAACAATTCTTTTGCTGTACAGGAAATACTGTCACAGTAGTTTAGTATGGTGTTCTACACCAAGACTATATTAACCTAATTAGGCAGTTCCTACTGACAAGTTCTAACCACTGAAACAACGATAATGGTTATCACAGTAAAACCACAAAGTACTCTGAACACTAAAAAGACTCATTTTACAACACATCATGACTCATTATATAAAAACAGACAACATATTCTGCTGGGATTGCAGTTTTGGCAGCAGCTTAGTCCAGTAACTGAGCAGTTCAAAGGTCACACCTCCCCACTGTCAACATACTTAATAAACTGCATTAATCATGCAAGCTGAATAGATGTGGATCACCAAGGTCTACTGAACCCTGGTGAAATGAGAGTGTAATTGTTTTAGCGGTGTGAAACGGACAGAATGGCCTGCTCTTTTCAGCAGAAGAGCGATGTCTTACCGGAGTAATGAGGAGGGCGAAGCTGGCACGGCGTGTGGTGTGGCGCCAGGGTGACTCACGGGCAATGAGCAGAGCATTCTGGGACAAACGAGCAGAACGGCGCGCGTAATGTAATAAATCTGAAGTCTGCCTAAGCTATGGCCACTGGCCGTAAATAAGGATTTCCAAGAAGGCTTGAGGTCAGTCAGCCGTGCACGTCTCTCAATCCCGCTGAGAGTGCACTTCCATGAGCCTCATGACATCCCACCACCAGTTAACCAAAGGAATCTGCTTTTGTCGTACCACATGGTTGGAACTTGATAGCAACCAGTTTAAAATATATCAAGCAGGGGAACTAATTCAAACTTGACTTGGGCAGAGAGAGAACAATGTTAAAACAAACTTCAAATTTAGTGCCAAGCATCCCTCAAAGACAAATACACAGCAAACCTCAGATATAGGCCAAAGCCTTGGAAAAACAACCCTCACATTTGGACAAAGATTATAGGATGACTGTGGTTAAGCCCACAGAACTTCTTTGTAATGCTGTTAATCCTAGAAAATACACATTTGCATTCAAAGTAGCTTTTCTTTTGAGAAACTGGCCCACTGAAGCGCCTTAGGACACTGTAATCCTGTGGTACTTCCCTCAAGAAACCAGGAGAGTACTCTTTCAGTCAAGCTAATTGAGACAAATCAGCAGTCCCAGCTTGAGTGTTTCACCAGCTGAGCGCTAAATTCTCTATTTCCAATAAAAAAGCCAATTGCTCGTTCCCCACAGTACCTTAAAACCTTGCGAGTTAAAGCAAGAGAGCCAGCTAACAGCCAATGGAAGATTAAACGCCATGGGACTCTGGAGGACAAAAACCTTCTGTTATTCTCTTCGGTCAAAATAAATCTGCTGGTGCTTGCCGTCATAATTTGTCTTGGCAGTTAAAAAAGGTTTTTTTTTTTTTTTTTTTTAGAATGACCAGGTGAGAGGATAAAGCTCTGAGTATGTAGTAGGGAAATCAATAATTATGGTTTTTGTTATAATTGTCCTACTACCTATAATCAGTTTGGAACTGCCCAGCCAAATTACGAAGCTATTTTACCAAATAGCATTACACAAGTAATTGTAAGCATAATTATGCCTAAATCAGTGTTGCTACTGTTTAAAGTGATAGTGATAACCAAACAGTTGATGGGCCCCAATGATTTCCATGGTAATTTTTTCCATACTATGGAAGTCAAAGGGGCCTATCAACTGTTTGGTTACCCATATTCTTCAAAATATCTTCTTTTGTGTTCAGCAGAAGAAAGACATTCATACAGGTTTGGAACAACTTAAGTAGATGACAGAATTGTCATTTTTGGGTGAACTATCCCTTTAACTAAAACTTAACATACACATACAGTGGTGGCCAAAATAATTAGAACACTTGGCATCTGGGAGTCATCTTATTGGGCCTTGATTTATTTTCCAAGAGGACAACGACCCCAAACATTCTTCTAACTATTGCCGGAACTACCTGCAATGGAAGGAATCTGCTGGAACATTGAAAATGACGGACTGGTCCCCTCAAAATCCAGACCGTAACCCCATCGAGCACATTTGGGGTGAGTTGGAAAATAAACTGGACAGATCTATTGTACATTCAAAGGAAAGCCTTTGGCTTCAGTTGCAGAAGGGATGGGATAACATTAGTGTTGAAGTTCTCAGAGGAAATATATTGACACTATGCCAGAGAGAAGTGCTGCTGTAATTGCTGCAAAAGGTGGACATACCAAATATTAAAGTTAAAAGTGGATAAAAACAGTACAACTCACTTCATCTGATATTTGATGGTCAGAGCAACCATCTGCATGTTTAATGAACATTATAATATGAAATCATGTTTTGGAGGCAAAAAAAAGTTCAATATTTTCAGATCTGTCCGGTGTTCTAATAATTTTGGCCACCACTGTATTTATAAAATATTAGATGAAAAACTGTAACTTAAATTTGAGTGAAAATTAAAATGTTGCCTTAGCAACCAACTAATTACTAAGTGAAAGTGAACTAATTACAAAGTACTAAAATAAAAATAATTAAGACAAATAGAAATATAAAAAAACTGATAAAAAATTACAAATAATTAATAATAATAATAATAATAATTCATATTAATAAAAATGACAAAAGCACATAAAATTACTAAAATTTAAAATACGAAAATGAAAATCTAAAAATAAAAGCTAACTCAAAATATTAATAAACATTACGATACTATGTAGTAGTACTAAAATAATACTATAAATAAAAATAATAAAATACTATGAATAATACTAAAATAACACTTATTAGAACTTACATTAAAATAATTATTTAGTGAGGGGCACATTCAAAACAAGCGGTGTTGCTAAATGAATTCATTGCTGTTTTATCAGTAAATCAAGACTTCAACTTCTCATCTGTCCCCTCGGCAGCAGCAAAAACAGAACATTTATTTTTTTTAATAGATTAGAAAATGTTCCTTTCCCATTATAATTAGCAATTCTATCCACATTGCACAAATCTCTTATTTGTGTCAATGCCCTGTTGATCATTATAATAGGAAGTTAGTTTTGTCACGTTGCTCCCTTGCCACGTATTGGGTACTACACTGCAAGCAAGTGCTGTAATATCAAGCAAATATAATATTATTCCAAATTACCACTGATTACTTTTTACTTAAGCTGCTTTTTGAGAATCAGGGGCACTCATTTTGGCAGCATGAACAGAGCACACATCTGTGGATCAAACTGCTTGAAACTCACTCAATAGGAGCAGATGTTATTACTGACAGACTAATAGACTAATTTGAGCACCTTTGTTTCACCATTGAATTCACACGCACAACGGACATGTCTGTGATTTGTTATAGTGCTCAACAGCTGCAAAAATCTGAGGATATAGTGAGAATCAATTCAAGTGGTGAAAGAAAAACTGCCTTTAAAAGTTGTCATGTTGTTGAATTAGAACTGACTGAAGATAAGGAGGGCAGTCTGCCCGCTTTAGTACTTAATTTAATGAACTTTGCTCGCATTGAAGGGTCAGCTTCATTGCCATGTTCACTCAAGGATGGCCTAAAAATCAATCATCCTAAAAATAATTCAAGATGTTAATGATTTGCCACAGTCTTTAAAGAGCTGGCATTGTAGTCCACTTCCATTAAAGGCTGTTCTCAAGAGGACATATGTCTTAGTACATCAGAATGAGTCATGCCAAGAACAACCGACCACATCCAAAAAAGATACAGAACTCTATCATGCTACAGTTTCAGTTTGTGTCAAGCTTTATGGTGCATTGTAAGTCTAAGCACACTGCAAATGTCAAGCCCATTTATGTTCACCATGTGTTAAAACACAAATCTGTTCTTTCGTAGAACAACCAAAATGACTAACAGTATACGATGCAGAGAAATATTTTTACACACCATAAAATATGCATACAGAAATGTTCATGACTTGTTAACCAAGTAAAGAAGAACCAAGCATGTATACAGTAACTGAACTTTTCTTTGGGTCCACTTCAGTTGTAATCATATTCATTTATTTATGTATTTTTAGGAACACAGTCATGTTAATAATTGTCATAATACTACATTAATCATAAAAATAATAATATGCATAGGGCTGAACAATTCATGAAAATAAAATCAAAATCATGATATGCATGCTAGTGGAACTATTAAACTCCATTAATGATTATAACAATAGTAATATGCACAGGGTTGCACATAATACGCATGCTAATTAATAAACTGCATCATTATTGTGATTATTATTATTAATAAACTGCATCATTATTGTGATTATTATTATTAATAATATGCAACGGGAAAAATTTCATTATTATTATTTAAGATTATTATTAAGGTAATTATTACCGTTTATTCAACAGTTCGTTCTGGTTCTCGACTCTGATTGGCTGAGACCCTTTCCCAGCCGTGCGATATTCACCCAGTATCATCACTCAAACCCTTTCACCGTTTGTATCACTCCGCTTGCAGCGACTGTCATGGCGATCGAGCAAATCCACCATAAGTTTTAAAAATACTACTGTTGTTGTGTCACGTGTTTTAACAGTTTTTTTTTTAAGGCGAGAATGTAGTTATTTGGACCTCAAATATGAGACTCCAATATAAACATAGCACCTATTTTACGATTTGTTTAGACGCTTTCGTAGATGCAAGCACCAGGCCGTCAGCGGCCGTTCAGCGCTTGTGTACCTGCAGAGAACAGCTTCATCTCCAGTCCTTCAGCAATTTGCCGCTGTCTCTTACGTAGATAGTGGTTAAACAGATATAATTAATTTGGGGTGTATCAAACGGGCAATCTTTGGTCTGATTAATCTATTACATGTTCCAGAGCAAATCGATTTTGGTTAAGGGGAAAATTAAGTTTCATAACTTTATATTTAGGCTATATTTAACCTGTATGTCCTACTAGAGCACTGCTTTTGTACGTTTGACTGAATTGTTTGCTTGTGTTTTACAAACCCGATTCCAAAAAAGTTGGGACACTTAATGCAAACAGAATGCAATGATGTGGAAGTTTCAAATTTCAATATTTTATTCAGAATACAACATAGATGACATATCAAATGTTTAAACTGAGAAAATGTATCATTTTAAGTTTCATGGCATCAACACATCTCAAAAAAGTTGGGACAAGGCCATGTTTACCGCTGTGTGGCATCCCCTCTTCTTTTTATAACAGTCTGCAAACGTCTGGGGACTGAGGAGACAAGATGCTCAAGTTTAGGAATAGGAATGTTGTCCCATTCTGGTCTAATACAGGCTTCTAGTTGCTCAACTGTCTTAGGTCTTCTTTGTCGCATCTTCCTCTTTATGATGCGCCAAATGTTTTCTATGGGTGAAAGATCTGGACTGCAGGCTGGCCACTTCAGTACCCGGATCCTTCTTCTACACAGCCATGATGTTGTAATTGATGCAGTATGTGGTCTGGCATTGTCATGTTGGAAAATGCAAGGTCTTCCCTGAAAGAGACGACGTCTGAATGGGAGCATATGTTGTTCTAGAACTTGGATATACCTTTCAGAATTGATGGTGCCTTTCCAGATGTGTAAGCTGCCCATGCCACACGCACTCATGCAACCCCATACCATCAGAGATGCAGGCTTCTGAACTGAGCGCTGATAACAACTTGGGTTGTCCTTGTCCTCTTTAGTCCGGATGACATGGCGTCCCAGTTTTCCAAAAAGAACTTCAAATTTTGATTCGTCTGACCACAGAACAGTTTTCCACTTTGCACCAGTCCATTTTAAATGAGCCTTGGCCCAGAGAAAACGCCTGCGCTTCTGGATCATGTTTAGATATGGCTGCTTTTTTGACCTATAGAGTTTTAGCCGGCAACGGCGAATGGCACGGTGGATTGTGTTCACCGACAATGTTTTCTGGAAGTATTCCTGAGCCCATGTTGTGATTTCCATTACAGTAGCATTCCTGTATGTGATGCAGTGCCGTCTAAGGGCCCGAAGATCACGGGCATCCAGTATGGTTTTCCGGCCTTGACCCTTACAGACAGAGATTGTTCCAGATTCTCTGAATCTTTGGATGATATTATGCACTGTAGATGATGATAACTTCAAACTCTTTGCAATTTTTCTCTGAGAAACCCCTTTCTGATATTGCTCCACTATTTTTCGCCGCAGCATTGGGGGAATTGGTGATCCTCTGCCCATCTTGACTTCTGAGAGACACTGCCACTCTGAGAGGCTCTTTTTATACCCAATCATGTTGCCAATTGACCTAATAAGTTGCAAATTGGTCCTCCAGCTGTTCCTTATATGTACATTTAACTTTTCCGGCCTCTTATTGCTACCTGTCCCAACTTTTTTGGAATGTGTAGCTCTCATGAAATCCAAAATGAGCCAATATTTGGCTTGACATTTCAAAATGTCTCACTTTCAACATTTGATATGTTATCTATATTCTATTGTGAATAAAATGTAAGTTTATGAGATTTGTAAATTATTGCATTCCTTTTTTATTCACAATTTGTACAGTGACCCAACTTTTTTGGAATCGGGTTTGTATTTCCTATTGTCTTTTATAATGGCTATTGTTGTTAATTTAAATATTATTGTTCAATAAATATTTTATATAAATATGCCATATTTGGTATTAAGAAAGGGTCCGTCAGTGATTGCAATAGTCGACTTCAGTGACAGTTACATTATTAAACCATTAGATGTCTTTATGAGTGACTGGTTGTGCACAAGGAAGTTGTTTCAGCGCTGTCAATCTTTTAAAAGGACAAAGACAAAGATTCGGACATTCAAACTGATTTTTTAATGGATATAATATTATGGACATCGACCTGAAGAATGAATGCTATATCAGATGCAGGTAATACACTCGTTTAGTCGATCTTTCTCACGTAATACTACTCTACATAATACAATAAGCTTCAATGAATTTGAATCCGTGGCAGAAGTAGTTCTGCACAAAAGAGATTTTAAAGACACTCCATTGTTGTTTCTGATTTATTTACACACGTGTGCTGTCGAACTGTTGAATAAACGCAATATCACACTCGTAGCCATGCGATATGCACGGCTGTGATTCGTCCGTAGGCACTAGGCCGCAGGTAATCACAGCGTGCTAATATACAGCCATATCGCACTGCTACTCGTGTGAATATATAATATGCATATATGACAATAAAATTAAATGCATGCTATTGTATTATTATTAACAACAATAATAAATGCATACCATGATTTTGATTTTATTTTCATTAATTGCAAAACCCTTCTAACTTCTAAAAAGCTGTGCCATGAACTTTTGTTCAACCATATAGATCACGTGTTGATTTGGTATCATACTCACGGTCAGAGCTGTATTCCATCTGTGTGGTTACAACTGGCGGCTGATGCTCTTCCTCTGCTTTGGTCACCATCGCCGCAGCACCATTTTTCTCCTGTTGGGCTTTTCGAACGAGCGCTGCCAACGGGTGATCTGGATCAATGACCTGCAGAGGCTATGACACATGAAAACATAAGGTCAATGGGCTGTGCACTACTTCCCTCAGTATATATATAAATATCCGACACAGAAAATGTGTGTAAAGCTGTTTAAACAAAACAGAAAAGATGTATTTGCGTGTAACCATACAATTGAGTTAAGTCAATAAATCAGGTTTAAAACCTAGCCAGAATTTAGTGTTTCCCCTTGGAAGCAATTCACTGGAGCACATTGTTTTGTAGTTATTTCAGGTGGCCCTGTGGCAGATCCTTTCAAACTTCTTGCAGAGTTTGGCTGCATTTAGTTCTTTTCCTTGTGAGACACCGCTCCAATTGTTTATGAGATAGCCAGTCTAACAATGTAAGAAAAAGACGTCTAACATACTGGGACGTCCCTACAATCCAAAGATATTTTAAGTCTGCACTTGTCTCTCCTCAGTACTTCTTGCCACTGGATGTCACTCCATGCTTTATAGACTTTTGAACGGTGTCATCACTTCTGCTTGTTGCCGTCCTGCATGAACAAATTCTTTCCCTACCCTGCGAGATCACTTTTGTCAACGTGCTAAACATGCACTTTACTGGAATCCCTTCTGTCCTCTAAGGAGGTGACCTTTTAAGTACTGTTCACCAGATGCAGACAGCTTTTTTGTCTCCCAGTGCATTTTCTGTCTAGTCTCTACAAATGTCTACACCACTGACACATCATCTTAAAAATCCAGTTTGCTTGCCTGCTGCTCACTGAATAACAAACAACAGGAGGGTGAGGAAACAATGACAGAATTTTCATTTCTGGATGAATTATTCCTTCAACTCGGGCTTATTCAGCTAAAGCTACAGTACTACTTTTCACCACTAGAGGTGCTATCTTACAAAGTATGAGCTCTCGAATATTCATCACATAAGCAGAAATTATTCCTCAAAGGCTCTACCCTGTGTGTATGAAACTGCCTCCATTTTTAATATTGCTAAACATACAGACTAAAGAATATGTAAGAGAAAGGACAAAAGTATAATAATATAAGGCAAAGCTACTGAAGGCAAAAGTTTGCTGATCTTGTGTTTGTATGCCTTACAAAAACTAAACATCTGGTTTTCTGTGATGGATTGAACATTCCTAGTGCAAACTCTGATGATTTAAGTATGTCAAGGAAGTCATTTAGCTGGCTAACATAAATGAGGTCTTGTGGAAATTGTGAAAATGATTTGTGATAATAATTTAAAATGAGGTGAAAATTATAAACAAACCACCATATGCCATCATTTTTCCAGCAAGTCTGTTTATGAATTTATAGCTATCCTGGAATTTTATTAGAGCTGTATAATTCCTTGCTAATTAAAAACATAATAAACTTAATAAATGGAGATGTTTTAACTTTTAAAGTGAATTACATTATATAATATTATGACACAACTTCTATAATAACTGTAATTTCATTAAATTAAAGTAAATGTATTTACATAAATGTTATTTTAGTAAGCAATATTTAGCAATGCATTTTTATATGCCTCAGACGTATTTTTCATTAAATGTTAATGTATATACAGTATACATGCATATACACACATACACACACACACACACACACACACACACACACACACACATATATCAGGCATAACATTATGACCACTACAGGTGAAGTGAATAACACTGATTATCTCTTCATCACGGCACCTGTTAGTGGGTGGGATATATTAGGCAGAAAGTGAACATTTTGTTCTCAAATTTGATGTGTTAGAAGCAGGAAAAATGGGAAAGCATAAGGAATTGAGCAAGTTTGACAAGGGCCAAATTGTGATGGCTAGACGACAGATCTGGAGACGGCATCTCCAAAACTGCAGCTCTTGTGGTGTGTTCTCGGTCTGCAGTGGTCAGTATCTATCAAAAGTGGTCCAAGGAAGAAACAGTGGTGAACCGGCGACAGGGTCATGGGTGTATATATAAATGTATATTATATTATATTATGCCTACAGACGACAATGTTGTCAAAGCAATCCCCTTTCATACAGATCAGCAAACACGACTAAAAACGCTGAATCATGCCAGGCCAGTAGTTGGCGATGTCACTTTGTAAAGAAACACTACGCGCCTATAGACTGAACATGTAATACGCATACGCTCGACGTCAACGGTTTCACAAAATCAAGTTTTTGTAGTTTACACAGAGACGATAACTGTACAGTTTTCAAAAACTTGCAGTTTAAATCCCGTTGTTGTGTAAATGAACGGCCAAAACACATACGCTTTCCATTTTTAGTTGAATATGGTGTCATGTAAATGGGCCCTAAGAATGCATGATAGGTTACTTGAGCTGCTATTGAGTTATCAATCCATGTGGGTGGCATTAATCCCATATTCTGGAAGAACCAGAACACACAGGTTGACTAAGCCACAGAAAAACAGGACATGCCGAGGGATCTCAAGGATAAGACCTGAGATGAATGTTCAACAGTCACTCTTCCTTTAGCATCAGAAAACTTAGTTTAATAATTTCTGACAAGTCTGGCAGTATTTGACTGTAATAAGCACAAGTTAGCTCCTTTAAATAAATTAGACTATTATTGCAAAAGTTAAAGTTCATGACTGAAAAGCAGAGAACTGAAGACTTCTATTAGAAAATCAAATCAGACAACATTAGTTTCTTTTACAAGCTTTTATCTCCAATGTCCCTCTGTGCCACTCTCTAAAAATGATAGAGCATCTCAGATTAAACATACAGAATATTAGATGAAGAAATCAAAGATATAACCATCTGATGAGATATCCTTATTTGAACAAATATATAAAAAGAGAACACTTTGATGTCAGATGCTTTCATATCAGACCCAGTTCTGCCAAGCAATAAAACAACTTAAGAGCAATCTGACACTAATTTTGAAATGTATGGCTTTCAACACTTATCAATTGAATTAGAGAATAATGGTAACTGTCTATTTAAATGGGTTAACTGAGCGCAAATAAATGCATGTTTAAGCACAGCGTGCATATAAGGGGGTCACATTGCATGTCATTGCAGTTTTAGCAATGAACACACATGATACAACATTTGATACAGAGTACAAGGTACATAATCACAGTCTGAAAACTGTCAAAAGCATGTATTAATAATCCTAAACAGCATGGGGTATGTTTGAAGCCATACCTTTATTATTTCCTCCAGACGAGAGCACTTCTTGGATGCAAACAAACTCGGGTGCAGGTAGTTTCCATCCCCATCATCATCATCAGAATCGTCTGAATTTGATTCTGTTTAAAAAAGGGCCAATAGTTTGGTTTATTAACTGACTTCAGAAATGTCACATTTGTTCAGATCTGTTCATTATTTTAAAAACAATCGACTTAACTCATCTCGTTACATTTTTGATATAGTCCTATTACAAAATAAGTGCAAACAATTCTTGTACCCAGAGAAATAAATCAATTCAAGTCAACATCAAACTGCATTCGTAACCCATTTCACTTGTATAAGTGTGGGGTTGGTAAGATTTTTTTTTAATGTTTTTGAAATAAGTCTCCTATGCTCAACAAGGCTGCAATTGTTTAATCAAAAATACAGTAAAAAATGTGAAATATTATTTAAAGTTAAAATAACTGGTACTATTTTTATACATTTAAAATGTAATTTATTCCTGTAATGACAAAGCTGAATTTTTAGCATAATTTCTCCAGTCTTCAGTGTCAGATGATCCTTAAGAAATCATTCTAATATGCTGAGTAGCAACTCAATAATAATAATAATAATAATAATAATAATAATAATAAATGTTTCTTCTTCTTCTTATTATTATTATTACTATTATTAATGCTGAAAACAGTTTGCGGTTTTATATTTTTGTAGAAACCATACATTTTTTTCAGGATTCTTAATACAAAGTTCAAAAGAACATCATTCATTAGAATTTTACTGCTGATACTTGCTGAAATAAAATTACTTGCTGAATAAAAGTATTAATTTATTTCTTTCTTTCAAAAAACAAATGATGTGATTTTCTACAATAGCATTCGGCCCAAAATCTACTTTATACTTTTTATTATGTTGTTTATAATGACACGCACCAATGAATTGTGGGGGGAAAAAAGGACAATGTGTAAAAATAAAAGGGGTCAAAATTTCTTGTTGACTTCAACAAATGCTTAAAAACAAAAACAAAAGGACAACCTAATAAACTGTAACACATGAAAAACTAACCCAGTTGCTGGTCCTGCTTGCCCTCTGAGGCCGGTGTGTATCTCCCTTCCTTCATAGCTCGTAAAATGTGTTTGTAGTAAGGGTTCAGGTAGTGGTCGAACCGCAGAAAATCAAACTGGGAGTTCCCAGCCTGCTTTGCCTTCAGCACAATTTCAAATTGGGCCCCCTGCTTGCATACGAAGTTGGCGGTGCGCTCAATAATAGCATGCGTCTTGGTGGTCGCAGGCTGAAATAAATGGCAAAGAAATAGGGTAAACAAGACTGAAATTCTGAAAAAGCTTATAAGAGAATATATGCCATTATAAAAAGAATAATGAAAATTTGTATAGGGAAAAACTGGCAAAGAACATTTGTCATCAATGACTTCAGGCGCAGGATTTTCTAGCTACTGCAGTTCAACACACAAACCATTTGTGTGTGTGAGTGTGGGCCGACGCTTCATGAATCTAACCAGGGACGTCATTAATTTTTTTCCAGCTACACACGCAGATTTAAAATAGTCACAAATCTTTCAAGCTGCAGACAAAATCATATTCATGTGCTGAACTGATTTATGGTGATGCTGTATTTTAAATAACAAATGGTTCCAATAGTGTCAGAGTTGTGAAAATGACACACATCCTTCATTAGAGGGAAGTATGAATATTGCATGAGAACTTTTCAAAGGGCTGCATTTTGGCTCCAATGTCCAGGTAAACAAATAATCTATTGCTTTCAAAGCCCCAGAGACCAAGAGAGTCAAAAAATGACTTGCTAATTTGAAGATAAACAACCCAACGTTTGTCTTCAAAATAGGATTCTTTTGTTGCTTCAAGCTATGTGCTGTACAATAAGCAAGGTAATCAGAGTAGCTGAAGATTAATAATTCAGGCTTCTTCAAAGAACCTCTCAGACTTGAAACTAATTGGGCTTTTCAAGCCTGAGAAACTGAAGGTTTTCACTAATCTTCCAACCTTGAGACGAATATCACTCCCACCAAAAAAAAAAAAAAAAAGAGCAGGTTAGGGTATGTTGTTACAACAAGTGGCTCAATGGATGGACAAGTATTTATGTTATGTTTCCAGTAGGCCTTGGTGGGAAAGTGCTGACAAATCCTTGGTTTAAGAGGATAAAGGAGGGGCATCGAGACTCCTGAGCTTTTAGAGAAGAATAATTTGGTGGGATCAACTTGCTTTCAGCTACAGGCACTGCAAAAAAAAAAAAATTCAGTGATTGTGTGTGGCTCTGAAACGAGGGATCCTGCAGAGATAAAACCCCATGTCTGTTTTTTACAGATTGATAGTCATCCCAGCGTGCGCACAGGTTATACAAAGGAAGATCTTTATAGCTCCCAATCAAATCAGAATCTTCTGAATAGAAAAGAACAGAGAATAGAGTCTTTATTTACCACATAGTCATAAATGGCCTCTTGCAGAGTACAAAGGTACAATCTTTCGGTTTAAGTTATTAGACATCCAACAACAGAAAACCAAATCAAGTACATATTTGCTCAAAGTAGACAATGTAGGTAATGGTGATTCTAAGTAGGAATACACAATATATTGGTTCCATATTGATTATCTGCAAATATTAGAGATTTTATTTTACTTAATTTATCTGCATCATTATTTAATAATTATATAAATAATTATTAATAATTAAATGTTTTTATTATTTTATATATTATATTGGATATTTTCCCTTTTTTTATGTAAAAAATAATAATAAATGTAATGTTTATCAAATCTACAAATGAATATCCATTCTCATGCTGTACATGAACAACGTTGTGATGCCAAAATTCACTTATAACATTTAACTGATTTAATAATTATTAATAATTAATTAATAACTGATTTTAGTTTTTAGTGTTGTATTGTTGTATTTTAATTTATTTAGACATAATAGTACAGAGCCATAAGCCATTTATCTATTAAAGGTCATAACAAGAAAATAAATACCATCTTATTGGTCTCGGCCAGAATTTTAATATTGGTGGATCCCCAAGTAAAACTTTGCAAAATGGGTATAGTTCATAATCTGCTTACCAGCTCTACATCTGGAGGGATGAGGAGGCCAGGGGGCGCCACAAACGGCTCCTCACTCTCTTCCTCTGGCTGCTCTTGATCTGAGAGAAGGGCAAAGGTGAGGGAAAAACAGAATGAACAGAAAAAAAATCAGATCGGCAAGGCATAAGCAGCACGGAATCGAAGGTGCAAAAGGGGAAAAAGAAGGGAAGAAAAAAAAAAAAAACGCACAGATGAAACTATGAAGCTTCTTTAACTAAGGACACTTTAAAAGAACCGGAGGCACTTTAAGTTTCATTTTGAGCTACTCCAGCTTTCCGAGAGACCACAAGCCCCGTCAGCTCTGTTTACTGCTTCTGCCTCTATGC
This sequence comes from Coreius guichenoti, assembly GCA_039654105.1. Lineage (NCBI taxonomy): Eukaryota > Metazoa > Chordata > Actinopteri > Cypriniformes > Gobionidae > Coreius > Coreius guichenoti. The sequence goes on from CM077183.1 coordinate 13,514,937, forward strand.
ACTCTTCCACCCTCAGCCTCCATGAATTGGCCAGGACAGGTAAAAACCAAATTAAAATTTTATGCTGAATTCAGTGTGAAGGGAAATGGAGGCTCGAGATGAAAACACATTACTGGTGCAATAATGTGCAATGGCCAAAGATATTGTAGGAGATAATCAAATATAGTAGTTACAAAGTGGCACATTAGTTACTCTATCAAATCAAACAGCCCTTCTAAACCTATCCAACAAATAGTCAGTCCAGCAATCGAATCATCATCTCACAAAGCTAGATCTTTGAGTAAACAGAATAAGGTCTGGTCAACAGAGCAGATTATTTTGTCCAAGAGCCACCCGCACAATGAGACCATCAGAATGACATGTAAATACAGTGGGGAGAACAAGTATTTGATACACTGCCGATTTTGCAGGTTTGCCCACTTACAAAGCATGTAGAAGTCTGTAATTTTTATCATAGGTACACTTCAACTGTGAGAGATGGAATCTAAGAAAATCACATTGTATGATTTTTAAATAATTAATTTGCATTTTATTGCATGACATAAGTATTTGATCACCTACCAACCAGTAAGAATTCCGGCTCTCACAGACCTGTTAGTTTTTCTTTAAGAAGCCCTCCTGTTCTCCACTCATTACCTGTATTAACTGCACCTGTTTGAACCCGTTACCTGTATAAAAGACACCTGTCCACACACTCAATCAAACAGACTCCAACCTCTCCACAATGGCCAAGACCAGAGAGCTGTGTAAGGACATCAGGGATAAAATTGTAGACCTGCACAAGGCTGGGATGGGCTACAAGACAATAGGCAAGCAGCTTGGTGAGAAGGCAACAACTGTTGGCGCAATTATTAGAAAATGGAAGAAGTTCAAGATGACGGTCAATCTCCCTCGGTCTGTGGAACCATGCAAGATCTCACCTCGTGGGGCATCAATGATCATGAGGAAGGTGAGGGATCAGCCCAGAACTATACGGCAGGACCTGGTCAATGACCTGAAGAGAGCTGGGACCACAGTCTCAAAGAAAACCATTAGTAACACACTACGACGTCATGGATTAAAATCCTGCAGTGCACGCAAGGTCCCCCTGCTCAAGCCAGCGCATGTCCAGGCCCGTCTGAAGTTTTCCAATGACCATCTGGATGATCCAGATGGAGGAATGGGAGAAGGTCATGTGGTCTGATGAGACAAAAATAGAGCTTTTGGTCTAAACTCCACTCGCCGTGTTTGGAGGAAAAAGAAGGAAAAAGGGAGTACAACCCCAAGAACACCATCCCAACCGTGAAGCATGGAGGTGGAAACATCATTCTTTGGGGATGCTTTTCTGCAAAGGGGACAGGACGACTGCACCGTATTGAGGGGAGGATGGATGGGGCCATGCATTGCGAGATCTTGGCCAACAACCTCCTTCCCTCAGTAAGAGCATTGAAGATGGGTCGTGGCTGGGTCTTCCAGCATGACAACGACCCGAAACACACAGCCAGGGCAACCAAGGAGTGGCTCCGTAAGAAGCATCTCAAGGTCTTGGAGTGGCCTAGCCAGTCTCCAGACCTGAACCCAGTAGAAAATCTTTGGAGGGAGCTGAAAGTCCGTATTGCCCAGCGACAGCCCCGAAACCTGAAGGATCTGGAGAAGGTCTGTATGGAGGAGTGGGCCAAAATCCCTGCTGCAGTGTGTGCAAACCTGGTCAAGAACTACAGGAAACGTATGATCTCTGTAATTGCAAACAAAGGTTTCTGTACCAAATATTAAGTTCTGCTTTTCTGATGTATCAAATACTTATGTCATGCAATAAAATGCAAATTAATTACTTAAAAATCATACAATGTGATTTTCTGGATTTTTGTTTTAGATTCCGTCTCTCACAGTTGAAGTGTACCTATGATAAAAATTACAGACTTCTACATGCTTTGTAAGTGGGCAAACCTGCAAAATCGGCAGTGTATCAAATACTTGATCTCCCCACTGTAACTGACCACAACTTTTGTTTTGTTTTTATGTTTAGATTATACCAATTATAGAATGGTATTAAAACAAGGCATTTTTTGTACAGAAAACACTGGAGAACTAGCAGAAAATTGATATCCAAAAGTAACAAGCACAGAATATTTCATAGATATAACTGAGAAAACAAAGCAAAAAAAAATGCAGTTCCGCTTGTGGATATCAAGTTATCTTTGCTTCCAAATTCCTCAAACAAAAATTCTAATATCTTTCAAATATAATAAGCCATTAAAATGGCAAATCAGGTAATTTCACCTTCACAAGGGCTTGTTCTACAAACCAGCACCTAGTTGCTCAAAACCCATTAAGTTAAGAAATCCTCTAATAATAGTCCACTGCGATTATAAACATGGGTGACATTAGGGGGGGCAAGTTTTTACTGAAAACACACAACGAGAAACACCATTGACAGGAGAGACTCGGACATTGCAGTAAGCTACTGAATATTGAACATTACGCTATTCATGTGGATTTGGATAAAACAGTTCATCGCTTTGATGTCGTGCCTGTGGACGCAGTTTAGCCCTTCACAGTGGAGTAGCGGACGGGCACGCAAGGCATATTAAATTATTATGATTAGGCTACTTTTATTATTAAATTAATATTACAATTCATTTACCCCGCAATATTTCACAGTGCACCAACGCACAACCGAAAGGATATAAAGGTTAGTTAGATTAGCTTATTATACCTCATTTCAAAACCAACTTGTGTAACACAAAATACTTCTTGATTCACGAAAATAATTTTTTTTCACAATGGGCCACAAGTGAAATAAATTAGATTAATCTTTCATCGTCTTTAAGAGAATATGCAACATTAACCAAGCATATGGCATCTGACGCTGCGTTAGTTTTTACTTTCAGTTTCTGTAATGAATAATTGACTGGCGTTTGAGACTTCTTAACCGGCATAACTCTCGCGCAAAGTTTGCACATTGCGATATGATATCTACTGGCTCGCCCTCATGGTTTAAGATGCAAATATTTTAAATATTATGACGTGGCATTTTTTCTTTATCACCAGTTGCTCGCAAAATAATGGACAAACAATGATTCGCATTTCGAGCGCGTCATTTCCTGTGATAACAAAATTAAGTAAATTATTAAATAGGCTAAATGAGTAGCCTAAATAAAAAGGAAGGTAAATAAACAAGTTAAAAGCAAACTTAAACTAGTTTGCTTAATTTCTGCGAATACTTTGCTGATGCAGGTACAAAAAAAATAAAATCATAATAATTCTTGCTCCCCCCAACTCAAGAGTAGGGCTGCAACTAACGATTATCTTGATATTCGATTAGTTGGTCGATTCTTTTTTCGATTCATCGGATAAAAAGCCAATTTTTTTATTTTATTGACAAAACACACTATTCCACTGTCCTTCAAACAAACGTGTCAAACGACTGCTATATGAAAACATACATAGTGAATTTATCCAAGAATTAACCATAGTTTTACAACGAATAAAACAAGCAAAAAAAAAAAAAAAAAAGTATAATAATAAATAAATAAATAAATAAATAAAAGGGTTATTGTAGTTATTCCATGGTAACCACAAATTAACCATGGTTTTGCTTTAAATCCATAGTTTAACTATGGTATTTATGTAGTTATACAAATGGTAATCAATATGCCAAAAAACATGGTTTTACTATGATAAAACCATGGCTATTTCTGTGAGGGTATATCTGTGCTATACATTATGTGCAAAAGTTACAAAGCAAAAGGACAGTTTAAATCCCTACATTAAAATGATATTAAGGAAAAACATATGGAAGCCTGTTTCCGCCACTAAATAAAAAGAGTAATTGCGACTTTATCTCAGAATTCTGACTTTTTTTCTCACAATTGCGTAATATAAAGTCAGAATTCTGAGATATAAACTCGCAATTGCGTGATATAAAGTCACAATTCTGACTTTTTTTCTCAGTCAGAATTGTGACTATATCACGCAATTGCGAGTTTATATCTCAGAATTCTGACTTTATAACTCACAATTGTGAGAAAAAAAGTTCTCTCACAATTACTCTTTTTATTTAGTGGCGGAAACGGGTTTCAAAAAAAAAAAAACACACACAAACTCAGTGTTACCAGATAAGAGGAATGTTCTGCAGGAACACACACACACACACACACATATTCGCTATGGACAAAGTGACCTGTTACTGTCATTTCTTTATCCTGTAAATAGGCTATAAGAAACGTCTTGCATTTATATTCAATTACACGCTGTTATCCCTTTACAGTTACTACTCTCATAAAATACTTGAATTACAAGTTGACTTTTAAACCTAAATTTACCGTCCAACAGCAGATATTTCAGTTAAATTAATGTTTTTGCGCTGAATATTAATTGTCTCCCTCTCTACTACGTTCTGTGTGACGTGCATGCGCGCCCGCCGTGCCAGTGCTTGTTCAGTGAAGTTTGAAGCACAGACTGTCTGCCAGGACGCGCTGTCATGCAGAATGGAAATACTTGTGTGAATTAGTAACATTTACAAATGAGGATATAACCTGTAAAAGCGTTTTGCGCTGAGGACACACACGCATCTATCAAAGCGCATGACAGGGTAGGCCTATGTTAAACGTTAACACATTAGCTTGAAGCTTAAAATAAAAAATTCTCATGTTTTTGGGCACTTGGATCACGTACCTTTCCCGCAGCAGTTTCCTTCACTATTTTTAGATGCATTTTGTCCATAGAAATGTGTTATTCAGTGCTGTAATTTGGCACGACTGGTGGAAGCTTTGCGTGCACATAGGGCAGACCTGACTAATCGATCATGAGAATCGTTGTCAATGATTTTCATTATTGATTATTATCGATTTTATCGACTAGTTGTTGCAGCCCTACTCAAGAGTCAAATGTCACCCATGATTACACATAATGGTTTTCTTAACTTTAGAATTTCTTGCAACTACGCTCTGGCACATGACTTTATTTCCAAGTGAACTGACAAAATTATTTTATTTAAAATTATATTATTTCCTGTGTGCCCTTATTTTTGGAAGTTGTGTAAAGTCAGCCAATCAGATTACAGTTTGCAACAGTGAAAAAGTACATTCCAATTTTGTAGGCAATATCAGACGGTCAGGGAAAGGACCGTGGTGTCTGAGGCTGATAATCGCGAATGATATTTCTCGGATGAAGGGGAAAAAATGCTGTCTGGCTTCCAGTTCAGCTCCTACAAAATTTATGACTTCATCACAGTCACAGTGAGAAAAGGACATCAATGACACTAGTTGACTGTCTGTGTGTGAGTGTGTGTGTGTAATAAGTCAGTGGATAAGGACTGTACGCCATAGGCTAAGTGTCTTGATCTCTGCAGAGTGCTGGTGCAAGCAGGTGTGAATGAGGAATACAAAAGCATCAAGGGTGATTTCTGTTTGTTTTAGAATCTCATTTGTCACAGAATTTCCGCTTGAGACGAGCTTTGAGGGCTCAAACTAATTCTAGGCTCCAGTGTTTATAAATCAATCAGCCATGGAGTGTGATGTTTTTGCTAAAACCCTTTAGTGCTGAACCGCTGGACCTTGCTGGTCATTAACAGTCTCTGCATATCCACTGCTTTCCTCGCTCACTCCTTAAAAAACGTTGAGCTTTTCAGTGCCTTGAGGCTCAAAAACGATACTTATTTTACCTAAGGGAAATAGACTTGTTTCAACCCGGAGCATTTTGAAGTTCGTAGGCTAAAGTATGTCTGAGAAGTACAGAAACTTGTCTCAAAAACTGAAGCTCCTCAGACAGACTCAAGCAGCAGTTCAAAGTAAGCATGTGTTTTTTGAAGTTGTGTGGTTTCTAGACTTGTACGGATCCCACCTGCTTCTCTGCTGGCCTCCTCTTCCTCAGTGGGCTGGGAGGGGTCGTAGTAGTCCGCGCTGTAACGGAAGGCCACTGCGTTGTAAGTGCCTTCATCGGCCAAAGCTTCGCTCAGCCTTTTATACTCCTCCTCTGCAAATAGAAAAAAAAGATTCTCATGAAAAAAACAACTTAACTTCTGAATTAATTGTAATGTTCTGCATCCTCAAACATTCTCTTTCTGTTGCTCTCCACAATTTTACAGCTGATTCACACTGCCTCAAAGTTTAAACGTTCTAAGGTTGAGGCTAAAACACTGATCCAACAAATCATTATTTGACTAGCCTTAATTCAGTTAGAAATGCTTAACTTTTTAAAATATTTTTCTATCTGTGTGAAAGTGACATGGGAAGGCCAAGTATGGTAACTTATACTCGGAATTTGTCCTCTGCATTTAACCCATACAAGTTAGTGCATACACATTAGAAGTAGCGAGTAGTGAACACAGACACACTGCAAACCATGGACACACACACCTGGAGCAGTGGACAGCCATTTTCACTGTGGTGCCCAGGGAGTGATTGGGGGTTAAATGTTCAAGGGCACCTAAGACTACATTTGCAAGTCTTGCACAGATCGAATCATTTGACCATATCCGATTTTTTGGCCCGCCTGTTTACATTCACTTTAGACATGACTGGTATACGATATCAGTTTACATTAATTCCTGGCCAAAATGATTGTCGGTGATGGCTTTACTATGCACATGGTAGACCCTCTGGTTTTGAATGGCCGTGCTATAAAAATTATGTAATTCATGTTGTGTGGCCATGATTATTTGCCAGCATGGACAAGATAACAGCTGCCATGGATGTTTTGCAGCGCAAAATCTGACTAAACGGATATATACATAAAATAACGGTGATTTTCGTTTGTTATTTTATCTACAGCTTGTTAGATCTAGAATTCTGAAGTGAAATAGCGCTGTAAGATTACATTTTTTAATGAATTCGAATGAATTCAAATGAATTAACGAGAGAGTGAGAGAGAGAGAGCGCGAGTAGCCTTATAGTGAAGCTTTTTGGTTTAATTGCAGCAAAGTTATCACCTAATTGCTGAAAAAAAACATAATAATAATAATGTAGCTTTCAGTAGTGAAGCTGTTTTATTTATAAAACTCACTGGGCAGAGGTGGAAAACCAGTTCCTGAATGTTTTTGCGTGTGAGCAATTTCTTTCCTTTATAAAGTTTCCACCTCAATAAAAAAAGCTGCCAGTGAGCGGATACAGGCATATCTGCTTCATAATACAACATCAAAAAGCTATAGCCTCAGTCATTTCCTACCAGTATTGAGAATCGAACCCGCAACCTTCAGGTTACCAGTCTGACTCTCTAATCATGAGCCCCAATGCCCAGTTGTATAATGTTGTCTAATGTATGATGTTCAGTTTTCAAACTATAACTTACAGCAGGGGTCTCAAACCCTGCTCCTGGAGAGCTACCCTCCAGCAGAGTTCAGATCCAACCCTAATCAAACACACCTGAAGCAGAAAATCAATGGGTGTGTCTCAATCAGCTCCCTAGTTCAGTAGTCAGGGCACTGATCAGGGAGTCAGCCCAGTGTATTCGCGCATAGCTAGTGAAAATTGGCAAATGAATGGCAAGCCACTGCCCAGGGTATAAACACCCTCAGTGTTTTCCAGTCCCAGAATGTTTTAGATGTCTCCTCCTTCAACACACAAAGAAGCTGATGAGTTGTTTCAGGTGATTTAATTAGTGAGGCATCTAATACATTCTGGTAGATGGGACCACAAGCCTGGAGCTAAGAACATCTGATCTATAGCCAACTTTATACTGCAAATGCAGCACAGAACCTGTATTGATTCTCATGCATAGTTGAAAGAAAACAAGGTGTGTGCTGATGACAGTGGCAAAGCAACTCTGGTGCTTTAATTTATTCACAACCAAAGCCTAAAACAAACATTCACCAAGGGCTCCACGATTATGACAAAAATTGACAATTGCCCTTGAAATTGTAATTGCGATTATTAATTATGATTATCATAATTTACATTGAATGATGTTTTGAATAGCTTAATGCCATTGTTTGAAGCGACTGCATGCCATAATGTTACATCAAAATAAACAAGCTGAAAACACTCTTCCTGAAAAACTTTTATTGCTTTTCTATAGCATTACGCCTCAAATGTCAAACATACTTTTTTTTTTTTTAATTTAAAGAAACCAAACCAAAGATATGCATGGTATTACAATGTTATACTAAAATTAAGAAAGAAAAGAAAAACATCTTAAGCACACAGAATAATGCAAGTTTTTTTTAAATTGCACCTTTGAACGATTACATAATTGTGGCATCCGTAATTGTAATCACGATTACAAATTCGATTAATTGTGCATCCCTACACTCACCTAAACACAGTTTACCTAAAACTGACCTTCTGGAAGTGTGTCAAAGCCACAAGAGCCTCAAATTCATACCAATCTGCACATCAAAACAGCCACAGTGTGTTCTCATCTTTAACAATCTCGCTACAGAATCACAGCTACTAAAACTGCAATTGAGCACAAGAACAGTCCAATATTAAACAATCAAAATGCTTTATTACGGTTTTTAGGATGTTAATGTAGACAGATTGATAAAAGTTTAATGAGGTTAGGTCTCCCCCGAGGGGCGAATCCACATGATGACTACAGAGATAATGACTGTCATTCTGACACTATCAGCAAAGGACATCATAATTCACTCCCACTTACTGCGCACCTCTGTTTAAAGATTGTTAAACTGCGAATTGAGCTAAGGAGCATCACTTTTGAACCTGGTCATGCATTTATCGAGTTATAATAATGTGCTATATTATATTAGCTCCATTTGATTCGTCAGCATAGCCCGAAGACTAGTTACGAAACATTCTGAAAATGTTTATAAAAATTCCAACAAAAGTGAAAAAGAAATGGATCTCCAAAAAAAGCTCTAAAAGTGATTTGGATGAGAACTTGTAAAATAGCTTATGCATACACATACATAGAGGTTTATGACATTTTTGGATGAGATTTCAGTGCATCCGAAGAAATATATAGCTTATTGCTTTCATACAACAGATATTTGATGATGTAAGCTAGCAGTCTTGTGTTAATCAGGTCAGGTGTTACATAAATGCACGTCATTGAATTAACAGTTTAATTGCTGGGTATAGTCAAGAGACAAACTTGTTTTGAACAACATTCCAGAACAAGCTTTAACCAACACATAAAAACAACATTTATAGCAACCAGGAGCCAGTCTGGTGACCTAGCATAACCAGACAAGAACACTTTCACATTCTACAACTCAACATATTTTTTTTGTTCTAAAAAATAAACTCAGCCATGTCTTTTGTGTTTTACGCTCTTCACACAAACAAGCACAAGTGCCTTTCACTATTCTTGAAATGTAATACAATCAAAAAGATATTAGAAACAAAAAGCACTTTCAAGTTCATTTTCAGTTCACCCAAAAATGAAAACTAGCCCATGATTTACTCACCCTCAAGTCATCCTAGGTGTATATGACATTCTTCTTTCAGACGAATAAAATCGGAGTTATATTAAAAAAGTCCTGGCTAATCCAAGCATTATAATGGCAGTGAATTGTTGTTTCGTTTATGAAGTCCATAAAAGTGCATCTATCCATCATATAACTGCTCCACACGGCTCCGGGGGGTTAATAAAGGCCTTCTGAAGCGAAATGGTGCGTTTGTGTAAGAAAAATATCCATATTTAAAACTTTATAGACTAAAATAACTAACTTCCGACGGAAAGCCGTACGCAATTCGACTTACAGCAGAAGAGTAACCCCGACGCGATGTATAGCATCGCAAGCTTTGACGCCTCTCGCAGATAGGGCTGGGCAACAAACTTCTCTTTTATCGAAATCCTCTGCCATTTCTCTTTAAAAATTCTCGTTTTAGACTAATTCATGACCGGTGTTTTGTTGTGCTCTATCCTCTGCGCTTCTGCGTTTGCATGTGGTTCAAGGGTTCAAGGATCAAGGGTTACTCTTTCGCCGTAAATCGATGCGTACGGCAATCCGCCGGAAGTTAGTTATTTTAGTCTATAAAGTTTTAAATATGGATATTTTTCTTACACAAACGCACCACTTCGCTTCAGAAGGCCTTTATTAACCCCTCGGAGCCGTGTGGAGCAGTTATATGATGGATAGATGCACTTTTATTGACTTCATAAACTAGACAACAATTCACTGCCATTATAATGCTTGGATTAGCCAGGACATTTTTAATATAACTCTGATTGTATTCGTCTGAAAGAATAATGTCATATACATCTAGGATGACTTGAGGGTGAGTAAATCATGGGCTAATTTTCATTTTTGGGTGAACTATCCCTTTAAAGGTGCAGTAAGTGATTTCTTGTAAACGCTGTTGATATCTGAAATCACCAACACAAACACAGCCCTACCCAAGAGGATCACACCCTTATCTTGATGTATCCACCACTACATTAACATACACGTTATGCAACATAGGCAACGACTATGGCGGAATCTGCTGTGCCTGCCGCCCGAGGGTATGATGCCATCAATAAGTGAAAGCAATTTGTGTTAATATGATAATTCAGGATGAATGTCACTTTTGATCATTTTAATGCATCCTGGCTGAATAAAAATATTACTGACCCCAAACTTTTGAACAGTAGTGCCGTTCAAAGTCTGCGGTCCATTTAAATAATGTCACGTCAAATGATTATTTGCATCTCAAAATGTTTTATGACAGGAATTAATGTGAACACAGTCAGTTATACTTAATGTATTAGATTTTTTTTGGAAACGAATCAGATTGTGAGGTGATAGATTCCTAAAGATTCCCACTCCTAATATTTTGGAAACAGTAGCCAATCAGTTGTTTTAATTGTCATACATGAATTCAGCACATCAAAATACATAATAAATAGCACATTTTATCTCTGAAGAAGATGACGTTAAAAAAAAAAAAATAAATAGCAGCCCAGTGTAATAAATAAATGTTTCTTGAGCAGCAAATCAGCATATTAGAATGATTTCTGAAGGATCATGTGACACTGAAGACTGAAGTAATGATGCTTAAAATTCAGCTTTACCATCACAGGAATAAATTACATTTTAAAATATATTCAAATAGAAAACAGTTATTTTAAATTGTAATTTCACTATATTATATTTTTGTATTCAAATAAATGCAGCCTTGTTGAGCAGAAGAGATCAACCCCAAACTTTTGAATGGTAGTGTAAATAAAAAGTATTTAGGAATCTCTTATAAGTATAGTAATTGCTTAACGATAACATGTACTTGTGAAAATAATGATAAAAATGTAATTTAACAAAACGAAAACGTGCATCATGTTAAATAAATGAATTACAAATCAAAATTCTAAAAATACTGTTGACAAAAAGAAAACTGAAAATGATTATGAAAATCTTTTTGAAAAATGCTTTAAGAAAAATATGTTTGTTTCAAATAAACCACAATAAATAATGACCAAATGCATCCTAAACCAGCTGCCACCGAGTCAGAGTAAAACTGACTAACAACAAATACAAAAAGATAGAACTAAAGCATAAAGCGGAGTTAAAAAAAAAAAAAAAAAAAAAAAAAAAATCAACACTGCACTCGAGCTGACATCACGGGTTTGAATTATACATAAAAATGGACTGAGCTCATAGATCACTGTGCATTTACCTTGTCTGGCCTCCTCTTCCAGTAGATCTGTGTGCATGGCCAGGTACCTCTCCTCATCACACAGAGCCTCTATCCTGGCCTCTTCCTCAGACAGCTGGTAGTCATGATTCCACGAGCCTGCGTCATATTCCGAAAGATCATGTAAATGACCGCGGCCATCGTACCTGCAATACGAATCATGTGGTTAAAAAGGTGAGAGGAAATTAACATTGGATTTCATACAACAAATACTCACCACACTGGAGAACCCTAAAAGTAAAGCCTTTTGTTTGTATATTCACATATATGGTTTTCTTTCAAAATTCTACTTCGCTTACAAGGTTTGCATGAGGAGATGCCTGGGCAGCAAAAGGCAGACGGCCTATATGATGCGCTCCAGAGGGTATACGGGTCAACAGATGAGTGCACTTGCATGATAAAAGTTACTAAATCCATCTAATTCTTCACTAAAACCATAAAAAGACGCAACAGGAGAATAAATAAAAATAAAAACGCAAACAACAACTATCCTCTTACCTTACACGGTTCAACAAACCATTCCAACTTGTACCCTTGTCAGACAACTGAGACTTATTGAGACAACTGCCATCATCATTCCTACAATTACTGCAAAAGAAGTACATCCACACAAGCCCGAGCACATAAATACCTATCCGTAAGAACCCATATGGAGGAAATTTTCCTGCGCTCGCTCCTGTATTCCACTTCTCAGTTCCAGTTTCTTCGGCAAAAGAGAGAAGTGGGCGATGAGGTGGCAATCGGGGCCTGGCGGGACCCCTTAGCCTTAATTGCTGAGGAAATAAGTTCTGTATTATGTGATAGAGAGACACACACATACACATTGGAAACAAGAAACAGATCCATGCAGATTAAGGTGGCTCAATGCAACCCGCTGCGTTTCAACACACTCCTGGCTCATTACCAATTTTCACGTTTTTAAAACGTCTGCAGCTGAACTGAAAAAAGTGTTGAGGAAGAGAGAAAACAGATGAACACAATATTCGACTGAGTACTTGTTAAAAGTACTTCCTGCAAAAAAACAACGTTAGACTTTGGATCTATGCACAGAGACAGAATTCATATAATGGGATTCAATTCATAGATCATCATATGTGAGAACCACCTTAATGCACGGACTAATTTACAGTAGCAGGCTAATCTAACGCGAATTTGCTATGGTTTGCATTTAATCGTATAAATGCAACACAAATGTGACCACAGCAAATTCACCAAGTGTTAAGCAGAGGCCTCACATGACCAGTACAAATGGTTAATATTATGATTCAAATTAATTTATTCTATATATTTATTCTATATATATATATATATATATATATATATATATATATATATATAAAGTAGCCAGCTGAGCAAGGACTCTGCCTCAGATTTCAAATATTCCCTAACCCTGAAAAAGAAAAACAACATATTAAACCAGCCTAAGCTGGTTAGCTGGTCTCTCAGATGGTTTTTAAAGGTGTCTGGGCACTTTTTAGCTTGCAGGCTGGGAGACAAGCTGAGAACCAGCTAAGACCAGCAAACCATCTTAGGCTGGTTTAAAGTTCTTGTTGAATCCATTTGACAGTTCTGTCATTGCATTGAGCTTACAAAAAAAAAAAAAAAAAAAAAAAATTCACAATCCAAGCAAGTTATCTTAGATCTGTCGTTGTCAAGTTTCTTTTATTCACGTTTGGCCATGTAAACATCACACAATGCCATCAGCTCCTCCTGTGCTGCAAAACAACACAATACATCCAAGGTCCCTTTGGAAGACATTAAGTTGGTTAAGTAATTATTCCCATTAGGTTTGTTTAACCGACCTATCGATCATGATGTTCTTGTCCCCCATCCATGGGATAAGGTGTTTGCCCTGCTCGTGGTAGCTGGCCCTCTCATCGTCCCGGAACAGCTTACAGGCGTAGCCGAACACCAGCAGCTCCGCATACTTGCTACTGTCGCTCTGCTCCTTAGCCGCTTTATTATGATCCTTCTTGCTCCCCCCGCGCCGGTACATTCCAGATAATATCCGCTACACACGCAAAATAAGCGATAAACTATTAGAAACGTATAACCATTTCTTTACAGATGAGAGAGGTGGAATAATATATGTCAGCTAACAACTGCTCCAACACATATCAACACACAGCTGAAACAAATATGGCGTGTTGGTGAATGCTAGGTTTCAGAGTCGCAGATTCGTTACATTGTGATTCGTTAAACTGAATGCAGTGCTGCCGTTTTAGTTTGTAAAGATATTTGTATATGATATGTGGGCACTTTATAATATTTTAAATTTTTTGGTATGAACTAAGATAGGAAAGATGGCTATCATTCCCAATTGAGACGAAAATGTCAACGTTAAAGTGAAAATGAAGGCGCAGATGTGACCCACGCTGTAAACTTGTGCTTGTACGCAACAGAAGCAAAGTCAGACAAACTGTAGGCATTCTCCATCAAAAAAAACTAAAAGCAAAATGTATCCCCAGGTAACAGTTTTTGAGTCGTTTACTTTATAATGTAATGTAATGTAATGAGTGTATTTTGTTCACGAGCACTTTTTTAGCTTGCACTTTCTAGGAATGGAGTGCAAAATAGGGACTTTTTTCTTTTTAAACAAATCGTCAGTCAAAGGAGGTGCTGGACAAACTCAGTGGCTCAAACAGAGTTTTATATGAGTTGTGTAGTGTGACACATTGAAATACAGTTTAAACCACCGATCTATATTACATACTGTCATTTATATAGATCAGTGGTTTAAACCCTGATTTGTGTTATTTTTTTTCTATAAAAAAAGAACAATAAACATAAGTATTAAATAGACCATTTAAAAATTTATCCAAAAATATGATGGGATTAGAATTAGATATATAGCCTACCCAAAAAGGAATAAAAGAAACATTACACACACAAACAGTTTAGCTATAATTAATCTCTGATTTAATCATCTCATAGTTCTTCACTAAACAATATCCTTGCCTCAACCACAATGCAGGAGAGTGAAACAAATATGTAATTTCCTATAAGACTCACTCAGCAGAGCCATTTAATGATTCAGCAGACACCTCACATTTTATTAATTTAATAAACTATGTTAGATTTGCTAGATAAAATTATGTTATACAGTACATAAGATATCTGTTCATTGTAAGATGACATATGACAACCTAAGCACCTGCAATGTCTCAAGCACACTTGCTTATTTAGTTGGTTAGTATAAAGAACTATGATAAAGTGTGAAGAGTCTATATGATACGTAATGTGTTTGCATTTTAAAAAAAATTGAACAGGAATTTGTTACTGGTAGAATTTTGGAAGTGATAAGCCCTCTGGTACTGTAGCTAATTAATGTTTTTTTATCAGTCTCCAGAGCTCCAATAAAACACTTCTTAATTTCACTTTATGCCTTTTGTGTCACTTTAGGGTTCTGAGAAAGAATTTTCTGAGGGTATGTGTATATTTTACATATTTCAGTTTTATTTAAAATTTTAGTAATTTTGTCATGTACTTTTGTACATAACAATTATTTATTTTTTAAATAATACTATTAGGTTTAATTGATATTTATTTATTTATTTTAAAAAAATATTTATACATAGTTCAGTCATGCATGAACCAAGCGCTGATTGGTTCTTCCAATGCTTTGGCATTAGTCAATCAGAAGTACTTCCTAATCCATGTAAGCATGGCTGCATCCAAAAACTTAGGCAGCTGACTTGTTGCCTCGCTGCCTTTCAGACGCCATCTTTATTTTTTTAGCTCAGCTGGCACAGAATGGAAAGCACAGGATTGTGGAATATCAAAGGCAGCAAAGGATACAGCAATGCTGCCTTCAAAAAAACAATCAGATGACGGTATTTCAGGAGAAAGGAAGTCAAGCTAACATTGGATTCGGACAATCATTGATGTCTTCCTACCTTTCAATGCATCCTAAGCAGAGGTGGAAAGAGTGATAAAATATTCTACTCAAGTAAAAGTAAAAAGTAGTTCATTAAAAATTTACTCAGAGTAAAAGTTACTGAGTTTTAACAGCAGGTGTGGGGGACTCTCCCATGTAGGGTTGTAATAGAATGAGATTTTCAGGATACGATAACCATCTCAGAAAACATCAAAGTTTCACAGCATCACGGTATTAAACAATTATTAAAGTATTATTAAATTATGGTTGTTATTATTATCATCAGTTAAAATGGCCGTTAAATTAATGACAACAGGGGGGTTTTTTGGGTTGAACAAATGCTGTATTATAACAAACTTAGCCATTTGTTTGTTTTGTTCATTAAAATGTCAAAAAAAAAAACATGTCTAATCAACTAAATTCAATAAATGATTATGAATTAGATTAACAACTTACTTTTATCATTAATTTATTAAAATGTTTAAGAATAATAGAGTCCTATGAAATTTTTCTTTTTATGATTTAATACAAATATATTATCAAAAAACGGTGGTAATCAAATGTAACAAACTTTTATCCTTTTATTTTTTTGGCAAAGTGCTGCAAAACAGAGATTTACTAAACTAAACCATGGATTAAAAATATATATTCTTAAATTATGTATTATTATTATTGTTATTATTATTTTGACAAGTACATTCTATTGTAGGCCTACAATAGTAATATATTTCTGTCATAATTTCTTCTAGGTAAACCAAACTTTTATTTTGACGGGTTGTAGTGAAGACCTGTTTCAGAGTGTACTCGACAATGGTTTTTATTCAAATAAAATGATGAAAATGCTCATTAGGGGTTCTCTCAGATCAGCTCTGAAAATGTTCATGTGTTCATGTCCAAATATGGTTTGTGAGACGTTAAAAACATCATGAGCATCACGCGTACTTGAGTATGTAGCAGACGAAACGGCGCTGCTCATTCACACACAGACAGAGCAAGCAGATGATCATATATTTATATAGCAGTGTTTTGCGCTTTAATATTCACACACCATCCGCGATTAGATTTATTGTACAGATCTACTTTCGATTTATTCATTCATCCATCAGTTTGCGTGTTTTACGTGACATCTGCGTTATAGCCTATATTCAATTTTCATGACTGGATTCCAGGATTCCCTCTGCATCACAGAAATCATTCGGCCTTAAGTTGTAAACATACCTTTATCTGCACAGAGATGGTGTTTCCGAACATGTTCTGTGTGTTTCCTCCTTTTGCACTTTGCATCCACATTTTTTGCAAAGTGGATATCCTCCAGGACAACCACACGTAATTTTTTTTTCTCTTCTATATCCAAAGTATTTCCATACTAGCCAGGGGTTCGCGACAGCGTTTCGCTTTCAGCTGGGTCTGCATCACTGACGTCTTGTCCGTCCCCATCTTTTTGTGATTTTTGCGCGTTTGTTCTCCCGCCCTTCAATTCAATGCAGTCGTTTCCGGAGCGCGATTTTCCCCCTTTGTATTATTTATTTATTTATTTTTACTCAGTAACGGATATGGTTTAAAATGTAGCGAAGTACAATACTTAAAACAAAACATACTTAAGTAAAAGTAAAATTACTTATTTTTAAAACTACTTAAAGTAGAAGTATACAGAAAAACTCAATTACAGTAACGCGAGTAAATGTAATTAGTTACTTTCCACCTCTGCTCCTAAGGCAGCGTTTTTAAGATTTCGGACGCAGCTTCGAAAACTTCGAAACTTCTGTCTATCCCTCCTCCGCCCCAGTGCCAACATTTGAAACGGCAACATTCCTTTCACATCATGACGTTTGTAAATGATATGTTATCTACATTGCAATAGAAACAACACCTGTGAACATGTTTACCTGGACATAACTCTCACGCATTTGGCGTGAGACACAAGCTTTCAGTCTCTGTCTCATGCTCTCACTCTGCCCAAGTAAATCTCACGCCAAATTGCCAAACCTGCTTTTGATATGAAACAAAGTCTAAGCTTTTAAATTTTTTAAAGTTTTAATACGAAATTCAAACAATAAATGCCGTTTTGGCGCACGTAATGTGGTATAACAGTTAAAGCCAGAGCCGTTGAAAAAAGAGTTGCGACATGCTTTCATATCCCGGCGGCGCGCGCGGTCACGTGGTTCATGGAGCTCTCAATAGTTCCAAACAAACCAGCGCTGTCAATACATTTGAATGGCTTAAGCGGATAGACAACAGCTTAACTATACAAGTATTTGCAGCAATTTTTGGTAAACAGTACAGCATAGTGTGCATTGATTATTACGTCAACCAGATTTACAGTATTATGGAGAGTGATGGAGATGCAGCAACATTAAGGGTGCTTGACTTGCATTGACTGTGGTGGTTGTGAATGTGATGACTGGCGAGGGATGTCGAAGAGGGAGGGTACCGATATTTCCGACCTGGAACTGCCTTTTGTGCAGTGGAGGTGCATGGAACAGTTTGAGAATGGACACAGGCCAGGAGCCTGCAACAGAACTGTGTTGGTGGAAAAGGGGTATCGGAGCATGTGACTGCCTGCCTGAGTTTTGTTAATAGCTGGAGACAGCATCAAATTTGACAGAGGCAGCCACCTTGTAATTCACTATGCAGGAAAAATAAAACCCTGCCTTACATTAAATACATACGGAGCCCTGCACATGGCATGCAAGAAAAAAAATTTAATCGTGCGCACAATTTACTAATTCGTTCCCTCAATTTCCCTCAATGTGCATGATTTATAAATCGAGGGAACGAAATAGTAAATGGTGCACACGATTTAGTAAATCGAGGGAACTAATTAATAAATCTTCCGCACGATTTAGCCTACTATTTTTTTTCCGTAAATACATTTAATATGTAAAGGAGAAAAGCCTTGTTCAAAGCTTGGACACGTAACGTAGTTGTGCTTTGGGTGATCCAAGACAGTTGCAGCTCAAGGTCCTTTCTGGTGCCGTCCCCTCATCTCTCTTCACTTGTCCACTCTCTTTACTACTGTGTATAAATAAAAACAAAAACACCATTAAACATTACATTATGCAATATAAACCAATGCAGGTTTATATTGTTTCCCCTGGGGGCTCCATATATTACTAATTATATGGAGAAACATTACACTTTTAATACAGAATCCTAACTACACTCACCTAAAGGATTATTAGGAACACCATACTAATACTGTGTTTGACCCCCTTTCGCCTTCAGAACTGCCTTAATTCTACGTGGCATTGATTCAACAAGGTGCTGAAAGCATTCTTTAGAAATGTTGGCCCATATTGATAGGATAGCATCTTGCAGTTGATGGAGATTTGTGGGATGCACATCCAGGGCACGAAGCTCCCGTTCCACCACATCCCAAAGATGCTCTATTGGGTTGAGATCTGGTGACTGTGGGGGCCATTTTAGTACAGTGAACTCATTGTCATGTTCAAGAAACCAATTTGAAATGATTCGAGCTTTGTGGCATGGTGCATTATCCTGCTGGAAGTAGCCATCAGAGGATGGGTACATGGTGGTCATAAAGGGATGGACATGGTCAGAAACAATGCTCAGGTAGGCCGTGGCATTTAAACGATGCCCAATTGGCACTAAGGGGCCTAAAGTGTGCCAAGAAAACATCCCCCACACCATTACACCACCACCACCAGCCTGCACAGTGGTAACAAGGCATGATGGATCCATGTTCTCATTCTGTTTACGCCAAATTCTGACCATCTGAATGTCTCAACAGAAATCGAGACTCATCAGACCAGGCAACATTTTTCCAGTCTTCAACTGTCCAATTTTGGTGAGCTCGTGCAAATTGTAGCCTCTTTTTCCTATTTGTAGTGGAGATGAGTGGTACCCGGTGGGGTCTTCTGCTGTTGTAGCCCATCCGCCTCAAGGTTGTGCGTGTTGTGGCTTCACAAATGCTTTGCTGCATACCTCGGTTGTAACAAGTGGTTATTTCAGTCAAAGTTGCTCTTCTATCAGCTTGAATCAGTCGGCCCATTCTCCTCTGACCTCTAGCATCAACAAGGCATTTTCGCCCACAGGACTGCCGCATACTGGATGTTTTTCCCTTTTCACACCATTCTTTGTAAACTCTAGAAATGGTTGTGCGTGAAAATCCCAGTAACTGAGCAGATTGTGAAATACTCAGACCGGCCCGTCTGGCACCAACAACCATGCCACGCTCAAAATTGCTTAAATCACCTTTCTTTCCCATTCTGACATTCAGTTTGGAGTTCAGGAGATTGTCTTGACCAGGACCACACCCCTAAATGCATTGAACCAACTGCCATGTGATTGGTTGATTAGATAATTGCATTAATTAGAAATTGAAAAGGTGTTCCTAATAATCCTTTAGGTGAGTGTATACTTTGTATTAAGATTAAAATCAACTTAAGTACGTTTGTATTCAATTAAGTAATCGAAAATCACAAAATGTTAATATATCAACTAGAAAAAGAAGTGACAGTGAGGCAGAGAACAATCTCTTACCAGATTGCCAGTAATCAGCCAGATGTTTGGTGAATCTACAAATGGAAAGAAATGGTTCACTGAAAAGTCCTTAAAATCAGGAATTTAATTTTTACTATTCCTTTAAAGAATCTTAATTCATTTAAACTGCACAGACATTTATCATTATATAATATTCTAAAAACATCAAGAATCATAGCACCAAACGCAAGAGATTACATCTCACCTGATAACAAGAATATAGCAATAACTTTAAGAACTCTAATGATATCTTTACCCCCTGATATTGCATTGATGATATAAAAATGTAAACATATTAGAGGCTAAGAGTATGAGCAGCGAGTAAGCTGGTCAAATTTCTGTCGAAAATAACTTGCATGCTTAAAGTTGTCGACCCCCTGAACCACAGTCAGCATTTATAAGTAAAAAGTGAATTTAAGAATTTATCAGTAAAAAATACATATATGTATACAAACAAATAAATACATACCTTTGAGTGGAACAGTATGGCGTCTGTCTCACTGGCAAACATAACTCAAAACAGACCTAGAGAAATAAAATAAAATAGATTAATGACCATGATATCCTGTTATCATAATAGTTAAATGAATGATTATAACTACAAGCATTATAACATTATATTTGTCACCTATGTTACCTCATTTAGCTGATTATTTAGCCTACAGGCCTTTCAAGGACAATCTCACTGAAACAACCTTGGGTTAATGATTTTAAAATGTGAGATTCTTTCAAAAACATGTAAAAATCTTACAGACCCCAAACTTTTCAATAGTAGTGTACTGTATGATTGAGGTTTTGCTTACTATAGTCATATGGTTCATAGCCTTTGACAGGTTAGGCTCTCAGCTCTGCAGCAGGCCATCAGCATGGAAGGATCTATGGACACAACATGCAATTTGTCACAGTGCCAAAGATATTTAGTATAAAATGGCAGGTTTATTACAAGGAACCAAGCTAGAGCAGAGGTGGCAAGAATAATATACATAATATAAAAAAGAAAAAAAAAAATTAAGATAACAGAATTTATATTTTTAGTTTTAGAATTCAGTATTGTACATAGTGTCACTTTCGTTTGGATGTCAAAGTCTTCTTAACTAATAAATTAAAAATATATAATTTTGCAAAAAAAAAATTGCAGATGCATGGTGAAATATATTGTGAAATAAATGCATATTAAATTATTTAATGAGATTTCTCAGTTCACCTGTGTTTCCTCCTGTCAGCATCTTCCTCCAGAAATGTTGAAATCTTTGGAGCTTCCCCTTTGTTGTAGAGGGGGTTTTCTGTCGCCCCTGAAATTACAGAACAGTTTTTATCAATATTTGTTTACCATTAGAGATAAAAACGTGTTCAAAATAGTTTCAGCTAATTTTCGCGCTCATGTAAGTGACGTCACCGATTAACGGTACAGCAAGTGCATACTTTTAGGTTAAATAAATAAGTTTACTATCATCCATTGACAAATTGCCAGCAAAACCTTTACAAAACTATCAAAACATCTAATCCACACATAAAGATGCGATTAAAAGCTCAAACTTTCATCAAACAAGAGCTCAATCAATACGTTAGAGTTAGCCAACCTCTTCTGAAAACGGTTGAGATGCTAACGGACTTTTCAAAGACACTAAATCATTTCTTTGAAGTAAATATTCAGCAGAAGTGTGTCAATTACACATAAGAAAAGTGTCAGGAACAGTTATATATATTATTTGTATGATTTTATTGACTAAACTTACCTAAAAGCAGTGAAAACAACAGCGAAACGGAGTCTTGCTGCTTGACGTCTCCCCGTTTCCATGGCAACTCAGCTCCGCTCCAGTGTTTTCTATAGGGTAGTCTCGTGTAATCTCGCGATTTCTCATCAGAGCGCAAAAAGTGAAAATGGGTATAACATTTCTGAAATATTGACGTAGCAACAAACTGACGCAGAAGTGGCAAAATAGGCCTAAATCGACACATTTTTTTAATTGTATATAATTGTTATTATTCTTTAATATGGTTAAACACTTGTTTTTGAAGGTACCTCATTTCAGCGTTGATTTATACGGGATTTTCTTAACCTATTTCAACCATTTTACATTTAACAATTGTTTCACTGTTGAAACATCAACTGACCTTACTTCAACCATATTTCAACGTTGAATTTCGGTCATGTGTTGACAGGGCTTCAACCGTTTAGCATTCAACGTTGTATCAACGCTGTTTCACCGTTGAAACAACAACTGACCTAATTTCAACCAAATTTCAACATTGAAGGTCGGTGATGTGCCGGCTGGGTTGTTAACATTAATGTTAATGTTTTTCTTGTATTTAGCCCTCAGGTATTCCTTACTAATTGGTCACACTCATACTCATTGGTGGTCAAATGTGACCATACACCTTATATACTATTTATATACTATTTTTCAATTAAATAAATGTTCTATAGCCTATTTTAGTTCAATAATATTTATTGAATATTTTGAGGAGATCTTTTGGTACTAAATACTATTTGTGCAATAATTATGGTCCATTAATGACCACTTAAAATATTTTTCTTCTAATATTTTTATAATTTATATTACAATTAGTGTAGTAATTAAGGTTAAAACTTTAATAAATATACACTCACCTAAAGGATTATTAGGAACACCATACTAATACTGTGTTTGACCCCCTTTCGCCTTCAGAACTGCCTTAATTCTACGTGGCATTGATTCAACAAGGTGCTGAAAGCATTCTTTAGAAATGTTGGCCCATATTGATAGGATAGCATCTTGCAGTTGATGGAGATTTGTGGGATGCACATCCAGGGCACGAAGCTCCCGTTCCACCACATCCCAAAGATGCTCTATTGGGTTGAGATCTGGTGACTGTGGGGGCCATTTTAGTACAGTGAACTCATTGTCATGTTCAAGAAACTAATTTGAAATGATTCGAGCTTTGTGACATGGTGCATTATCCTGCTGGAAGTAGCCATCAGAGGATGGGTACATGGTGGTCATAAAGGGATGGACATGGTCAGAAACAATGCTCAGGTAGGCCGTGGCATTTAAACGATGCCCAATTGGCACTAAGGGGCCTAAAGTGTGCCAAGAAAACATCCCCCACACCATTACACCACCACCACCAGCCTGCACAGTGGTAACAAGGCATGATGGATCCATGTTCTCATTCTGTTTATGCCAAATTCTGACTCTACCATCTGAATGTCTCAACAGAAATCGAGACTCATCAGACCAGGCAACATTTTTCCAGTCTTCAACTGTCCAATTTTGGTGAGCTCGTGCAAATTGTAGCCTCTTTTTCCTATTTGTAGTGGAGATGAGTGGTACCCGGTGGGGTCTTCTGCTGTTGTAGCCCATCCGCCTCAAGGTTGTGCGTGTTGTGGCTTCACAAATGCTTTGCTGCATACCTCGGTTGTAACGAGTGGTTATTTCAGTCAAAGTTGCTCTTCTATCAGCTTGAATCAGTCGGCCCATTCTCCTCTGACCTCTAGCATCAACAAGGCATTTTCGCCCACAGAACTGCCGCATACTGGATGTTTTTCCCTTTTCACACCATTCTTTGTAAACTCTAGAAATGGTTGTGCGTGAAAATCCCAGTAACTGAGCAGATTGTGAAATACTCAGACTGGCCCGTCTGGCACCAACAACCATGCCACGCTCAAAATTGCTTAAATCACCTTTCTTTCCCATTCTGACATTCAGTTTGGAGTTCAGGAGATTGTCTTGACCAGGACCACACCCCTAAATGCATTGAAGCAACTGCCATGTGATTGGTTGATTAGATAATTGCATTAATGAGAAATTGAACAGGTGTTCCTAATAATCCTTTAGGTGAGTGTACATGTAGGCCTATCTAGTCTAGTTGCTCAAAAAAGTATTGCAGCTCATAACTGCTTACTTATTTTTAGGTTTTGCATTTGAATAATAATATTTAGAAATTATCAAACACTAGATTTCTTTAAATGTGAAATTTTAAAACAATAACTTACATCCTAATATTTTTAATGATACTTATATCACAAGTGAATATTAATGAATGCAAATATAATTTAACCCAATAAAAGTTTAAAATAATACTAAAAAGGCAAAGTTATTTTTCCTTATTTGTACAGTAGGCTATAAACATATGAAGTGATAATGAATCAAGATCAAACTCGATATTTGTGCGATATCTCACTTCAACCTGAACTTAAAAGTTGGCAACCCTGCATACCTTAATAAAAAAAAAAAATAATAATAATAATAAAAATGTTGTGACTAGTAAGTGTGATGATGCACTTATTATCTCAGAGCATCAGCTAAGATATTTCACCTTACATTTATTTTGTTAGTAAACTTCAGACAGCTCTGACAATTAACACCTCACAAACTATATTGTCCTGTACATGAGTGTAGGCTACACATAATGATTCGTTAAAAAAGGCTATAGCCGCTTGGCAATGTAGAAGTCATCCATTACTGAAATGGAGAGAGGAAACTTCCATTCAAATCACAATATTGAACATATTGAACAACAAATGCACATATTTACAGTGGGGAGAACAAGTATTTGATACACTGCCGATTTTGCAGGTTTGCCCACTTACAAAGCATGAAGTCTGTAATTTTTATCATAGGTACTCTTCAACTGTGAGTGACGGAATCTAAAACAAAAATCCAGAAAATCACATTGTATGATTTTTAAGTAATTCATTTGCATTTTATTGCATGACATAAGTATTTGACACATCAGAAAAGCAGAACTTAATATTTGGTACAGAAACCTTTGTTTGCAATTACAGAGATCATACGTTTCCCATAGTTCTTGAACAGGTTTGCACACACTGCAGCAGGGATTTTGGCCCACTCCTCCATACAGACCTTCTCCAGATCCTTCAGGTTTCGGGGCTGTCGCTGAGCAATACGGACTTTCAGCTCCCTCCAAAGATTTTCTATTGGGTTCAGGTCTGGAGACTGGCTAGGCCACTCCAGGATCTTGAGATGCTTCTTACGGAGCCACTGTGTGGCTGTGTGTTTCGGGTCGTTGTCATGCTGGAAGTCCCAGCCACGACCCATCTTCAATGCTCTTACTGAGGGAAGGAGGTTGTTGGCCAAGATCTTGCGATACATGGCCCCATCCATCCTCCCCTCAATACGGTGCAGTCGTCCTGTCCCCTTTGCAGAAAAGCATCCCCAAAGAATGATGTTTCCACCTCCATGCTTCACGGTTTGGATGGTATTCTTGGGGTTGTACTCATCCTTCTTCTTCCTCCAAACACGGCGAGTGGAGTTTAGACCAAAAAGCTCTATTTTTGTCTCATCAGACCACATGACCTTCTCCCATTCCTCCTCTGGATCATCCAGATGGTCATTGGCAAACTTCAGACGGGCCTGGACATGCGCTGGCTTGAGCAGGGGGACCTTGCGTGGACTGCAGGATTTTAATCCATGACGGCGTAGTGTGTTACTAATGGTTTTCTTTGAGACTGTGGTCCCAGCTCTCTTCAGGTCATTGACCAGGTCCTGCCGTGTAGTTCTGGGCTGATCCCACACCTTCCTCATGATCGTTGATGCCCCACGAGGTGAGATCTTGCATGGTGCCCCAGACCGAGGGAGATTGACTGTCATCTTGAACTTCTTCCATTTTCTAATAATTGCAGCAACAGTTGTTGCCTTCTCACCAAGCTGCTTGCCTATTGTCCTGTAGCCCATCCCAGCCTTGTGCAGGTCTACAATTTTATCCCTGATGTCCTTACACAGCTCTCTGGTCTTGGCCATTGTGGAGAGGTTGGAGACTGTTTGATTGAGTGTGTGGATAGGTGTCTTTTATACAGGTTACGAGTTCAAACAGGTGCAGTTAATACAGGTAATGAGTGGAGAACAGGAGGGCTTCTTAAAGAAAAACTAACAGGTCTGTGAGAGCCGGAATTCTTACTGGTTGGTAGGTGATCAAATACTTATGTCATGCAATAAAATGCAAATTAATTACTTAAAAATCATACAATGTGATTTTCTGGATTTTTGTTTTAGATCCCGTCACTCACAGTTGAAGAGTACCTATGATAAAAATTACTTCTACATGCTTTGTAAGTGGGCAAACCTGCAAAATCGGCAGTGTATCAAATACTTGTTCTCCTCACTGTAGATTTTTTAGATTAAAAGTATTGTATGTGTGTTAGTATTTTGTCTTTTAGATTCAGATTGATGAGGAATGTCATGCAGGAGGTTTTGATTATGAACAGAGATAATCAAAGGTTTTCTATATGGTTCTATTATGTGCTCCCCACTTTCAGTTTTCATACAATAGCCAGTATCTGTATCTATTTAAATCCCTCTGGTAACTTGTTTATCTGGTTCTGCATTATGTAATTGCAGATGGTTGCTTTTTCTTTTAAAAAACATTCAACCACAACGATAGAGTACCTTTAAAAAGTCATCCTTTTTAGAGTGTATTTAATCAAGTTAATTTTTTGTATATAAAGCTATGTTGAGATTGAATGGAAAATTCAAACAGAACAGAAAAAATAATGAATGTACTCTTCACTTCACAGCATATCTCTCACTTTATACTTTTAATAAGGTAGTCTAACAGGTTTTTTCATGTTAAGTTCTGTATCTATATTTTGTACATTTCTGTTAAACAAAACCTGGTAGCTATTAGGCCACCTACCTAGCAGGTTTTGTGATTTGAAAGAAAATAGCAACACCCAGGTTTTTATTTTTCAGTATATAAAAAAAGCTGCAATAAAACCAAACAGAAACTGGCAAGCAAGACACGGGACTTGAGAAGTCTTGAGAACCTAACAGTAAACTAAATATTTGACAAAACTGACGCTTTATTACTTTTTTAAACAAATGTATAAATAATTTTTTCAATTAAACAAGCATATTTTTTTTTCTCCACAGCCATGTTTTCACTGGTACTATTCTCAGGTATGGAACTTTTTTAGTTATTTTTATCCTTATCTTGGATATCCTCCTTATTTAAAAATATATGTAGGAGGAGAGGGTCCATAAGTCAACTTTTGTTTTTGCATTTTTGCTAAATTAATGACTTTTATTTTCTTCAATAGTAGCAAGAATCGGACCTTTTCACATGCTTGTGTCATAAATGTGCTTATTTGATTAGTGATCTAAAAATAGTGCAGAATTCTGAAATATTTAAAATATTTAGATTTTGCTTTCCAGTTTAAATTATATTTTGAATCCCGACATTTGGACTCCACTGTCTATGCTGTGTTATTAAAAATGTAGCTTGAATAAGGACTTTTTTTAGTAGGAGCCAGTCAGTTGTCCTAATTTTTCCCAAATGGAGTCATCTGAACAAACCATTTTAAGCTGAACAATGTTATGCAAGTTCTTGGCATGTATTGCTGCTTGAAAAAAGTATGTTATAAACCATTAGTAAAGTGTGATCATTGAGTTACGTTTTACGTTTTAATTTATGCTGCTGTTGCTGAAGTAGTTATCACTGTTAGTTATCTGGCATATGGTTCTGAGTTCAAATTTGGTTGGTTGTTCAGGAAAAAAGGTGGATAAGAATGTGTGGGATATTCTTGGCCTGATAAACAGCATTTTATTTTCTTTGATACATTTTCTATTGAAACACAAAGTTGAATCTGGACATATCAGAAATCCATGAAAAAAAACATAGTCTTTAGCTATGTCACAGCCATGAACATGATTTGTTATTTGGTAGTTGGTGGAAGGAAGTAGTAAAAGGAGGCATTATTTTGAACTTCTCCCATAATCTTGCAACTACCGATGGAGAATAGAGATATTGAATATTTTATCGCCAAGAAAGTTACCAAGATACCATTCAAGCAGTTGCAAATTAAAAATGAAGGAAGAACTACTCCTAAGTTGTACATGCATCAATCATCTTCATTAAATATCTAGACACAGACATTTAAAAGGACAGCAGGATAGTTTTTTTTTTAAATTCAAGTAATAGGTGAGTGTAATTATATGTAACTGTGTTTGAGTTTTAGTTGTTTTTGCTCTATTTTTTTTTTCTTTGTTTCTTTTCCCCGCTTCTAGTTAGTTTCCGGTTACATTTGTACATTTGTGATGTTCATTTAGTTCATTGGTTTGTTCAGTGTATTTAAGCTCTGTGTTTCCTTCTGTTCATTATCAGTTCTCCTCGTGTTTATGTTGGTTGTTCTGTTCATGTTCTTCTTGAGTTCATTGTAAATAGACATTTTAACTGCCAACTGTGACAGCAATGTAATTTTTGTAATTCCTCAGGCTGAGGAATGTGGATTAACTGAAACTTAGCTCCTCAAAATAGTTTTGTGATAATGCAAACTTGAAGTATGTGGGATTTATTCTGTTTATATTGTATCCAACGGCATTTCATCCAATGGACCTTGATTCAGTAGAGCGAGGCACTATATATTTTCTTTAAATGTGTATATCTAAAAGTTAATTTTATCAACTTTAGCAGTGCATTAGCACATAAATGGGATGAAAGATAGCACATATGAACTAAAAGACATAAAGCTCTAATTTATATTTCATGTTATGGCTGTCATGTATTATAATTATATGAAATAAGTCAACTGTGTGGTCGGAGATTTATAGACAAAACTCCTGTTATTGCCAAGTAAGGAATTTAAAAAAATAAAACGGATGTTTTGAGAGTGGCGTAACTATCAGCATATCTCTATTTTATGGATAAGTATGCATTTGGACCTTATACTGACACCTATCAGTATAATGTTTACTTCTTTAATGGTCAATTATCAATGCCATTGTAGAAATGTCTGCAGTCATTTTGTGACATTGTAAACGGAGAAAACTGAAATAGTATCATGTGATCTCAACTAAACTTTTGTGTTTTCAACAGGTTTCTTTACCCTCATGCAGTGTGTCCCTCAGTATGTCTTTGTGAATGAATCCAAGACTTGGGCAGAAGCTCAGAGATACTGTAGAGACAAATACACTGATCTGGCCATCATTGAGAATGAACAACAGACGATTCAGTTATTGGACACAGTGAATGATGATTCCATTGATTTGGCCTGGATTGGACTCTATGATGATCTGAACAGTTGGAAATGGACTCTAGAGGACAGTGATTTCTTCAAGGAGGGAGGGAAAGACTTCAGGAACTGGCATAACCCAGGACCAAGCAATTATGGAGGACAAAGTCTGTGTGTGTATATGTACAGTGGGGTATGGTATACAACATACTGCGGCAATACATTTTATTCTACTGTTTGCTATGATGGTAAGCTGTTCCAATAAAATGTCTAAGACAGTGAACAAAAATTGAAAACAACCAAACCAACACTATCTAAACTTAATATGATATTAATATATTTCAGGAAGAGAAAACGCCAGTGCTACTTATGTTTTCATTTACCAGTCCAAAAACTGGACTGAAGCTCAGAGTTACTGCAGACAACATCACACAGACCTTGTCAGTATCAGGAATGAGAGTGAAAACCAGAAGATCCAGTATTTATCACAGAATTATTATAATCATGTTTGGATTGGACTGTACAGAACCAGATCTTGGTCAGATCAGAGCAACTCTTCATTTACTTACTGGAGCACATGGCAGCCAGATACTGCAGGATCCTGCACTGTAGTCTCATTCAGTGACTCTGGGAAATGGACAGATGAAAACTGCAACTATGCTTTTCCTTTCTTTTGCCACAGTGGTGAGCAGATCTTAAATTGCTAATAGTTCACCCAAAAATAGATAATCATCATTTACTCACCCTCTTGTCATTCCAGACCTGTATGCATTTCTTTCTTCTGCGGAAGACAAAAGATATTTTGAAGAATATTGGTAACTAAAGAGACTTGCGTGAATAAAAAAAAAACACTTTACACAACATTTCTTAGAATATCTTCTTTTGTGAATGAATGTTATACAGTTATGGAATGACATGAGAGTCAGTAAATAATGACAGAATTATTATTTTTCTTTTTTTTTGGTATCCTTTTAGCATCTTTTCTATCTTTGATAGTAATCCATGAAATCTATCTACAGTATCATACAATTTATAACCATAAAGGCTGTATTGAATGAAAAAAAAAAGCAAAAGCTTTTCCAGCAGTCTCAGATTTTGGACCCTATTGAATTTATCACAAATATTTAGGATACTTCGATACATTAAAAAAAAAGAAAAAACTTTTTTATGGAAACATTTGTTTCCTCTATTTACAGCATTAGCATCATCCCACCAGTATCACTTTGTGAATGAATCCAAGACCTGGACTGAAGCTCAGAGATACTGCAGACAGAATTACACTGATCTGGCCACCATTGATAACATGGAGGAAATGAACAGTCTGATTAACACAGTTAATGGGAGTTACAGTGGTTCAGCCTGGATTGGACAGTATGATGATGTGAACAGCTGGAGGTGGTCATTGGAAAACAACGATTTCTATCAGAAAGGAGAGAGAGATTTCAGGAACTGGTATCATGAACCAGACAACAGTGGTGGGAACGAACTGTGTGTTTACATGGTTAGTGATGGGAAATGGTATGATATATCATGTGATAACACACTGCCATTCGTTTGCTATGATGGTATGGACATTTCATTTGTTTTAGATATTAGAGATATTTTTTTTTTTCAGTGAGAGCTAATGTTAATATGTTTAACATATTTCATATCTTAGGTAGAGTGAATGCCACACAGAGTTACATCGGAATCTATGACAGGAAAACCTGGTCAGATGCTCGTAGATACTGCAGAGATCATTACACAGATCTCGCCAATGTGAGAAATCAGACTGAGAACCAGAGGATCCTTGAGATAGCAGGTGGAGGAGTCTGGATCGGACTGTACAGAAACAGGGTTTGGTCAAATAATCAGATTACTAGTTATCAAAACTGGAGACCACAAATTTCTGGGTCACAGGCACAACCAGATAATGGAAATAATGAAGTTAATGAATATGGATATCAGTACTGCACTGCAGTATCATTCCAGTATTCGGGCCAATGGACAGATGAGATCTGTGTATCCAGCATGCCTTTCTTCTGCTACAGCAGTAAGTTCACTCGCTTTGTTTGAAGCTAAAGACACCAGGCCTAAATATGTGGATTCAAATTATATTGTGAAATGTATTGTTAAAAATTCACTGAAAACCTATAACATGTTAATATTTAAATAAAATAAAAAAAAGATAAAGTAATCCACCACAATGGTGACCTAAAACAAAACAACCTTTTTAAACAACAAAACATCACCAAATACAATAAATAGAGATATAGCACCTGTTGAGGGTCCAAGCAGAGATTTTATTTGTCTTCTTCAAGGTCGTACTTACATTTCACACAAACTTCTGTGCATTATTCTGCCACAAATGCCTTCCACGGGACTCAGTATCAATGATAAAACTAATAAGCCTGTCAGTTCTACCATCACCACCAAACTTGACTTTGTTCTTGCTTTTTTATTTTTATTTTAAGTTGCTTACACTAAATTACCTTGAGTTTAACTTTATTTTTTTTTCTTTTCTATTTGGTATGCAATCTTGGAAGGACAATAATTAGTTTAGCTGTAATATTTAATTCAGTGCTAGTATCTTAAAGTGGTTTACCATGCTAATTTTTGAACTAATTCAATCGTAAGTGAAATGTCCAAAAACGTAATCAAATCTGGTTCTATATTGTTATCTGTTGACAAGCAGTAATTGTGACTTAATTGACAATTAACACTATAACAGTAGTTAACATCTATTAGTACAATGACAGTTCATGTCAACAATATCATGTTGGTATATCACTGACCAGCTGATTGCAACATTTGTTTTTCTGTGCTGTAAAACAATTCACAGGAACCTGCACACAATATTCATGCACCCGTCAGTATCACTTTGTGTCTGAGTCTAAGACCTGGACTGAAGCTCAGAGATACTGCAGACAGAATTACACTGATCTGGCCACCATTGATAACATGGAGGAAATGAAGAGGCTCATTAAAACAGTACGTGGGACTTACTATGGCAAAGCTTGGATTGGTCTGTATGATGATCTGAACAATTGGAGATGGTCTCTGGAGAATACAGCATTAGAGGGAGGATTTAACAGCTGGTATGTCCAGCAACCAGTGAACTCAGGTGGACAGAGTCTGTGTGTGTACATATCATATTATCAGGGAACATGGAGTGAAGCCTTTTGCTCTTATAGATTTCACTTTGTTTGCTATGATGGTGAGAACGACTGATGGACTTTCTAACAGATAATTAGAACAAAATATTTATGATTTCATGATATATCACAAATTGTTTTAAATTGTCATAAATTGTTTCCCCACAGGAAGAGCGAATGCTAGTGCAAGTTATGTTTGGGTTCACCAGTCCAAAACCTGGATTGAAGCTCAGAGTTACTGCAGAGAACATCACACAGACCTCGTCAGTATCAGGAATGAGCTTGAAAACTACAGGGTTAAGTCATTAAATCCATATTATTCAGTTGCTTGGATTGGACTGTACAGAACCAGATCTTGGTCAGATCAGAGCAACTCTTCATTCAGTAACTGGAGGACAGGACAGCCAGATAATGCTGGAAACAGTGAATACTGCACTGTAGTCTCATTCAGTGACTCTGGGAGCTGGACAGATGAAAACTGCAATACTGCATTACCTTTTATTTGCTACAGTGGTGAGTAAATCTCTATTAATAATAATAACCTTTAATTTTTAAACAATATACAAATGAGAATAAGATACTATATTAGAACATCACAAAATAAAGGGTCTTTAAAAAAAATGTAATCATTTCTAATAGTGTGACTAATTTTTTGGTTTTGTGTCTTTTACATTTTACCTACCTTGACAGCATTAGCATCATTCCATCAGTATCACTTTGTGAATGAGTCTAAGACCTGGACTGAAGCTCAGAGATACTGCAGACAGAATTACACTGATCTGGCCACCATTGATAACATGGAGGAAATGAACAGTCTGATTAACACAGTTAATGGGAGTTACAATGGTTCTGCCTGGATTGGACAGTATGATGATGTGAACAGCTGGAGATGGTCATTGGAAGATGATGATTTCTATCAGAAAGGAGAGAGAGATTTCAGGAACTGGTATCATGAACCAAACAACAATGGTGGGAACGAATTGTGTGTTTACATGAATCCTAATGGAAACTGGTATGATTATTCATGTGACAATACGAACACATTTGTCTGCTATGATGGTAAGACATTCCAATTGAACATTTCTTTTTTTATATGCTATATACATATTTAGTTTCCTTTCAGTGAACATTAATCAGTAAATCAGTCTCAACATATGTTACTGTCAGTATTGTGGTAGATCTCTAGAACATGTCTAGCTTAGTTGGCTTGGATCAAAACCCAAGTATACCATATTCTAATGTAAACATTATACATGTAAATGGATTGTAGATATAAATGTATGCTTTTAAAATATGGTTGACTAAGTAACAAATGAACAGACTTGATTTTAAATTTATGTTTTTATCTTAGGTAGAGTAAACTCCTCTCAGAAGTATGTTTTGGTATATGAGGGAAGGACCTGGACTGGAGCTCAGAGCTACTGCAGAGAGAAATACACAGACCTGGCCAGTGTGAGAAATGAGACAGAGCGTCAACAGATACTGAGCATTATACGTGGTTATTATAGTAATGGTTATTATAATGGTTATACTGTATGGATTGGTCTGCACAGAAACAGACTGTGGTCAGATCAGAGCAGCTCTTCCTTCACATATTGGCTGCCATATACTCAAGGCTTTGCTGCACAACCAGATAATGGTGCAAATGTCCCAGGACAGCAGGGAGCTCAACACTGCACAGCTGTGTCTTTAAAATACTTTGGCCAATGGACAGATGAGAGATGCTTTGCCAGTTTGCCTTTCTTCTGTTACAGTGGTGAGCAAATATACCTTCTATAATGAAATAAAAGAATAACTATCTGGCTGTTACACAAAAAAACAAGAAAATGTGGATGTAAATGTGGATTCTGTAAAATAAAAATAACAAAACGTCTGTATCAAAAGTGTAACATGCTAAAGTTTTGCTAATGCTAGTCTTCTGTTTGCTTTTTGGTGAACCTGATGACCATCACATCAACACCTTTTCAGATGAGTATGGTATGTTTGTGTGGATATGTGATCCGTTTGTTTCTTTAGTTATCAATAATCTCAAAACATAAATGTACATTTTTAAACTATATAAGAGTATCAAAACTGTTTTGACACCTGACCTGACCGTTTTTTTTTTTTTTTTTGATCAGTAATGGGAATGCGAATAGAAGTTACAAGTCTAGAACATTTGTCGGAGTCTCAGATTGAAGAGCTGGTGATTATACAGGTGAGTAACTCTACAGTCACAGTCACTCATTTTTTGCATTAAACTTACATTTAAACTTCCTATAAAAAGGCAACAGTGCAATAAATACTTTAAAGCACATGAAAGGTTTGTCATAAAGCTCATATATTTTCAGTTACAAGAGGAGCTGATCAAGCTCGGACTTCCCAACAACGTCACCATGCATTTGAGAGACTATCGTAAGATCAATCCCTGATGGAGAAGGACAGTGCTTTTACAGTTGTGGGCTCAATACTTGATCAAGCATGACATTATATAATCTATAAAGACTTTTACAAATGAATGATCCATATTTAGTTTTTCCAAAACGTTATGTCATTGGCATGTGTTATTTAATGGACCTATTAAATCAGTGAAGGGCTGTATATTAAAGTACTAACAATGAATGTAGCTTGGTTTTCAGTGTCAGAATGATGGAAAATGATCATACAGTACAGTACAATGTACTAATTATACTATGAATGTGATATTTTGATCTGAATATGATCTATGTAAGATTATGATTTTGTGTTATTTGAAGTATTGCATAACAATGGTACTAAATGTTGTGTCAGTAAAGTTGGCTAAACTTTGAAAGGGAAGCTGTGGTTGTTTTATGGATTAGTAGTAGAAAAAGGAACGAAAACATTATTACAGTTTTTTTTACAATCGCTATGACAATTTTTTCAATACTTTTAAAATTTTTCCTAAACTCTTAACGCAGTTAGCACAACATCTGTCTGTGTAGGCTATACAATTAACACATTTCTTGTTGCTTTTACACAGAATGCATACCGTTAACACAAATTTAAAATGCTTGAACTTCTTTTACACACAAGCTCAACCAAGACCAAAACAATGTACTTTTACTTTATATTTACCAATGCTTTAACACTGTATGTCAGAACAGATAACATCATATTCTAAACCTAACCTTATAGGCTAAAGTCAAAGTGAACAGCTGTTCATATTGTGAACTGAAACACAAATATAACCCCTGTATTTTATTCCATTGCTACTGAGAAACAGCTGGTTGAAGTTATACAAATATATACAGTGGGGAGATCAAGTATTTGATACACTGCCGATTTTGCAGGTATGCCCACTTACAAAGCATGTAGAAGTCTGTAATTTTTATCATAGGTACTCTTCAACTGTGAGTGACGGAATCTAAAACAAAAATCCAGAAAATCACATTGTATGATTTTTAAATAATTAATTAGCATTTTATTGCATGACATAAGTATTTGATACATCAGAAAAGCAGAACTTAATATTTGGTACAGAAACCTTTGTTTGCAATTACAGAGATCATACGTTTCCTGTAGTTCTTGACCAGGTTTGCACACACTGCAGCAGGGATTTTGGCCCACTCCTCCATACAGACCTTCTCCAGATCCTTCAGGTTTCGGGGCTGTCGCTGGGCAATACGGACTTTCAGCTCCCTCCAAAGATTTTCTATTGGGTTCAGGTCTGGAGACTGGCTAGGCCACTCCAGGACCTTGAGATGCTTCTTACGGAGCCACTCCTTAGTTGCCCTGGCTGTGTGTTTCGGGTCGTTGTCATGCTGGAAGACCCAGCCACGACCCATCTTCAATGCTCTTACTGAGGGAAGGAGGTTGTTGGCCAAGATCTCGCGATACATGGCCCCATCCATCCTCCCCTCAATACGGTGCAGTCGTCCTGTCCCCTTTGCAGAAAAGCATCCCCAAAGAATGATGTTTCCACCTCCATGCTTCACGGTTGGGATGGTGTTCTTGGGGTTGTACTTATCCTTCTTCCTCCAAACATGGCGAGTTGAGTTTAGACCAAAAAGCTCTATTTTTGTCTCATCAGACCACATGACCTTCTCCCATTCCTCCTCTGGATCATCCAGATGGTCATTGGCAAACTTCAGACGGGCCTGGACATGCGCTGGCTTGAGCAGGGGGACCTTGCGTGCACTGCAGGATTTTAATCCATGACGGCGTAGTGTGTTACTAATGGTTTTCTTTGAGACTGTGGTCCCAGCTCTCTTCAGGTCATTGACCAGTTCCTGCCGTGTAGTTCTGGGCTGATCCCTCACCTTCCTCATGATCATTGATGCCCCACGAGGTGAGATCTTGCATGGTGCCCCAGACCGGAGATTGACCGTCATCTTGAACTTCTTCCATTTTCTAATAATTGCGGCAACAGTTGTTGCCTTCTCACCAAGCTGCTTGCCTATTGTCCTGTAGCCCATCCCAGCCTTGTGCAAGTCTACAATTTTATCCCTGATGTCCTTACACAGCTTGACCATTGTGGAGAGGTTGGAGTCTGTTTGATTGAGTATGTGGACAGGTGTCTTTTATACAGGTAATAAGTTCAAACAGGTGCAGTTAATACAGGTAATGAGTAGAGAACAGGAGGGCTTCTTAAAGAAAAACTAACAGGTCTGTGAGAGCCGGAATTCTTACTGGTTGGTAAGTGATCAAATAATTATGTCATGCAATAAAATGCAAATTATTTAAAAATCATACAATGTGATTTTCTGGATTTTTGTTTTAGATTCCATCACTCACAGTTGAAGTGTACCTATGATAAAAATTACAGACCTCTACATGCTTTGTAAGTAGGAAAACCTGCAAAATCGGCAGTGTATCAAATACTTGTTCTCCCCACTGTAAATCACAGCTGAGCTTCCCATCTATGAATTGCTCAGATGTTGATGTTCTTTCATGTGAAAAAGGAACAATATAGAGCAACACAAAGAAAGTAAGAAAAATGCCTGCACGAGGGAGAGGAAGATGAGTACCAGGACAAGGGAGAGGAGTGGGACAAGGGCAAGGGAGAGGAATGCCTGGACAAGGACAAGGTAGAGGTTGAGGAGTTAGAATGCATGGTGGTCGCTCAAAGAAGGGCCAGAATTAGGGTAACTGATGAAATAAGAGCTACTATCATAGACCATGTCATAAACCACAGGCTATCATAGAGAGGCTGGTGAACGAGTACAGCCAAATCTCAGCCGGGACACAGTGGCATCCATTATCCAGATTTTTCAAGAAACCAACAGGTATTGTATAAGGGCTTCTCCTACTGCAAAGCGTAAATAATTTTACCATGTATTACAGTGACTGTATGCCTCTGGTCTCTAATATGTAACTGTATTTTGTCTAAGGATTTAACGTCTACCTCCCTCAGGGGGCAGAGGAAAGCTCCTAAATGAAGAACAGGAACTTGCTATTGTCAACATGGTGATTGCTGATAATGAAATAAAACTGAAGGGCATGCTATAAAGCTACTCTGAGATGGGTCATTCATTTTTTGTATTGAATTACTGCAGCAAAAGAAACAAAATGCATGCATTTACTAAACCCAACAAAACAAAAATGTGGAGAGGCTTCAATAGATACAATCTATGATCAATAAAATATACTGTCTATTGTATAAGGGCAGACCTGACATATAAAATAATGCAGTTTCTGTAATTCCATCTGATGTTAGTGTTTTTATGACATTGTGCTATGATTGACTAAACGCTCCTGTTGGAAGAGAACATGTGTTAGTGTTTTGGTAGACATAGTGTATTGTGTTAGTGTATTACTGTATTTTGAAAATTTGTGTTGGAGTTTAGTTTACAATGTGTGATTTTGAGCATGAAATTAACCGTTTTGGCAATTGTGTGTTGTAGGTGTGTTGGTGTGTTAAGAGTTTAGGAAAATTGTTAAAAGTATTGAAAAAATTGTCATAGCGATCGTAAAAAACTTTAAAATAGTGATCCTGGTATCTTCTTTTCCTCAGTTTTACTAGGCTAATTCCTCTTCTTTTCACATAGCTATTTTCAAACTCAGAATTCAGATTCAGAATCAATTAAATACACTATTTCATAACTGGATAATCAAATATAGATAAAATTAGGTCAAATCTGCCACTAATCACTCATTTAATATGCATCCGGAAAGTATTCACAGCGCTTCACTTTTTCCACATTTTGTTATGTTACAGCCTTATTCCAAAATGGATTAAATTAATAATTTCCCTCACAATTCTACAAACAATACCCCATAATGACAATGTGAAAGAAGTTTGTTTGAAATCTTTGCAAATTTATAAAAAAACAAACAAAAAAAAAAACACATGTACATAAGTAAAATAAAAGACGTGTCATTAAAGTTCATGTGCATGTAAAGGCAGATGTCCCAAAACCTGTCACATGCTGTTAGTAGCTCAACTTGTCTTGAAACTGCAACATTGTTTAACATCATGATTTTTGAATATATTATATACATTTATCTTTACGTTTACCCGAACATAGCTTAATAAAGGTCATGTCGCACAATATGAAATGTTGGCTATATTTGTAAGCTTTAAAGATACATTTCATTGTGAGTTCACAAAATGTTAAGAGTTGGCTCCTTGGGACAATTTTGTGCTACCATGCAGGACAAAAAAGTTGTGTGACTAGTAAGTTTGATGACGTATTTGTTATCTCAGAACATCAGCTAAGGTATTTCACCTTACATTCATATTGTTAGTAAACTTCACAAACACGACTGTACATATGAGCATGTACACCTAATGACTCAAAAACATGTACATTGCAATGTAGAAGTAAGTCATCCATTACTAAAATGGAGAGATTAAAATTCCATTCAAATCACACTTGCAGTGTGAAAGCAATTACCAGTATGTTTAAGAGGGCCAAAAGTAGTCATCGTAAAATGGACAGATTGAGCCTTTCACAATGTTAAAAGGAAAGATTGATAGCTTGGTGCAGGTTTATGCATAAACTCAAGTAATAATTGAAAAATATAACAATATCATAAATTGAATTTCTCTGTCACTTGCTTAGTGGAGAAGAGGAGAGGAGATCTTAATTGAACAGAGATCGTCACACACAAAAACTGAACAGAGAGAAAAAAAAATGTGATTGAGCAAACCAGTTACAACTGAAAAGTTAACATTTAAAAAGGATATTGTTACGTTTTAAGCAGGAATGAAGAGAGGTGAGAATCCAGTTGCAGCTAATTTTATTCGAAACCAAAACAAAGCTAATCCATATCCTAAGAGTAAAAGCAGGAACATGAAACACAGTCCACAGAGCAAGAGCACAACAGCTTCACACTACATGCAAAGACAACAACCCACAAACCAAGGCCTCATCCGAAAACCTAGGCAGCTGACTTGTTGCCTCGCTGCCTTATCAGACAGTGACTTGTAAGGCAGCGTTTTGAGCCTCAAAAAACTAATTTCGGACAGACTTCTAAGGCAGCGTAACAGTTTAATGATCTACAGCAAAATAGAGAGAGCTTTGGTGAGAACTAAACAAATATTTAATTACTACATTAGTAGTTTCTTGCTAGAAATTACATCAGAAGTGGAAAATGTTGGTCAAAAACGTACATTTACACACAAACTGACCAGCAAACGCAACTTTCGGACACCATCTTTTTTTTCCAGCTCAGCTGTCACAGAATGGAACGCACAGGATTGTGGGATATAAAAGGCAGCGAAGGATACATATATGCTGCCTTCAAAACGTCTCAGTTACGTATGTAACCTTAGTTCCCTGAATAGGGAACGAGACGCTGCGTCACCGCTATGGGAACGCCTCTGCATGATTGCGTCGTGAAGCACGTATGTAATCAGTCCAATGGAGTGACGGAACGTCATAGGCGGGTGACATCATCCACCAGGAAATTATAAAGCACACCTGCACCAAACACAGTCAGCTTCTGGATAGGCTGAAGCAAGACGATCGCGGGCATGCAGGGAGTATGTCCGCGTGATGCAGCGTCTCGTTCCCTATTCAGGGAACTAAGGTTACATACGTAACCGAGACGTTCCCTTTCAAGGGAACTCGTGCTGCGTCACCGCAATGGGAACGACAATACCCACGTCCCCATAAGAGCCAGATGCCCGCCCGTGTATCATTGTCTATGGAACGAGCACCCATGCCCCCGGAGTAGCACTGAGGTCAAGTTCATAGAGCCTCACGAATGTATGCGCAGACCACCCCGCCGCATCACAAACTTCTTGCAGAGAAGCCCCTGCTAGTAGTGCCTTAGAAGCAGCCATACTCCTAGTCGAGTGGGCCCATACAGCCAAAGGTAAAGGCTGACCGGCCGCCTCATAAGCAAGTGAGATAGCCTCAACCACCCACTTGCTCATTCTCTGCTTGGATGCTGGGCTCCCTCTCGAGGGTGGCCTGAAACACACAAACAACTGTTCAGTTCTTCTCCACAGGGCAGCTCTGTGGACATAAGCATCTAGAAACCGAACCAGGCACAGCAGATTAAGTCTTTCTTGGTCTGATGCCTGAAAGGGAGGAGGACAAAAGGCCTGTAGTACAACTGGATTTACAGTATTAGTAGGAACCTTCGGAATATAGCCCGGCCTAGGGTGTAGGAAGGCCTTAACCATACCGGGCCCAAATTCCAAGCACGAGGGTGCCACTGACAGTGCTTGAATATCTCCTATTCTCTTCAGGGAAGATATAGCAAGCAGAAGGATAGTCTTAAGAGTGAGAAATTTCTCAGGAACTTCTTCAATCGGCTCAAAGGGAGCCTCAGAAAGGCCCTGTGATACAATGGCCAGGTCCCATACTGGCACCCTTGTGCGAACCACAGGTCTTAACCTCAAAGTGCTATGAAGGAAACGAGTAATTAGAGGGTGTCGCCCCAAAGATACACCACTCAAAGGAGTGTGGTAAGCTGCTAAGGCCGCCACATACACCTTTATTGGATTGCCCCTCTCGCCTGAGAGAGAAGGTCCCTCCTGATCGGAATCTCCATGGGAAAGCCGTCGAGGAGAGACACTATGTCCGTGAACCGTACTCGGGCCGGCCAGAACGGGGCTACTAGCAACAGACGGGCCCCGTCCCGACGCACTCTCTCTAGAACTCCCGGAAGCAGAGCGATCGGGGGAAATGCATACAGGGGCAGCCTCGGCCACTCCTGTACCATGCTGTCCAGTCCCAGAGGAGCTGGAGGTGTCCGGGAGAACCACAGACGACAGTGAGAAGTCTCTTATGACGCAAACAGGTCTACTTCTGCTTTGCCGAAGTTCTTCCAAAGGAGCTCCACCACCTTGGTGTGGAGTCTCCATTCCCAGGGCCTCGGCCCCTGCCTCGACAGGATGTCTGCTTCCACGTTTAAATGCCCTGGGATGTAAACTGCCCTGATTGAACACAGTTTCCCTTGGGCCCACAGGAGGATCTGGCGAGCCAGCTTGTATAATGGGAGCGATCTCCCATAAAAATAAACATAATCCTATTTTAACAAAATCGAAAGAATATGTAATGGAGGTCTGACGGCTGCAGAGGAGACAGGAGAAGTGTGACCGGCCCGGAATCGCAACAGCTCAACGTCTGGAAGCGGAAGGGATGGTTTTAAACCCTCGTCAATTATTGTGGTCCAATCATGAAAAGAGGCGGAACCATCCCGCAGCTGGTTACAGGATTCCTATTTAACACAAACAGCAAAGCAAAAAAAATAAATAAAAAGAGAACACACACAGAAATAGCAATAACGAAAAAAAAAGAAATATATATACACATATATAAACATAAACGGAATTACACATAATTCCGTAACACACCCCCCCACTAAGAGTCAACATCATCCCTATACAGAGCGTGACAACACATCTGCCAACACATTCTCTTTACCTTTCTTATAACAAATTTCAATATTGAACTCTTGTACAATCAATGCCCACCACATAATGCGTTGATTAGAATTTTGCATTTTTGCAAGAAAAGTTAGTGGATTATGATCCGTAAAAACTTTCACTGGCAATGAACTGGAACCCACATACACTTCAAAGTGTTGAAGAGACAATAATAGCGCTAAAGCTTCCTTTTCAATAGTGCTATAATGCAGTTCATGTTTTAAAAACTTCGAGAAGTAACACACGGGATGATCCATACCGTGCTCATCTTCTTGCAGGAGCGCAGCACCAGCTCCGTTAGCACTGGCATCCACGATTTTGAAAGGCAACGAAAAATTTGGCGCTGTTAACACGGGGTGCAACATAACAAAAATTTAACTGAATCAAAAGCTGTTTGACAAGAATCAGTCCATACAAAATCTTGTGATTTACTGAGCAAATTCGTAAGAGGCAAAACTATATCTGAAAAATTTTGGCAGAATCCACGGTAATAACCCACCATGCCTAAAAACCGTCTCAGTTCTCTTTCAGTTTTTGGCATAGGGAATTCTAGAATCGCTTGCACTTTAGCAGAAACTGGGCAAACTTGTCCCTGACCCACCTGCTTTCCC
The DNA here is from genome assembly GCA_039654105.1 of Coreius guichenoti. Taxonomy (NCBI): domain Eukaryota; kingdom Metazoa; phylum Chordata; class Actinopteri; order Cypriniformes; family Gobionidae; genus Coreius; species Coreius guichenoti. Next base: position 13,557,387 of record CM077183.1, read on the forward strand.
AGGTAAGTTACAGTGGCTTTACCAAACTCGCATTTTGCGAGGTTAACTGTAAGCGAAGCCTTTTGTAAACTATCAAAGACAGTGTAAAGGGTTCTCAAATGCTCATCCCAGGTGGAGGAATAAATCACGATATCATCCAAATATGCCTCACAATTCGAAACACTGGATAATACAGAATTCATAAGGCGTTGAAATGTGGCCGGAGCATTTCGAAAGCCGAAAGCCATAATGGTGTATTCTAGTAGGTTGTCAGGAGTGACAAACGCAGAAATTTTGGCAGCCTGTGGCGTTAAGGGTACCTGCCAGTATCCCTTCAGCAGATCCAACTTAGTAACAAACACGGCAGAGCCGACTTTGTCCACACAGTCCTCCATCCGAGGGAGGGGAAACGAATCTGCTTTCGTAACTGCATTAACCCGTCGATGCAGAAACAAACTGAACCATCACTTTTGGGAACAAGAAGACAAGGTGAACTCCATGGACTGTTACTAGGAACAGCGAAACCATTGTCAAGAAGATACTTTATCTCAGATTGCATTAATTCATGCTTAGTTGGATTTAAACGATAAGCATGTTGCTTAATCAGAGAATGATCTCCTACCTCAATGTCGTTATATGCAGCAGTAGTACGAGAGGGCACATCTGAGAACAGAGCAGGGTGAGACTGGATTAACTCACTCACATCATTTCGGGATGAATCAGACAGATGTGACAGAAATGATTCTAAATCTGTCAGAATTTGCAAATTCTGCAATCGCACACCAGTCACAGGAATATTTCGTAGAGTCAAACCATCCTCATCTGGACAATATGTTGAATGCACAGGAACAGAAGCAACCGGGACAATAGGGTTTTTAGACTCTTTTGTCATCGTCTCGCGTCACATACGGTTTCAACATATTAATATGACACACGCAAGTCTTCCTCTTCCTGTCAGGAGTACATATCACATAGTCGATGTCACTGATTTTAGATTCGACAACATAAGGACCATGGAAACGTGCTTGCAGAGCAGATCCCAAAATTGGGAGTAAAACTAAAACTTTTTCACCTTTATGGAAACAGCGAGGAACAGTCTTTTGATCAAAATGGGCTTTCATTTTCGCCTGGGTAGACGACAATGAGAAACGAGCCAGATCACAAACTTTATGCAACCGCTCACGGAAGGAGCTCACATAATCCAACACATTAGTCGAAGGAGATTCCCTAGACATACACTTTTCTTTCAAAAGCTTAAGCGGACCTCGGACAGTGTGTCCAAAGACTAAATCCGCTGGACTGAAACCCAAAGATTCTTGTGTGGTTTCACGTATCGCAAATAACAAAAGTGGTAAACCCACTTACCATCCTTTCGCAGAGTCAGCACAATAAGTACGCAACATAGACTTCAAAGTCTGATGAAATCTTTCCAAAGCGCCTTGCGACTCTGGATGATAGGCGCTAGCCACATGATGCTTTATATTCAGTTGAGTCAACACTTGTTTAAACACTCTGGACATAAAATTAGATCCTTGATCGGTCTGTACTATTTTTGGCAACCCAAAAGTAGAAAAAAATTTAATCAAAGATCGCAGAACGACCTTAGTACTCAGAGAGCGTAATGGTACAACCTCTGGGAAACGAGTTGCCGTGCACATCATCGTGAGTAAATATTGGTACCCAGTTTTTGTTTTAGGCAGCGGACCAACACAATCTAGTATGAGATGTTCAAATGGTTCTCCCACAACGGGAATAGGACACAAAGGAGCAGGAGGGATAGTCTGGCTTGGCTTTCCAGCGAGCTGGCACACATGACAGGACCGACAGTACTTCGTTACATTCGATTTTAAACCAGGCCAGAAAAAGTGTCTTAAAATGCGCTTGTATGTTTTCGTAATGCCTAAATGACCAGAAAAATTATGATCATGAGCCAAATTCAAAACTTGAAAAAACGCGAGTTAACAGGTACCACGATCTGATAAAATGAATTGCATTCGGATTCACCAACAATTGATGACCACTTGCGCATTAATAATCCATCATCCCAAAAATAAGCAATGGGTCGCTCATCTAAATCATCTTTCTCCACCGTTGACATTCGGCAGTGAGAAAGAGAAACATCCTGTTGTTGTTCAATGATAACTGTTTCTCTGTCAGTGAACAATGACAGGTCAACTTCAGCACTCGAGTGGATAGACAGCGGTTTAGAGCGTTTTAACTCAGGAACATCAGACGACTTACGAGATTCATCGACATTGTCAGTCAGATTCAAAAAGCTATTGGAAAGGCCTACCACATCTCCAAACCTACGAGCTTGTGCTCACGTAACTGCGCACACCGGAAACACAGAGGGAAATTCAGACGCCAAATCTTTTGAACTTTGAAGTTCACAAATGGGATCATTGATCACTTCAGGAAGTGACAACACTTTTTCTCCAGCAAGATCATTGCCGAGGATCACATCAATTCCTCTAATAGGCAACTGAGGACGTACAGCAGTTTTGACAGGGCCAGAAACTAGGTCAGACTTTATGTGTACATAATGAAGTGGTACTTTAAGTATTCCCAGCTCAATGCCTTGAACCAAGACATTTGAATTGCATGACGAATCTTTAGAAAATGGTAACACTATCAAGTATAAATGACTGACCAGCTCCGGTGTCACGGAGAATCCGAATTGATTTTGTTTCTGTTTGCTCAGATTTACGACATTTCTCTAATGCCTGCCAAGTAATGAAATTCTAAAAGCTTCGATACTAAACTCCATTGTGTGGCTAATTTTTACCCAATTACACAAAAAACTGCCAATCAGAAATAACAACATATGCATTTAGCAAATAAAGTACTCACCAGTAAGATATCTCTTCCCGAAAAAGTGGCCTAACGAGCAAAACTACGAATAAGCGAGCAAAAAATACGAACGAGCCAAGATCAATAAACGAACCAAAACAACAGCGAACGAACAAAAAAACAACTGACGAGCCCCCATTTTATTACGATCCGTCTAGGTTTAGACCGTAATAAATAATTAAATAAATGAAAATATGACTTCCCCGCCCAGTCGTCAGACCAAAAAAAAATTAAACCAATAAATCCAAAAATTCAAGAAGAAGGATAAACGTTTTATTAAGATAAAGAAAGTTAACATAAATATAAGTAAATTAAATTCGTATTTCCAAAGCAACATAAAGTGGATGTATGATCTTCAGGAAGATAATTCAAATTAACGAGGTAACAAAATCAAAATCCCACAAATTACCCTAACTACACTAACAAAAACAGAGCAAACGGAATTTCAAAAATAAAGGGCAGGTCAACCCTACAAAAACGGAAAAAAACATATGCCCATTTTAACACAATCGAAAGAATATGTAATGGAGGTCTGACGGCTGCAGAGGAGACAGGAAAAGTGCGACCAGCCCGAAATCGCAACAGCTCAACGTCTGGAAGCGGAAGGGATGGTTTTAAACCCTTGTCAATTATTGTGGTCCAATCATGGAAAGAGGCGGAACCATCTCGCAGCTGGTTACAGGATTCCTGTTTAACACAAACAGCAAAGCAAAAAAAAAAAAAGAGAACACACACAGAAACAGCAATAATGAAAAAAAAGATATATATATATATATATATATATACATATATAAACATAAACGGAATTACACAGTCTGTACTTCTTGAGTCATAACCAGAGCCTGCTCGGGGCCCACCACTGTGGGCAGAACCCTGTTGAAACTGGGTGGACGACATCTGAACTGAATGGCGTACCCCTTTTCTACAGTCTGCAGAACCCACTGAGATATATTTGGAAGATTCTCCCACTCTGCCAAAAAATCTACTAAGGGTACCAGTCTCTCGAGACTGGCCTCTGATGTACTCTGCACAGCGAGCGCAGTGCCCTGAAGCGGCGAACCGACAGGGAACAACTGGCTCGACTGCACCGTGGCCCTCCTTGGAGGGTGCGAGCCATCCTCGGATGACTCGCAAGGGCCCCCCACACCCCGGCATTGCGGCGGGGTTGGTGGGTCGACCCTCTGAGGGCACCGAAGGGAGGCGGGCACCGTATACTGAGGTGGACACCGCCTGCCTTCGGAGGGGACTACACACCAGCAGTGTCAGGGTCTTTTCGACGCAGTCTTCTTAGAGATAATGACGGTCCTCAGATCCGTCTTACCCTTTGAAGGCTGCGCCTGAGGGCGCCGCCCCCCGCCCCACCCCTTCTGTGGGGGAGCACGGGTGGCGACGCTCTGCTTTTGTTGCGCTTGATGTGAGGAGTTTGTACTCGGCTTCTGCTGCTCCCGCCCAGCAGCAGATGAAGCCTGGGGTTTCAGAGGGAGAAACTGCTGGAGCGCCGCCGCTTGCTTCTTAGCCTCCTGAAACATGTCGGTGACCATACTGACAGCGTCACCGAACAGGCCATCAGGAGACAGCGGGGCGTCCAGCAGAAAGCTCTTATCTCTCTCTTTTATTTCTGTGAGGTTCAGCCTAAGGTGCCTCTCCGTGGCCACCAGGGCTGCCATAGAACGGCCGACTGATCTGGCCGTCTCCTTAGTGGCACGGAGAGCTAAATCGGCTGACGATCGGAGCTCGCGAATAACATCAGCTCCGATCTCCTCACTTTCCCCCAGGTCTTTTAGCAGGTCAGCCTGGTAAGCTTGCATGATGGCCATCGTGTGCAAGCATGCCGCAGCCTGACCTGCTGCCGAGTAAGCTTTGCCCACCAGCGCTGAAGTGGCTCATAATGGCTTGGTGGGCAATGTCGGGGCTTTAATGGATGATGTCGATTCGGGAGAGAGATGGCTCGCAAGCGTCTCCTCCACCCTCGGCATCGAACCATATCCATGTATTTTTAGTCCCATGATGTTGCTATACATAGACGTTTGGGGACTGAAAATTCTGGATGAGACCGGACGTTTCCACGACCTCGACACCTCGGTGTGAAGGTCGGGAAAGAACTGCAAGCCCCGACATGGAGGCTGAGCAGAGTGCGCGGGTAGGAAGCGCTCGTCTAATTTGCTTTTCACTGACGAGTGCTCCTGTCTTTCTTGTGGCCAGTCTAGACTGAGCCTGGCCACCGCTCTGCTCAACACCTCCACAAGCTCCTCACTGGCAGGGGAATGAAGTGGCGAGTCTTTACTTCCCCCTGCCTCGATACTGACAACATCCAGCTCCTCAGAATTGGATAATTGCAGTATTGATGCCTCACCCAGGGCGGAAAAAAACGCAGCATGGGCTTCCAAACCCTGGATGGAGGCACTAGATCTGACAGATGAGGGCAGAAATAAGGCAGAGCCCATCTCTAACCCCGCTGTCAGATCCATTTGCGATCCCCACGACTGAAGCCGCCACTCTGCCTCGGCAGCAGCGGGACCCGAGCCGCGGGGAACGCGAGCCGGAGCGCCCTCCTTGAAGAGCGCCCGGCGGGAGCGCAGCGTTCTGATGACGTCACCCGCCTATGACATTCCGTCACTCCATTGGACTGATTACATACGTGCTTCACACCGCAATCACGCAGTGGCGTTCCCATAGCGGTGACGCAACGCGAGTTCCCTTGAAAGGGAACTCGATCAGATGAAGGTATCTCAGGAGACAGGAAGTGAAGCTAACATTAGATTCGGACATGCCTTGATGCCTTCCTACCTTAAAATGTGTCCTCCGAAGGCAGCATTTTCCAGGTTTCGGGCGCAGCCCAAGACTGAAACACAGGGGATACACAAGATAAACTGATTAATCACTATGACAACTAATGAGGGTAGCTATGGTGCCAAACAGGGTGGCATAGGGCTAGGGCTGTACGATTATGACAAAAATCATAATTGTCGATTATTCCCTTGAAATTATAATTGCGATTATTAATTTCGATTATCACAATTTACATTGAATTGTGTTTTGAATAGCTTTATACCATTGTTTGAAGCAACTGCATCATATTTTTATATAAAATAAAAAAGCAAGCTAAAAACACTCTTCCTAAAATAACATTTATTGCTTTTCTACAGCATTAAGCCTATGTAACTATACATTGCATAAAGTTTGAGAGGTCCAACTATCACTGGTTTCCATGTTTGTAGTTAGTTCGTGTAGTTAATATATAGGTAGTGTACACAACTTTTTAAAAATGGCGGGTGCTGGTGTTCGACCTGTCCGCGTACACTTAACGTTACGTCACTGGTAGTTCCTATTGTGCTGGGTTAGTCCCTAATCTGAAGTAGTTATGATTCACCTCTCACAACGTAACATGCTCTAAACACACCTCTTAAGCACGCAGAATAATGTAAGTGGAAATTTTTTTTGTAATCGCGGCTTTGAACGATTACGTAATCGTGGCATCCGTAATCGTAATCGCGATTAGAAATTCGATTAATTGTGCAGGGCACTGAACAAGTAAACACAGAAACAATGGGGAACAGAACATACATCACAGTCCAGAGTCCATAAACACAAAACCAAGACAGGGGAACACTGACCGGGATCATGATAGATATCAAGTATGTCTCTCACTTTGCACTTTTAATAATGTAGTCTAACAGGTCTGTTGATGTTGTTTTCACATACAGATCATCTATATTTTGTACATTTCTGTTAAACATAATCATACTGGTAGCTTATTTAGGCTGCTTTGTAGGTTTTGTGATTTTAAAGAGAACAGTCACACCCATATTTTGCTATGTAATAATATAAACTAATATAAACTAAGCTACAAGAAACAAACATACTGGCGAGGAAGACAGATGACTTGAAGTCCTACAGTAAACCAAGTTTGACAAAACTGGAGCTTAATTACTTTTTAACAAATGCATAAATTATTTTTTGCAATTAAACATGCATAGTTTTTCTCGACAGCCATGTTTTCACTGGTACTATTCTCAGGTATATAATTTTACTTATTTTATGCTCATCTTGCGGTTATTTAAAAATATATGTGGGAGTAAGTAAGTTGACCACTGCAAAATACTGTTTTTATTGATCATGATGTTGTTGTCCCCCATCCATGGGATAAGGTGTTTGCCTTGCTCGTGGTAGCTCGCCCTCTCATCGTTCCGGAACAGCTTACAGGCGTAGCCGAACACCAGCAGCTCCGCATACTTGCTACTGTCGCTCTGCTCCTTAGCCGCTTTATTATGATCCTTCTTGCTCCCCCCGCGCCGGTACATTCCAGATAATATCCGCTACACACGCAAAATAAGCGATAAACTATTAGAAACATATAACCATTTCTTTACAGATGAGAGAGGTGGAATAATATATGTCAGCTAACAACTGCTCCAACACATATCAACACACAGCTGAAACAAATATGGCGTGTTGGTGAATGCTAGGTTTCAGAGTCGCAGATTTGTTACATTGTGATTCGTTAAACTAAATGCAGTGCTGCCGTTTTAGTTTGTAAAGATATTTGTATATGATATGTGGGCAGTTTATAATATTTAACATTTTTTGATATGAACTAAGATAGGAAAGATGGATATCATTCGCAATCGAGACGAAAATGTGAATGAAAATGAAGGCGCAGATTTGACCCACGCTGTAAATTTGTACGCAACAGAAGCAAAGTCAGAGAAACTGTAGGCATTCTTCATCCAACAAAACTAAGCAAAATGTATCCCCAGGTAACAGTTTTTGAGTCGTTTACTTTATAATGTAATGTAATGAGTGTATTTTGTTAGCTTGCACTTTCCAGGAATAAGGTGCAAAATAGGGACTTTTTTTTTCTTTTTAAACAAATCGTCAGTCAAAGGAGGTGCTGGACAAACTCAGTGGCTCAAACAGAGTTTTATATGAGTTGTGTAGTGTGTACCAGTATTTAGGACACATTGAAATATAGTTTAAACCACCGATCTATATTACATACTGTAATTTATATAGATCATTGGTTTAAACCCTGATTTGTGTTATTTCTATAAAAAAATGAACAATAAACATAAGTATTAAATAGACCATTTAAACACCCAGATAGCATGTAATCATTGAAACAATGTTGAGTCAGTGTTGATGAGTCAACGCTAATTGCATTGAATTAATGTTACAAAGTGATGTTGGTTCAGTATCACTCTTGCACCCTCAGTTAATGTTGAAGCAATGTTGAGATTTCAATCAAAAAATCAATGGCAATATCATTGATTCAATATTACAAAGTAATATTTTTTCAACATCACTTTTGCACCCTCAGTTAATGTTGAAGCAATGTTGAGATTTCAACCACAAATCAATGATATCATCATTGATTCAACATTACAAAGTGATATTTTTTCAACATCATTTTTGAACCCTCAGTTACTGTTGAAACAAGGTTGAGATTTCAACAAAAAATCAATGATAATATCATTAAATCAACATTATGAACTGATGTTAGTTCAATATCACATTTGGACCCCTATTTAATGTTGAAACAATGGTGAAAAAAAACAAAACAAAAAAAACAATGGTAATGCTATTGAATCAACATTACACTATGATTGATTCTACATCACGGATGCTGAATCAATATTGAAATTAACAAAAGTAATTAATGGTAATATTGTTGAATCAACATTATGTTATGATGATTCTACATCACTGATGTGATCAACACTGAAATTAACAAAAAATAATCTTTGGTAATATTGTTTAATCAATGTTACAGTGTGATGTTGATTCTAAATCACTGTTGAAACTGAAAAAACAACTGAAATGTAATGACAACATAAAACAATGTTGCCATCTGATGTACCAAGTTAATGTAGAAACAACATTATATACACTCACCTAAAGGATTATTAGGAACACCTGTTCAATTTCTCATTAATGCAATTATCTAATCAACCAATCACATGGCAGTTGCTTCAATGCATTTAGGGGTGTGGTCCTGGTCAAGACAATCTCCTGAACTCCAAACTGAATGTCAGAATGGGAAAGAAAGGTGATTTAAGCAATTTTGAGCGTGGCATGGTTGTTGGTGCCAGACGGGCCGGTCTGAGTATTTCACAATCTGCTCAGTTACTGGGATTTTCACGCACAACCATTTCTAGAGTTTACAAAGAATGGTGTGAAAAGGGAAAAACATCCAGTATGCGGCAGTCCTGTGGGCGAAAATGCCTTGTTGATGCTAGAGGTCAGAGGAGAATGGGCCGACTGATTCAAGCTGATAGAAGAGCAACTTTGACTGAAATAACCACTCGTTACAACCGAGGTATGCAGCAAAGCATTTGTGAAGCCACAACACGCACAACCTTGAGGCGGATGGGCTACAACAGCAGAAGACCCCACCGGGTACCACTCATCTCCACTACAAATAGGAAAAAGAGGCTACAATTTGCACGAGCTCACCAAAATTGGACAGTTGAAGACTGGAAAAATGTTGCCTGGTCTGATGAGTCTCGATTTCTGTTGAGACATTCAGATGGTAGAGTCAGAATTTGGCATAAACAGAATGAGAACATGGATCCATCATGCCTTGTTACCACTGTGCAGGCTGCTGGTGGTGGTGTAATGGTGTGGGGGATGTTTTCTTGGCACACTTTAGGCCCCTTAGTGCCAATTGGGCATCGTTTAAATGCCACGGCCTACCTGAGCATTGTTTCTGACCATGTCCATCCCTTTATGACCACCATGTACCCATCCTCTGATGGCTACTTCCAGCAGGATAATGCACCATGTCACAAAGCTCGAATCATTTCAAATTGGTTTCTTGAACATGACAATGAGTTCACTGTACTAAAATGGCCCCCACAGTCACCAGATCTCAACCCAATAGAGCATCTTTGGGATGTGGTGGAACGGGAGCTTCGTGCCCTGGATGTGCATCCCACAAATCTCCATCAACTGCAAGATGCTATCCTATCAATATGGGCCAACATTTCTAAAGAATGCTTTCAGCACCTTGTTGAATCAATGCCACGTAGAATTAAGGCAGTTCTGAAGGCGAAAGGGGGTCAAACACAGTATTAGTATGGTGTTCCTAATAATCCTTTAGGTGAGTGTACTTCAATGGTTCGTCAACAAATTTCTGACCATTTCAAAGTTTGGGGAAAACCTTTTCAAGCAAATGACACCTTCCCAGCAGTTGAGTCAATTTATTTTATTTAACAGTTTAACACAATCAAGAGAACATTCTTTTAAAAAAAAAAGAAAGGGGGAGAAATAGGACAAAAGCATTACAACCTTTAAAAATAAAATTAGCTTCAGAAGTCTGATGTCATTATACAGGTGGTCCAATGGTTCAGGTTTTAAAAATCTGTCTTACATCAGACGACTACCTCTTTTCCTTTGGGTTCTCTGAAATCTGAAAAAGAAAGCATAATGTTACTTAAGAACAAGTCAATTCAGTTGTCATACAGTCACATTCAAGAATGTTAATATACTAAACACAACATGTAGTATCGTTAAATTCTGTATACTTATTCTATTTTTCTAAAATCTATTAATGCTTCAATATCAAAATAAAGGTGACTTGACTTGACTTCAATATTCTTTTGTGTTCAGCAGAAGAAAGAAATTCATACAGGTTTGGAACCACTTGAGGGTGAATAAATGATGACAATTTTCATTTTGGGGTGCTTTAAAGCTGCAGATTCACCTTATGTAGACCTTAATCTCTTTAAATATCACAAAATAGCCCGTCACTTTCTCAATAAACACAAGATGTAGTTTTTTGTGATTGTGTTTCAGTGGAAACAGGCTAAACTGAAAGGAGATAAGTTACATTCCCCAAATTTAATACAGATTCAGGAATATGAATGATTACCTGATTAAACAATAATCAGGGAGCAGGAGTTAAGGCACAGGATAGCCCCAGGTGATCAAGTCCCAGGTGATTATACTGTCGACAACAACTCAATGTATAATCAATGTTAGCATTATCAGGAGGGTGCTTCTCATTTTTTTAATTGTCCATCTTCATCTGCCTTCACTCCTACTAAAGGAGAAATGTGCTCTGCAAGCACTTATGGATGAAGACATGGGCTATGTGTGAAGTGTGACATTCTTGCTCATGTTCATGTCTCTTGCACTTCAAGAAATATGTTAAATGATGTTAGAACTTTATTCAGGAATTTCCCAATAAACATTACTAAAGCAAGATGCATTTTTAAGAATGTAGAAAAATGGATGCTTTATTCAAACACTTTAATAACTTTTTAATGTTTCAAATCAAATGCAAATAACAAGCACACAAAACAAAGGAACAGAGAAATAATAAGGTAGATGCATTATTTTTTTAAACTGTGCTAGAGAAGTCATGCAAGTGTCAGGTGGTTCAACACACAAGACTTCTAGGATACACCTGTGTTTTCTCTCTAATGATGCAGCATCAGTTAAACTACTGAGAAGTGCACATGCAAAACCAAAATGGGCGTTTACCAATCAGTGGCCAATTTCAAACTGCAATAGATGTTTTTTAGACAATTTTTCAACAGACTTGCTAAAATCATGAAGGCCCACCCCTAAACCCCAGCAAATCGGGTAATGCGGTTGAAAATGCCCATCATAGTTTGAAAACGACCCACTGATTGGGAAACACCCACTAGTGTTCTGCAGAGATACACACCTGCATGCTCTTGTGCTCATCAACTACAAATCACTGTTAGTTCAATGTCACTGTCTCCACCCATGTGTGCTGTCGACTTTCATCACAATTTCAATGCTGATCCAACACACTTTAAACATTGAAATGTCAATCTCAACCAAAATGATGGTTTGGATCAAAACTCAACATTGTATCAATGTCACCATGCTATCTGGGACAATAAACAACACTACACAGATTGCATTACAGGGTTGCACATTTATCCAAAAATATGATGGGATTAGAATTAGATATATAGCCTACCCAAAAAGGAATAAAAGAAACATTACACACACACACTATAATCTGTATAAAAACAAAACAAAAAGTATAAAAACATAATTCAATCAGGTAAAGCTTTAAGCATAAATGCTTCATGGTGTGGGTTTTATGACTCTACAAACATTTGACATATTAAAAAAATATTTTCAATGTGCAGCAGCTTTTCCCACATAGTCTAATGCTCTTTTCACATAATTAAATGTTCTCTGATCCCACCCATTTCTTAATTAGGGTAACATTTGACTTCTACTCAGGCTAGCCAACAGGCCTTGTCTCCCCAAGACTGGACTCCTGCATGTGATGTCGCCTTCGAGGAGTTGAAAAGAGCCCTTGTTGAGAGCGTGGTGTTGGCCCACCCTGACTTTGAGCGTCCCTTTATTCTCTGCACAGATGCGTCCCTGCAAATTTATAAGATCTGTGACAGATCTGGTCATGAGAAAGTGGTACATCAGAATCTTCTGTTGCTAGTTAATTTTTCCCTTTGCCCACAACAGAGTTTAAGTTTTCTGTCGGTGAAAGTGTTGGTGATGGTCCTGGTTCCACACCTTCTCATTCTGTATGTGATGTGGCTGAATCAGCAATACCTGTCACTGATGATTTGTCACATGCAGTCTCTGTCTGTCATTTCTCACATAGCTGTTTGTGATGATGATCGTACTGCTTCTTAGGTCTCATCCCGTTCTTCTCAAACTGTTTCAGAAGCACAAGATGATTTATCTGTTGACTTTGACACTGTAGTTAGTGCTTTTTCTCCTACTTTTCCTGTTCCTAAAAGTTCACATGATCCTGTGGTTGACGATAACTCTGACAGTCGCTACACTACCAGGCTTGGTAGAGTAATTAGGCTTGTTCGTAGGCTGATTGAGTCAATGGTTCAACCCGAAACCTTACTTGGTGCAGAGTCTGTATCTCCTGTTATTCATGTTTAAATTGTCTCTGATAATACTGTAATTTCCTGTATTTTCTCATGTATATTCCGTTTAAACAAATGGTCTGAGTTTCTTTTCAAAGTGTTATGGGCACTTTGCATATGCCTACAACATTTGTTGAGGTTTGGCCAAACTTATCATATTTGTATTCCTTAGTTGGGTAGCTTTCTATGTTGATAGTCTTCACTGTTTTTTGAAGTGTAGACCAAGTGATTCTTATGACCTGTGCTTTTTGTGTTGTACTCTAAATTTTGTGTAAATTCTGGGGGGTGAGTGTAACAGGTATGGAAATTACACTGATAAATATGTACTGTTGAGAAGAATTAACACAAAATTGTTCATTTATATGTCTTATGTGGTTACCTGATCAAAATGAGTGCTTCTCCTTTAAGTGTTGTGTGATCACAAGATCCTTAAATTCCTGTTCTGCCCCCTCCTTGATATTGTAATCTCATGGGAGAGGTTGGTACAGGTATCTGTTGATTTCATCATAATCTTCTCGTGTTATTTTACTTATCTGTGTGATTATTTTTGTCATTTTATTCTTTTTGAGTTATATTTTTGTATTTGTATATGGATGTGAACACATGGTGATAAATGTACAACACATTTATTTTATAGAAAGAAAAAGGGCAATCTCACTCAAAGAGGCTGCTTATTTCTATGTTCATCAGGTATGTTTCCTATGTTGTGATATTTTCTTACTCTATTTTTCTCAATTTCTCATGTTCATGTTTTTCATTGCTAATTTGGCCTTTTTGATATTGTAATCTCATGGGAGAGAAAGAAAAAGGGCAATCTCACTCAAAGAGGCTGCTTATTTCTATGTTCATCAAGGAGAGATTAAAAGATCCAGTGAACTGTCGTCTGTTGTCCCGCGCCTGTGCCCACACATTACTACACAACGCAGACAAGTCATAACTGGCATCGCTGGCCGCCCATTAAGCTGGGGAAGCGCGAGCCGACCGGTTACACAAGGTCCATAAAGACATGGATGATCGGGTTTAATTTGTATAGGTTAAAAAAAAAAAAAATTAAAAAAAAAATTCACCATTTCACCATAAAACGTTTTTTTAAGGGCAATATGGTTCTGAATAGGTTCACTTACTATGTGTAGAATACCCTTAAAAAGTAATCTTTTTTAGAGTGTATTTTATCAAGTTCATTTTTTGTATATAAAGCTAGTGTAGAAATTGAATGGGAACTGCTGAACAGAAAAAATTGTATTCAGTTCACAGCATGTCACTCACTTTATACTTTTAATAAGGTAGTCTAACAGGTTTGTTCATGTTAAGTTCTGTATCTATATTTTGTACATTTCTGTTAAACAAAATTAGTAGCTATTAGGCCACCTACCTAGCAGGTTTTGTGATTTAAAAGAAAATAGTCACACCCAGGTTTTTATTTTTCAGTATATAAAGAGAGCTGCAATAAAACCAAACAGAAACTGGCAAGCAAGACACGGGACTTGAGTAGTCGAGATCCTAACGGTAAACTAAATATTTGACCCATGGCGCTTTATTACTTTTTTAAACAAATGTATAAATAATCTTTTAAATTAAACAAGCATAATTTTTTTCTCCACAGCCATGTTTTCACTGGTACTATTCTCAGGTATGGAACTTTTTTAGTTATTTTTATCCTCATCTTGGATATCCTCATTTAAAAATATATGTAGGAGGAGAGGGTCCATAAGTCAACTTTTGTTTTTGAATTTTTGCTAAATGAATACATTCATCATGATTTTTATTTTCTTCAATAGTAGCAAGAATCAGACCTTTTCACATACTTGTGTCATAAATGTGCTTATTTGATTAGTGATCTAAAAATAGTGCAGAATTCTGAATTATTTAAAATATTTAGATTTTGCTTTCCAGTTTAAATTATATTTTGAATCCCGACATTTGGACTCCACTGTCTATGCTGTGTTATTAAAAATGTAGCTTGAATAAGGACTTTTTTTAGTAGGAGGAGCCAGTGAGTTATTGTGTGAACAATAATATTCTACACATATTGCTAACCAAAATTGTTTTGTTGACCTTACTTGGATAGTGATTTTTTTGTTGTTGTTGTCTAAAACGTCCTAATTTTGACCTAACTTTCCAAATGGAGTCATCTGAACAAACCATTTTAAGCTGAACAATGTTGTGCAAGTTCTTGGCATGTATTGCTGCTTGAAAAAAGTATGTTATAAACCATTAGTAAAGTGTGATCATCGAGTTACGTTTTACTGGCTTAATTTATGCTGCTGTTGCTGAAGTAGTTATCACTGTTAGTTATCTGGCATATGGTTCTGAGTTCAAATTTGGTTGGTTGTTCAGGAAAAAAGGTGGATAAGAATGTGTGGGATATTCTTGGCCTGATAAACACCATTTTATTTTCTTTGATACATTTTCTATTGAAACAAAAAGTTGAATCTGGACATATCAAAAATCCATGAAAAAAAACATATAGGGTGCGTCTCAATCAGCTCCCTAGTTCAGTAGTCAGGGCACTGATCAGGGAGTCAGCCCACTGACTGATTCCCTGATCAGTGCCCTGACTACTGAACTAGGGAGTT
The DNA here is from genome assembly GCA_039654105.1 of Coreius guichenoti. Lineage (NCBI taxonomy): Eukaryota > Metazoa > Chordata > Actinopteri > Cypriniformes > Gobionidae > Coreius > Coreius guichenoti. Next base: position 13,572,676 of record CM077183.1, read on the forward strand.
GATTGAGACGCACCCATAGTCTTTAGTTATGTCACAGCCATAAACATGATTTGTTATTTGGTAGTTGGTGGAAGGAGGTAGTAGAGGGAGGCATTAGTTTAAACTGCTCCCATAATCTTGCAAATACCGATGGAGAGTAGAGATACTGAATATTTTATCGCCAAGAAATATACCATTCGAGCAGTTGCAAATAAAAAATGAAGGAAGAACTACTCCTAAGTTGTACATGCATCAGTCATCTTCATTAAATATCTAGACACAGACATTTAAAAGCACGATAGATTTTTTAAAGAGCCCCTATTATGGATTTTTGAAAATTACCTTTCATGTATTGTGTAACATAACAAGTGAATGAAAACATCCTGCAAAGTTTTAAAAGTGCATCATATATAAAGTTATTGTCTCTCAAAAGTAAGAGTCAATTAAACGAATCATTTTTCAAACGAATCGCAAGCCGTTTCGTTGTGACGTCAAGACGAAACATTAGCATATTGCCCGTCCACTTACTGCGGGCGCAGACACCAGGGAGAACTTGAACCACCTCAAATACTGCAGCTGATTCCTGTGGATACTGGATAGGATCATGTCGAGAAGATGCTGTGCTCTACAATGTGTTTATTGTGTTTCATATTGTGTATCTGGCTAACCGGCTAACTCTGGCTAAATACTGCAGTATTACCCAGAAATGTGTCTATTAATGCAGATTGTCTGTCAGTCTTACTACTTTGAGTAAAGATTAAGGATGGAGCAAGATTTGTTTTGCAAACTTTGTTAACTTACATCAGTCATTCACGTTAGTGCTCGGCTAATGTATGTTCTGTTATTGATACAGTTCCCACATGTGCACCACAACACATTAGAAACACACACACACACACAGGTTTGTTGATGGACGCACACTTGCTAATGCTGATGGTGAGGAATTACAGTTGAAACATCTCACAAAGTACCTCAAACTGAGTAGCATCACTGAGAAACGTCCTGCTCAAGGTTCGGGTTGAATAACTAGTTCTTTCAATGTTTCATCATTGATTCGGACTCGCGCTGGGATTGGTGTAAAATCAACGTCATCGTTACTGTCTTTACAGTGTGTATAATCCCTGAGCTTTAAGAAGCCTCTTGATGGAGCTGGAGTTCAGTTATGGTAATGGCCATTTAGCTTCCAAAATACGCATTGTACACGGTAGGCCAATCACAACAGTCTGGGCCATCTGACAAATCAGAGCAGAGTAGGCTCGTGGAAAGGAGGGATTTAGAGAGACTGGCTGTTTCTCAATACCAAGTACGCAAACTTCTGACTTGCGTCCTTGGTAGTTCAAACTTGCCAACTCCCAAGGACGGGAGGACACAAGTCCGGTACTCTGCTAATGGAACAGCAGTGTTCTTGATAGCGTCACTCAGCTTGCTCTGGCTACTCCGGTTATCTCTGTAAAATATGTCATAAAACACCACTCTGCCTCTTTTCATTTTCAATAGCCACACAAATGTGGTTCAGGCAACGAATACCTTATTTTCACTGCATGTATATTTATAACAAAACGAAATATAAAACACAACCCTGCCTCTTTTCATTTACATTTGAAAAAATATTAAACATATTAATATGTGGTTCAGACAATAAGTGTGCATATATATTCTCCTAAGACCCGAGCTTTGGTTTGGCTTGCATTTTAGATTTCTTCTAGCTATTTGGGGTTAGGAGGAACCAATAAATATAATAACTAGATATTATCTTTGAACATGAAGCTCTTTTTGAAAAAAAATTATGTCTACATATGTGGACACAAAAAACAATCAAGACACCATTGTGCAACAAAGTGCAAATTATGTTACAGACTTATTCCAAAATGGATTAAATTCATTATTTTCCTCAAAATTCTACAAACAATACCCCATAATGACAACGTGTTTTCATTTGTTTCAAATTGAAAATTTGTTTGAAATCTTTGCAAATTTATTAAAAATAAAAAACGAAAAAACACACGTACATAAGTAGTCACAGCCTTTGCTCAATACTCTGTTGAAGCACCTTTGGCACCAATTACAGCCTCAAGTCTTTTTGAGTATGATGCTACAATCTTGGAACACCTATTTTTGGGAAGTTTCTCCCATTCTTCTTTGCAGGACCTCTCAAGCTCCATCAGGTTGGATGGGGAGCGTCGGTGCACAGCCATTTTCAGATCTCTCCAGAGATGTTCAGTTGGGTTCATTGAACATCTCTAATTTTTAATTAATTAATTAAAAATAATTAATTGACTCCAGTACTAATTCCAGTGCCTTTGACAGAGGAATACGCTCTGGAAATGATATCATAAGAAAAATAAAAATCAATGTACAGTTATTTATCACACATGCAATGTCAATTTATACTGTTGTAAACTATTGTAAATTGATGTTTTCTAACAAATTCTTCCCAAACTACATTTTCACAGTAAAATTTTTTGCTAACATTTTTACATTTTCAACGAAGCTAAGTCCCATTGTTCAAATATGTGGACCTCAAGTTTAGTGGCATAATAAATTTACCTTTTTTTCTTGCATGTCATGTGCGGGGAAATTTCTCTTCTCCGTAGAAATTTCTATGTAAAGTGTTTTTCTCTTCTGACACCACCAGATGGCAATGTAAGCGTCCACGTTTGTGTACAACAGGTACACAGAATTAAGTATTATGGTGCACACAACCAAAAATGTGATGTCCACATATGTGGACATCAGGTCGTAGGAGGATATGATTATATTCACTATAATAAAATTAAATATGACATAAAACACAACCCAGTCTCTTTTTTTGTTAAATGTCAGTTTATGTGTGGTCAACAATAGCCATTATAAAAGTATAAGTAAAAGGTATAAGAAGCTATACAAGAAATAAAGTAAACAATTCAGTCAAACATACAAAGTCAGGCTACAACAGTAAAGTTAAATAGCCAAAAAATATAAAGTTCTCACAACTCCGAAAATGCCAGATACAATTTTCAAATAGGCACTATCTTTATCAATAAACCACAGATTTGAGCTTTAAACAAGTACATTCTCGCCTGAAAAACTCTTAAAACTACATTTCGTGACACATTAACAGTAGTATTTTCAAATTACGCGTAGTTTCTCATCCGCTGTTGACGCTTGCTGGTTGGTGCGAGATGCATTCTGGGATATCTGTCTGTCTCAAGTCTGCTCAAGTCACCTCTCGATGCATCCTCGATAAAAGGGGCAGATCAAGGACACATCCGGGGATTTGAACTGTACTTGGCTAGATGTGAACTTTGAAATGGAACAGTACTTGGGCAGCGACTGATGACTTTTGGCAAGTTCACGAGAACACAAGTACAGACAAGAATACATACTGGGCCTCATTTATGAAACGTACGTACCACAGAAAACAGTGCGTACGTCCATTTGCATGCAAAACTTGGCATTTATCAATATGGACTTGAGTGGTGGCTACGATCGAATCTTACGTCAGGTCTCAGCTCATGTAAGCAAGTTTTTGAATTAGCGTGAACTTCTGTGAACAGAGAAAAACAGAAATGAAGTATAAAATGAATAAAATAAACAGGACTGCAAAAAATATTTCATTAAAATAATTTACAGATTAACAAAATAAAAAAAACTTTGCGACAAGTAGCCTAGTATAGGCTGCGCTCATTTTAGTGACACTCTAACGCATTGTAGTTTTCTTTATATTTATTAAATCCAACTGATCGCGCAGGCGCCTCACGTGCACGCACAACATAGGCCTATATATTCTGGCGTTGCTAACTTGACATTTCAGCCATTCATCATCAAACTAAAATGCAGTCAACCAAACATAAAAGACACTGCTCAAATTAAATGGTCTGCTGTAAAATCAACCCAGCGCACAACCAAACACATTTTTGCGCATGTGAAAGATGCTGTTTTCCGTGGATATTGGCACACGAGTGAAATACAAAGCCTTGTTTACATAATAAATAATTTTGCAACCAAATGTTATGTGGAAACATATTTGGATTCTTGCCGAATGAGAGAGATGAGCCCAGTTTTAAATAAATTAATTTTGGCTTGATGTTTGTATGTTGTTTATAATGAATGCCACTATAGCCTAATTTGTGTTTTATTTTATAGTTTATCATATAATTTATAGCTACTTATTTTTCATTCTTGTTCTGAATACCGTTAAATTTAAAGGATTTGTTGTGTAGTGAGGGGAAAATAGCCTAGGCTAGACGTGTTTATAATTTTTGTAAATGTTTCATTTATATTTATTTATACTTAATATACATATAAATTTAATATAATTGTTTACAATTATGAGGTAAACGGGTGTTTTTGGAGTAAGATCAATTTCTCTTTCATGAGATTACTTCATCTTCTTGGCCAGGTTAAGTTTCTCCATGTCGTAAACTCTAGGGGCGAGGCTTCTAAACCGTGAATTTTTAGGGGCGTGATATTCAAATGACGATTGTTTTGAGCCGCCACATTTATTGGCACTTGGCAGCATACGAATGTTTCATGAACCACACCTGAACTCTGTCTATAATGATTTCTGCGCTCGTTTCTACGTTAAGCTGGGGCCACACTAAAAGATTTTTAAACTCTTATAAGATTTTCAAAATGTGAGAGACCACAAACACGACGATAAGAAATCATAGATTTAACCGTTTTGTTCCTCTACTAGTGTGTGGAGTGCCGCGATATGACCAAGAAAGCACACCACACATGAACAGATTCCATTCGCAAATAACAGAGTCCCGCCTGTGAACACGGGAAATCTCGCAAAATCTCTTGCATCAAAACATCTCAAACGTGACTTTAAAGTAAACAAACATGGAGGACGACCGGCAAGAAAAAATTGCACTTATAGTGTATGGAATGCTTTTTACAGAAAATTTGCGCGGATGGAAAAAGGAAAATGTTTAGATGAAATCATGGAGACAGTGTGAAGATGGACTTTACATGATAGAGTGCGAGCTGGAGGTGAGTCTTCCGTCAGCTTGCTTTCTCATTGGGTATTGTTTCGTTTCACGTGATAATCTCCAGAGCGCGCGCGCTTGTGTCCTCTGGCTTCCCCTCACACAAAAGGATTTCAGTTGAATATTTACGATTCGCGATCGAGGCGCCTCCGATGTTCTTCCGAGCAAATTCAGTCACTCTTAACACACCTCACACCACAGGAAAATCTGATAAAATAATCTGTAGAACCATTAAGATAATCGGGACTTTAGAAATCAGGCCAAAACCGCCCGGTTATATTTTAGTGTGTACCCAGCATAAGATTGATAAATGAGGCCCATTGAGAAACAGCCACTGATTGATTCATCGAGTCGTTTAAGAATCATTGAACACTGTGGTGATGTGCAATGTATATTATGAGAAAATTTAAGTTTTTTGACCTTTGATGCATGTGAACCTGTTGTTGGAGCCCTCCAAAACTAAATTAGGAAACTTTAAAATAGCATAAATAGGGGCACTTTAAATTCAAGTAATAGGTGAGTGAAATTATATGTAATTGTCCGGGTTATGTCCTGTTTTATCTGTGTTTTAGTTTTACTATGAGTTGTTTTTGCTCTGTTTTTTGTTTTTTGTTTTTTTTTGTTTCTTTTCCCCGCTTCTAGTTAGTTTCCAGTTACGTTTGTAAATTATGTTCATTGGTTTGTTCAGTGTATGTAAGCTCTGTGTTTCCTTCTGTTCATTATCAGTTCTCCTCGTGTTTATGTTGGTTGTTCTGTTCATGTTCTGAGTTCATTGTAAATAAACATTTTAACTGCTTGCGATTACATCCTGCACTCAATCTTATTTCACCCAACTGTGACAGCAATGTAATTTTTGTAATTCCTCAGGCTGAGGAATGTGGATTGAAATCGCCATTTTGCACCGTAATGTTTCTACAGTAGCCCTAAACCAGGGATGGGCAAACTCGGTCCTGGGGGCCCACTGCCCTGCAGAGTTTAGTTCCAACCCTAATCAAACACACCTGAACCAGCTAATCAATGCCTTCAGGATTACTAGAAAGCTACAGGCAGGTGAGTTTGATCAGGGTTGGAGCTAAACTCTGCAGGGCAGTGGCCCTCAAGGACCGAGTTTGCCTATCCCTGCCCTAAACGGACAAACTGCTCTACAGAGCGCTAGTAACGCTGTGCTCTCTCCGACGACGACATTTTTGCCCTGTGTCAGCTACCGTAGCACTGGTCGATTGCAATTTACAACCTCACCACTAGATGGCACTAAAAATCACACACTGCACCTTTAAATGTGTATATCTAAAAGTTATATCTAAAATAAAAGTTTTGGGTAAAACTTAAAAACTTAAACTTAAAATAAAACTTTAACAGTGCATTAGCACATTAATGGGATGAAAAATAACACATATAAACTAAAAGACATAAAACTCTAATTTATAATTCATGTTATGGCTGTCATGCTGTCATGTATTATTATTATTATTATTATTATTATTATATGAAACAAGTCAATTGTGTGGTCGGAGATTTATAGACAAAACTCCTGTTATGGCCAAGGAAGGAATTAAAAAAAAAAAAAAAAAAAATTCTGGGAAGATTTGACCTCATATCTGGATGCTTTGATAAGTTATGGAAAAAGATTTACTTTTGTATTTTTTATCTGTCTATACACTTTTTTGGGCCTTTTATGTGTTCTTTTGAATGTATAGGATGTTTTGAGAGTCATACACAGTGGCGTAACTATCACCATACTATTATTATTATTATTATTATTATTTATTTAAAAAGGGACAGTGTACATTAATCAACATTCATTAACGTAAATGTACCCAAATTAGCCCAAAGGCTAGTTTTCATTGGTAGTCCCTTTGCCAGATGTTATTAGGCCTAAAACTAGAGAAAAGAAATAAGAGAGAACAACAATAACAACAGTAGTAAAACCAGAACTTGTAAACAACACTGGAAAAAAAAAAAAAAAAAAAAAACAAAGCAACAAAAAGCTATATATATATATATATATATATACATACATTTATGTAATAAGAGAGATAAAAAAACAAGACATTGTTATGGGTTAAATAATATTAATAATAAAATTATTAATAGTAATAATAGGGGAAGCAACATTAATGAAGAAGCCATTTCTTAAAATTATACTTAAATGAGTTAAACAATGTGCATTCTCTAATTTTTTTGTGGTACAGAATTCCACTGATGTGATGCTCTGAATGAAAAAACAGCTTGACCAAAGGAAGTTTTCCTACGTGGAATTATGCAATCCGCTCTAGTTGCACCTCTAGTTACTCTGTTTTCAATAGATTTAAAATGAATAAAATCAGTCAGAGGAGGAGGAGCTAAACCATACATAATCTTATGAATTAAACAAACGTTTTTAAACTTAATGAGGTTTTCCCAGCTAAGCAAGTTATTCTTATTTAAAATATGACAATGATGAAAACGAAATTGTTTTTTATCTAAAATTTTAAGTGCTTGTTTGTATAGTAATTCTAATGGTTTTAAAACAATGGAATGTGTATTAGACCAGCTTGTCAAACAGTATGTGATATGAGAAACAATCATAGAGTGAAAATATACCTTTGCAGCCTCATTTGATAAAGAATTTCTAATAAATCTAAAATTAACCAAGTTAAATTTAACCTTTTTGCAAACCTTTTTTTTGTGAGTTTTAAAACCAAAACAGGAGTCCAGATGTACCCCTAGGTATTTATAATTTGAAACAACTTCCAATCTCTCTCCCGAAATAAAAATATCCTGCTTTACATCAGCACTGTGTCCTTTAGAAAAGAACATACAGACTGTTTTTGACACATTCAATTTCAGGTAACTCTGATTGAGCCAGGATGTAACTTTTGCCATAACATCTGTCAACTTTTTTTTTTGCCTATATATAGGCAAAAATATATAGGTATATATACCTATATATCTTATAGATAAGTATGGTACATTTTGGACTGTACACTGACACCTATCAATATAATGTTTACTTCATTAAAAGGTAAATTATCAATGCCATTTTAGAAATTTCTGCAGGCACACATTATGAATGTGACACTGTCTAAACAGGGAGATAACTGAAATAGTGTCATGTGATCTCAACTTCCCTCTTGTGTTTTCAACAGGTTTCTTTACCCTCATGCAGTGTGTCCCTCAGTATGTCTTTGTGAATGAATCCAAGACTTGGGCAGAAGCTCAGAGATACTGTAGAGACAAATACACTGATCTGGCCATCATTGAAAATGAACAACAGACGGTTCAGTTATTGGACACAGTGAATGATGATTCCATTGATTTGGCCTGGATTGGACTCTATGATGATCTGAACAGTTGGAAATGGACTCTAGAGGACAGCGATTTCTTCAAGGAGGGAGGGAAAGACTTCAGGAACTGGTATAACCCAGGACCAAGCAATTATGGAGGACAAAGTCTGTGTGTGTATATGTACAGGGGGGTGTGGTATACAACATACTGCAGCAATACATTTTATCCTACTGTTTGCTATGATGGTAAGCTGTTCCAATAAAATGTCTAAGACAGTGAACAAAAATTGAAAACAACCAAACCAACCACTATCTAAACTTAATATGATATTAATATCTTTCAGGAAGAGAAAATGCCAGTGCTACTTATGTTTTCATTTACCAGTCCAAAAACTGGACTGAAGCTCAGAGTTACTGCAGACAACATCACACAGACCTTGTCAGTATCAGGAATGAGAGTGAAAACCAGAAGATCCAGTATTTACAGAATTATTATAATCATGTTTGGATTGGACTGTACAGAACCAGATCTTGGTCAGATCAGAGCAACTCTTCATTTACTTACTGGAGCACATGGCAGCCAGATACTGCAGGATCCTGCACTGTAGTCTCATTCAGTGACTCTGGGAAATGGACAGATGAAAACTGCAACTATGCTTTTCCTTTCTTTTGCCACAGTGGTGAGTAGATCTTAAATTGATAATAGTTCACCAAAAATGAATAATCTGTCATCGTTTACCCTCATGTCATTCCAGACCTGTATGCATTTCTTTCTTCTGTGGAAGACAAAAAAATATATTTTGTAGAATATTGGTAACTAAAGAGTTTTTGTGCCCAACGACTTCAATTGCATGAAAAAACACTTTACACAACATTTCTCAGAATATCTTCTTTTGTCTCCTACAGGAGAATTAATGTTATACAGTTATAGAATGACATGAGGGCCAGTAAATCATGACAAAATTAGCACCTTTTAGCATCTTTTCTTGGATAGTAATCCATCTATCGATCATATAATTCATAACCATAAAGGCTGTATTGAATGAGAAAAAAAGCTAAAGCTTTTCCAGCAGTCTCAGATTTTGGACCCTATTGAATTTACCACAAATATTTAGGATACTTCGATGCGTTAAAAAAAACTTTTCCCACTTTTTTATGGAAACATTTGTTTCCTCTATTTACAGCATTAGCATCATCCCACCAGTATCACTTTGTGAATGAATCCAAGACCTGGACTGAAGCTCAGAGATACTGCAGACAGAATTACACTGATCTGGCCACCATTGATAACATGGAGGAAATGAACAGTCTGATTAACACAGTTAATGGGAGTTACAGTGGTTCTGCCTGGATTGGACAGTATGATGATCTGAACAGCTGGAGATGGTCATTGGAAAACAACGATTTCTATCAGAAAGGAGAGAGAGATTTCAGGAACTGGTATCATGAACCAGACAACAGTGGTGGGAACGAACTGTGTGTTTACATGGTTAGTGATGGGAAATGGTATGATATATCATGTGATAACACACTGCCATTCGTTTGCTATGATGGTATGGACATTTCATTTGTTTTAGATATTAGAGATATTTTTTTTTTCAATGAGAGCTAATGTTAATATGTTTAACATATTTCATATCTTAGGTAGAGTGAATGCCACACAGAGTTACATCGGAATCTATGACAGGAAAACCTGGTCAGATGCTCGTAGATACTGCAGAGATCATTACACAGATCTCGCCAATGTGAGAAATCAGACTGAGAACCAGAGGGTCCTTGAGAGAGCAGGTGGAGGAGTCTGGATCGGACTGTACAGAAACAGGGTTTGGTCAAATAATCAGATTACTAGTTATCAAAACTGGAGACCACAAATTCCTGGGTTACAGGCACATAATGATGGAAATTATGAAGTTAATGAATATGGATATCAGTACTGCACTGCAGTATCATTCCAGTATTCGGGCCAATGGACAGATGAGATCTGTGTATCCAGCATGCCTTTCTTCTGCTACACCAGTAAGTTCACTCACTTTGTTTGAAGCCATTATTTGGTAGGAATGAGATAGACTTTCATCACCTGTCTCCAACATGAAAGATCAACATGTTTAAATTAGGCTAAAAGCACCAGGTCTATAAATGTGGATTCAAATTATATTGTGAAATGTATTGTTGAAAAATGACTGAAAACCCTTAACATTAATATTTATAATATTTAATATTTAAATAAAAAATAAAGGAATAAAGAAATCCACCACAATGGTGACCTAAAACAGAACAACTTTTTTATACAACAAAACATCACAAAATACAATAAATAGAGACATAGCAACTGTTGAGGGTCCAAGCAGAGGTGTTCTTCTTCTTCTTCAAACTCCTCCTAGGTTGTACATACATTTCACACAAACTTCTGTGCATTATTCTGCCACAAATGCCTTCCACGGGACTCAGTATCAATGATAAAACTAATCAGCCTGACAGTTCTACCGTCACCACCAAACTTGACTTTGTTCTTGCTTTTTTTTTTCTTGCTTTTTTTAAGTTGCTTACACTAAATGTTTAACTTTATTTTTTTTTCTATTCTATTTGGTATCCAATCTTGGCAGGAAAATAATTAATAATTAGTTTAGCTGTAATATTTAATTCAGTGCTAGTATCTTAAAGTGGTTTACCATGCTAATTTTTAAACTAATAATAAGTGAAATGTCCAAAAATGTAATCAAATCTGGTTCTATATTGTTATCTGTTGACAAGCAGTAATTGACAATAAACACTATAATAGTAGTAAACAACTATTAGTACAATAACAGTTCATGTCAACAATACCCTTACGGAAAGAAAATATATTTCCCTACATATGAATGATCAATATATTAAATTATATAACAGTATATTTGAAAATATACCAAGTAATATATTGTATTAATATATTAAAATATATTTAATAATACATAAGAAAATGCAGCTTTTCATGTATTGAAAAATATGTGAATATATATTTACTAATGTATCATAATGTATGTAATTTTATATCAGTAATATATAGCATTCAGCATATATGGTATGTGTAGTGGTAGTGATATGGTAGTGCATGTGTATAATATATTGCCGATATATTTACTCATGCAGTAAACACATATATAGAAATATAGAATGTAATATATTTCTTAAATTTACATACATTATAAATGTTTCATATTTTCAAGCTAGTTAACTATAGCACCAGGGTTGCCAGGTTTTCACAACAAAGCCCGCCCGATTGCTACCCAAAACAAGCCCAATCGCGTTTCGGGGGGGGGGGGGGGGGGGTTCCCCAGTAAAAATCGCGTTCGGGGGGTAAAATATGTTTTTTTGGCAGGGTTCCCTGCTAAAATTCGCATTCCCGGGGTTAAAAATCACATAATTGGGGTCGCTTCAACCCACAGACATGAAAAAGAGCCCGTGGCAACAGTGTTAAAGTAGCCTAATTCTGCAGGAAAGCCGTGGATTTGGCAACACTGTATAGCACAAGCACACCTGCATGTACTAAAATATTTATCAAAGAGACTTTTACTGCCCTGAAGCGAGCACAGCTGTTACTTTTTAAATATAGTAACACAGTCTTAATTGTGTTTGGCCAATCGTCAGCCTAACCACAGGCTCTACTCTTCAGCACAATGGTAACCCCAAAAACTCACACACACCAGAAAACCTTTTAAACTACAAAAGAATACAACTTAAAACACTAACAGATCTCCCCCTATATTAATATTGAGCAAAACATGTGAAATAACACTTAATTTTAACATTGACTCTCCTTTAACAGTCAGAAGCAAAGCATGCTGGGAACTAGAAATCTGCTGTAACTCATTCCGTGAATGTGTACATGTGTGTACATACATTCACATTTATATGGGAACATGTTTGTGCAATATATGTACACAATAAAGGATAAAACTTTAAGTTGGCTAGTAAAGTGGATAAAACTTTATGAATATTACATGTAATGCTATGTTTGTCTTCATTTCTAAATTTTATATGTAATGTATGATATATATGTTAGATATATTTTATATCTAATATTTTTATATGTATCAATATATAGCCAATGCATATATTGCAGTATATTGAAAAATATAAGCACTAGTTTCCCATATATGGAAATATATTAAGTCATATATCTTTAGGGCCCGAGCACCTATGGTGTGAGGACCATATTGTAATTGCTCAGCCTATTATTATTCTTCTCCGAAATGAATCGCATTTTTGAGGGCCTAAACATGCTCGAAAACTCATGACACTTTGCACACGCGTCAAAAGCAGTGAAAATTTACGTCTGATATGGGTTTCAGAATTAGGCGTGGCAAAATGGCTCGATAGCGCCACTTACAAAATTTTAATTAAGCCATTCAAGCTACGTTTCACATACGAGTATGAAATTCGGTAGACGCATGTAACAGACCAATACCTACAAAAAGATTTTGAAATTTCTCTGCAAAATTTTTGCAGCTTTTGCCATTTCCAGACGTTGTACTTTAACAAACTCTTCCTAGAGATTTAATCAGATCAACATCATATTTGTACAGTCTAATCTAAAGGCCTTTGTGATGTTAAATTGTGAAGATCTTGAGTTTTCGCTGAAGGGCGTGTCCGTGGCGGCCTCACAAAGTTCGATGTTTCGCCATAAAACAGGAAGTTGTTATAACTCGGGCATACAATGTCCGATCTGCCCCAAACGTCACATGTTTGATAAGAGTCCTGACCTGAAGACATCTACATGCCAATATTCAGTTACAGTTATAGCGCCACCTGCGTGCAACAGGAAATGCCTTGTTTTACATTGTGATTAACTCCTCATAGTGATTTAACCAGATCAACATCATATTTGGTCAGTCTAATCTAAAGGCCTTTGTGATGTTAAATTGTGAAGATTTTGAGTTTTCGCTGAAGTGCGTGTCCGTGGCGGCCTGACAAAGTCTGATGTTTCACCATGACACAGGAAGCTGTTGTAAGTCAGGCATACAATGTCCGATCTGCCCCAAACTTCACGTTTGATAAGAGTCCTGGCCTGAAGACATCTACATGCCAATATTCAGGTAGTTATAGCACCACCTGCTGGCAACAGGAAATGGCATGCTTTACACTGTAATTCACTCCCAGAAACTCATTTAAATATGCCATGAAGTACCAAACATGCTAGAAACACATTAAATCATGCAACACGTGGCTAAGTGCTAATGTATACGATTAACGCCACGAAACAGGAAGTTGTTGTAACTCAGGCATACAATGTCCGATCTGCCCCAAACTTCACATGTTTGATAATAGTCCTGACCTGAAGACATCTACATGGCAATATTCAGTTACAGTCAAAGCGCCACCTGCTGGCAGAAGGAAGTGTGGCACATCAAAATTACTTTACTGTATTTCTCCTATATTTACCCGCTAAAATGCATCTCGCTCACTATTCGCTGTTTCCCTGAGTGAATTCCTTACCGGGTGCGAGGGCCCTTTCATCGCTGCTTGCAGCTTTAATTATATTTTTAAAGCTTATATTTTTGTTCCATAAGGGTATCATGGTTTGTTGGTACATCACTGACCAGCTGATTGCCAGTTTTTTTTTCTGTGCTGTAAAACAATTAACAGGAACCTGCACAGAATATTCATGCACCCGCCAGTATCACTTTGTGTCTGAGTCTAAGACCTGGACTGAAGCTCAGAGATACTGCAGACAGAATTACACTGATCTGGCCACCATTGATAACATGGAGGAAATGAAGAGGCTCATTAAAACAGTACGTGGGACTTACTATGGCAAAGCTTGGATTGGTCTGTATGATGATCTGAACAATTGGAGATGGTCTCTGGAGAATACAGCATTAGAGGGAGGATTTAACAGCTGGTATGTCCAGCAACCAGTGAACTCAGGTGGACAGAGTCTGTGTGTGTACTTGTCACATTATCAGGGAACATGGAGTGAAGCCTTTTGCTCTTATAGATTTCCCTTTGTTTGCTATGATGGTGAGAACTACTGATGGACTTTCTAACAAATAATTAGAACAAAATATTTATGATTTCATGATATTTCACATATTTAAATTGTTTTTCCACAGGAAGAGCGAATGCTAGTGAAAGTTATGTATTTGTTTACCAGTCCAAAAACTGGACTGAAGCTCAGAGTTACTGCAGAGAACATCACACAGACCTCGTCAGTATCAGGAATGAGACTGAAAACTTAAAAGTTCGGTCATTAATTCCATATTATTCAGTTGCTTGGATTGGACTGTACAGAACCAGATCTTGGTCAGATCAGAGCAACTCTTCATTCAGTAACTGGAGGACAGGACAGCCAGATAATGCTGGAAACAGTGAATACTGCACTGTAGTCTCATTCAGTGACTCTGGGAGCTGGACAGATGAAAACTGCAATACTGCATTACCTTTCATTTGCTACAGTGGTGAGTAGATCTCTAATAATAATAATAACCATTCATTTAATTTCATTTGAACAATGTAACAAATGAGAATAAGATATATTAGAACATCACAAAATAAAGGGTCTTTAAAAAAAAAAAAAAAAATCATTTCTAAAAGTGTGACTCATTTTTTGGTTTTGTATCTTTACATTTTTCCCACCTTGACAGCATTAGCATCATCCCATCAGTATCATTTTGTGAATGAGTCTAAGACCTGGACTGAAGCTCAGAGATACTGCAGACAGAATTACACTGATCTGGCCACCATTGATAACATGGAGGAAATGAACAGTCTGATTAACACAGTTAATGGGAGTTACAATGGTTCAGCCTGGATTGGACAGTATGATGATGTGAACAGCTGGAGATGGTCATTGGAAGATGATGATTTCTATCAGAAAGGAGAGAGAGATTTCAGGAACTGGTATCATGAACCAAACAACAATGGTGGGAACGAATTGTGTGTTTACATGAATCCTAATGGAAACTGGTATGATTATTCATGTGACAATACGAACACATTTGTCTGCTATGATGGTAAGACATTCCAATTGAACATTTCTTTTTTTATATGCTATATACATATTTAGTTTCCTTTCAGTGAACATTAATCAGTAAATCAGTCTCAACATATGTTACTGTCAGTATTGTGGTAGATCTCTAGAACATGTCTAGCTTAGTTGGCTTGGATCAAAACCCAAGTATACCATATTCTAATGTAAACATTATACATGTAAATGGATTGTAGATATAAATGTATGCTTTTAAAATATGGTTGACTAAGTAACAAATGAACAGACTTGATTTTAAATTTATATTTTTATCTTAGGTAGAGTAAACTCCTCTCAGAAGTATGTTTTGGTATATGAGGGAAGGACCTGGACTGGAGCTCAGAGCTACTGCAGAGAGAAATACACAGACCTGGCCAGTGTGAGAAATGAGACAGAGCGTCAACAGATACTGAGCATTATACGTGGTTATTATAGTAATGGTTATTATAATGGTTATACTGTATGGATTGGTCTGCACAGAAACAGACTGTGGTCAGATCAGAGCAGCTCTTCCTTCACATATTGGCTGCCATATACTCAAGGCTTTGCTGCACAACCAGATAATGGTGCAAATGTCCCAGGACAGCAGGGAGCTCAACACTGCACAGCTGTGTCTTTAAAATACTTTGGCCAATGGACAGATGAGAGATGCTTTGCCAGTTTGCCTTTCTTCTGTTACAGTGGTGAGCAAATATACCTTCTATAATGAAATAAAAGAATAAACATCAGGCTACTACACACAAAAACAAGAAAATTAATGTGGATGTAAATGTGGATTCTGTAAAATAAAAATAATAAAACGTCTGTATCAAAAGTGTAACATGCTAAAGTTTTGCTAACGCTAGTCTTCTGTTTGCTTTTTGGTGAACCTGATGACCATCACATCAACACCTTTTCAGATGAGTATGGTATGTTTGTGTGGATATGTGATCCGTTTGTTTCTTTAGGTATCAATAATCTCAAAACATAATGTACATTTTTAAACTGAGTATCAAAACTGTTTTGACACCTGACCTTTTTCTTTTTTTTTTGATCAGTAATGGGAATGCGAATAGAAGTTACAAATCTAGAACATTTGTCAGAGTCTCAGATTGAAGAGCTGGTGATTATACAGGTGAGTAACTCAACAGAGCAATGAAAATGTATCTTTTTTTTTTTTTTTTTAACATAACATTGTATTATATATATTATTTCGTTGATTGATACATATAACTCAATATAAACTTAGTATAAAAATGCAACAATGCAATAAATACTTTAAAAATGTAATAAATGAATCATCATTAAATGATATGACTGAATAAAATATCAGCACATGATAGGTGTGTCATAAAGCTCATATATTTTCAGTTACAAGAGGAGCTGATCAAGCTCGGACTTCCCAGCAACGTCACCATGCATTTGAGAGACTATCGTAAGATCAATCCCTGATGGAGAAGGACAGCGCTTTGCAGTTTCTAATAAATACAGTTGTGGGCTCAATACTTAATCAAGCATGACATTATACTATAATTTGTAAAGACTTTTACAAATGAATGATCCAGATTTTGTTTTTCCTAAATGTTATGTCATTGGCATGTGTTGTTTAATGGACCTATTAAATCAGTGAAGTGGTTTACTTATATAAAAATACTAACAATGCATGTAGCTTGATTTTCAGTGCCAGAATGATGGAAAATTATAACATACAGTACAGTGCAGTGTTCTCGTTATACTAATTTTTGACATGAATGTGATATTTTGATCTGAATATGATCTATGTAAGACGATTGTGTTTTATTTGAAATTTTGCATAACAATGGTACTAAATGTTGTGTCAGTAAAGTTGGCTAAAGTTTGAAACTTTGAAAGGGAAGCTGTGGTTGTTATGTGAAGCTATGGGTTTTATGGATTAGTAGTAGAACCAAAGGAATGAAAACATTATTAAAATAGTTATCCTGGGATCTTCTTCTTTTTACCTATTAATAATTTGATCTAATTTCTCTGCTTTGCACGTAGCTATTTTCAGACTCATAACTGGATAATCCAATATTAGGTAAAAACCTACCTATCTGCCATTAATCACTCATTTAATATACACCAAAGCATCAGCCTCAAGAGTTACGACACAGGTTTGACATCAGCAACATCAAATGCCATTGCCTCTCATGTGTCTTGTGACCGAATGCAAATGCAAACTTTGATACTGCGAAATTCAAATATTTAAAATGACACTGCATTTTGACTACATTCACACAGTCAAAGTTTTGGATTGACAACCGTATTTAATAACAGGTGTGACTCGCAAACTACCCCGTTTACACAGCATTTTACATACAGACTAAAAACTGTATGAACAAGTAACCAATGTCGATCTCCTTTTTTGTTCTCACACTTAAACATCGTTAAGCTGTAAACATCGAGAATGTGACTGAAGTAAATATCAAAGAGGGTGACGTAATTTACCTACACCTGCTTTTACTTTAGTGGTGAACATGGCATTTGAGGTCTACAGCCTGAAAGGTTGACAGAAGAAGCCATGTGAAATAGCAAAAAGCAGGAGACGAAGTGATAATAAAAATGCGTAGGATGTATATGAATACATTCTTATACTGTATATGTAAATGAATGATGAATGTTTTGGAATTAATGATTTATATATGAATTATTTGGAACATGCATCTCTTCACAAAATGACAGCTTTTTACAAAGATTCATAGCTAACATTAGTGTAGTCTCATGCCTAAAACCAGCAAGTCTCGTCTGATACCTAAAAAAATCAGTTAATAAAACTGTATTTTGTCTCGTACCCACAACTGTATTAACTAAAGGTCTTCTATCAGCCTGAGTGGTTGAGAGGTAGTCAAGGAATAGCAGAAAGCAAGAGAAAAGTGATGATTATTTAAAAAAAAATTAGCAGGGTTCACTGAATCTTATGTTTCAAATCTCAGACTTCATCCCTGTTCACCTGGGCCTCATCAGGATTTCGCCCCTTCTGTACTGTAGCGACTGAGACAGATCAGACACAATTATTTGTTATATTTAGCAAATAATCTATAATATCCCTCACCCAACAAGCAAACCATGGGCTAGAGTTAACTGCAACTAACACACAGGCAGAACCAGGCGTCCGGTTAACGCGATCTCACGAGAATACGTGTGTATTTTTACGTAAAGTGTGATTCTACCACACGTACATTTACTAACGTTTTCATACACACTGAAACGTACAATACTGACGTATTGACAGCACTAAAACGTAAATTATTTACGTATCCAAGTGTGAACGTGTACCAGCTCCCATGTATGAATATTAAAATCGTGGCATTAATGTTTTGTTTCTATTGTATTCAATTGTCATATCAATACATGTTTTCAGTCGCATTTATTAAATGCATTTTACTAATATACTTAATATAAAATAACATTTTGCTCTGTTCGTGACTTCTGCTGCAAACTCATTTTGGATGATTAACTTTGATAATGTTAAAGAAGACTGCATTTTAAAACCTTAAGATGAATAACATTTCTGTAATCGTTTAACCATTTTGTAGTAGGCCTAGTTTGTTTGCCGTAAGACAAAAAGGCGTTTTCTCCTATAGCAACTGACGATCATAAGATGCACCAAAACACAACATAAATTCACAAAACACATCAATTTTATTCGTTTGCTGTAATCCAAATCTTTATAATCCATATGTTTGCGAGGAACAGATCCAAATTCAGATCTTTATCCAGCGACCTTCATCTCATTCACAGCAGCGACCATAAACGTCAAATCCCGCGCTCGTTATGATGAATTCAAATTCAAAAATTGCGCCCTCATGAAGCATTACGACATGATTTACGGCAGTGGTATCGAACGCTCATTGGCTCTCACCTGCTTCGTCACAAATTGTGACATGCCATGTTTTGGTCGAGTCGATGTGTATTTGAAATGGGGAAATGCGCGCCTTCACAGAGTGAAGCCGGATTAATATGTTCATTGATTAATAATTTACATTCTGCTCTGTACCCCATACAAAACTATTATATACCGCCAGAGAGGACTGCGACTGCAACACATCGTCATTTGAACTACTTTTGGTTCCACTTTTGACATTTTCGCAATAAATAAATTATTGTGATTACACTTGTCTGTCTGTTATGCTTTTATAACAGTACGTAGTTTTAATAAATGGTTATTGGTAGGTTTGGGGGTAGGTTTAGGATTAGCTGTTCAAAATATCTTTTTAATGCTATATAGTTAATAAAACTGTCATTTTCCAACAAATTTCTGTCCATTACGTTTTATTCTCTTTATATTCTGTATATAATGGGTATGTTTCGGTTTGTGGGATCTTACATTAATCTATAAAATGGTAAAAGGGAAATTATACAGATATCTTTATGATATAAAAAAAGATTTGAATCTTTACTCGTATGAAGATTCGTATTCTTAAAAAAAGATTTCATGACGGATTTGTAAATATTTTACGTTTTTTAGCTGTAAAAACGTAATAATGCTACGTTTAAATGTTGCCAATACGTCCATATTCTACGTTTTAGCACTTCTCCAAACGTACAAAAACGTACGTTTTGTCTCTTTGAAAGTTACGTATTAATACCTACGTATTAACAATGAGACCAGGCTGGGTTACAGGACACATTAAGACTGATAAGACTGTTTATGACCTAAAGGAATTTAGAAAGAGTTTTTGACTCTCACTTAATTGTCATTGAGAAGGACAAATAAACCCTTTTAAACCTATATATGCTATATATAACCACTTCAGAAATGTATAAACACGTATCCAATTTTCCATCTCATGATTTTCCGTTTGGCCTATAAAAGTTAAGTAATAATTCAAACTCTTTTGGATTAATGTTTCAGAATTGCATACTATGGTTAACTAAAATGATTTACCCACCCTCAAGCCATCCTAGGTGTATATGGCATTCTTCTTTCAGACGAATACAATCAGAGTTATATTAAAAAATGTCCTGGCTCTTCCAAGCTTTATAATGGCAGTGAATGGCAGCCCAAAATTTTAAGCCCAAAAAAGCGCATCCATCCATTATAAAAGAAATCCACACAACTCTGGGGGGTTAATAAAGGCCTCCTGAAACGAATTGATGGGTTTTTGTAAGAAAAATATCCATATTTAACACGTTATAAAGCAAAATATCTAGCTTCCGCCATACTGCCTTCCGTATTCAACTTCAGCGGAAAAAAATGTAACTGGCGCGGCGATGATGTCGGATGTAGCGTAAGCGTTTTGAACTGCGAGAGGCGTTACACTTTCTTCGTAAGTGGAAGAAGGCGGTCCGCCGGAAGCTGAGACAAAGATTTGGAATTGAAACTAGTAATTGTGTATTTTGTGATAACATTGAAACTACTCGCGTACACCAAAATCAAGCTAATGTATATTCCATGACTAATGCCAATAAATACTAGTCGAAATAATTCACTTCGAGAATTGTCATGACTGAAATATATTTATAATATTTATGTAATATTCCAGCATTATTTCATTTAACAATAATGTTTTTAATAGTTTTATTTAATTATTATAACCCTACTGTGTCTTTATGTAACATTGTTGTATAGGAACTCAGAATGGTCTTTATTCAGACATCTTGACACTCAGGAACACACAGGGAAAATGTAAGAGAAAATGAAAACCACTAACATATAAGAGAACTGACAAAGAACTGAATATAACAGGCGAACATAATGACAGACAGGTGCAGATAATACATAACCATAGGAAAAAAGGACATAATCAGAAATGAAGGAAACCGAAACTAAACAGAGCAGGGATACAGGAACTCAGGGAATCAAAACAGAAAATCAAAAATAAGAGTCCATTATTGTGACACTTTACATGTTTTTGTAGACAGTCTAATTTCATTCAGACCAAGTTAATATATTCATGTTCCTACAAGTACGTAAGTGTCCAATGAGAGGTGCAGTCCCACTGATAAAAGGATGATCTGCACAAATCAAATAAACAATGAAAGAATTAAATTATTTGGGAGCTTTAATAAAAATACAAGCTGCACATTTGTGTTTTCAAACCTTCCGTAAGGCATAATTTCCATTGTTACCATTGCTTGACTTCTGTTTGAGATATGTCAGATTTTTCAGATATCTGTGACAATTGAAACTGTCACATAGTAGAGCTCAACTTTTTGAAACGGCAACATTCCTTTAACATCATGATTTTTGTAAATTATATATAAGGAATATGTGAAAACAAATGCAAAGGAAGTGGTGGGTATGACAGCGATGTTTTGTTCAACAGAAATTTCACTATGCAAATGAAATGCAAAAGAAAAGCTTCATTAATATTAATGGGCCAGATATTGCAAATAATAAGAATTTCATGACAAAAACTCTTTAATTGCTGGTTCGTTTTAGTAGAGCATGCCACAAGTTCAGGTAAACAGGTCACTTTCTGAAACAATCTGTTTCTTTTGTTAAAACTGTTCAAACATTAAGTCCAAATTCAAGCCATTATATGTCATATTTCTTTATTTATTTAGATAACCATGACAAACAGACTGTTATTTAAATTCACCTTTAGACAAATATAATTGAGCAAACCAGTTACAATTGAACAGTTAACATTTATAGACATTTTAAGAAGGACATCAAGTACCTGTTGAGAGAGTGTTGGATGGTTGAGATCCATAAAATAATGAGGTGGCTTTGAAAGGATTTTTTTGACAGTTACAGATTTAAAAAAGAAGGTGTATAAAAAACCATTTTACCATAAAACAGTTCTTTAGGACGTATGGCAGAACTATGTGTAAAGTACCTTTAAAAAGTCATCTTTTTAGAATGTATTTTATCAAGTTGAATTTAAATCATCATAAAAAAATTATTAAAAACATTTTTATATATAAAGCTAGTAGAAATTGAATGGAAAGCTGCTGAACAGAAAAATTCATTCATGTATTCTTCAGTTTACGGCATATCTCTTATTTTATACTTTTAGCAAGATATCTGGCACTTAATTACTTTTTTTCCCCCACAAATGTATAAATTATTTTTTTCAATTAAATATGCATTTTATCCACAGCCATGTTTTCTCTGGCACTATTCTCAGGTATGGAACATTTTTACTTATCTTTATCCTAATGTTGGTTATTAAATGTAGGAGGAGAGGGTCCATAAGCCAACCACTGAAAAAAACGTTTGTTTTTGCATTTTTTTCTAAATGATTACTTTCATCATGATTTTTATTTTCTTCAATAGTAGCAAGAATCAGACCTTACTTGTGTCATAAATATGCTTATTTGATTAGTGATCTAAAAATAGTGCAGAATCTTGAATTTTCCTAATTTCATGTGATAATTTTCTTTGATTAAAATATTTAGATTTTGCTTTCCAGTTGAAATTGTATTTTGAATCCCAACATTTGGACTCCACTGTTTATGTTTTGTAGGATGAGGCTATATTCACTGTAAAAAAAAAACCCCAAAACAAAACGAAACAAAACAAAAAAATCTTAAAAATCGTTCTTCTAACAAATTATTAAAAAAGTAGCTTCAATAAGGATTTTTTTTTTAGTAGGAGGAGCCAGTCTGTTATTTTGTGAACAAGGATATTCTACACACTGTGTTTGAGATTTGTGCATTGAGGTATGATTTTTAATAAGACTGGACATGGAAAGCAATAAAATTGAAATTTCCAGTCATCTTGGTACCCATTGGTTGTTCAGAAAAAAGGTGGATAAGAATGTGTGGGATATTCTTGGCCTGATAAAAAAACATTTTCTTTGATACATTTCCTATTGAAACACAAAGTTAAATCTGGACATATCAAAAATCTGATGTGTTTCTATAGGAAATATGAGTTGTTTTTTTGCTCTGTTTTCCATTTCCTTTGTTTCTTTTCCCCGCTTATAGTTAGTTTCCTAGGTTACTCATTGTTTGTACATGATGTTCATTTAGTTCATTGGTTTGTTTAGTGTATTTAAAGGGTTAGTTCACCCAAAAATGAAAATTCTGTCATGAATTACTTACCCTCATGTCGTTTGACACCTGTAAGACCTTTGTTCATCTTCGGAACACAAATAAAGATATTTTTGTTGAAATCCGATGGCTCAGAAAGGCCTCCATTGGCAGCAATGACATTTCCTCTCTCAAGACCCATACTAAAGACGTTGTTAAAAAGTCCATCTCACTACAGTGGTTCTGCAATAATTTTATGAAGCGACGAGAATAGTTTTTGTGTGCAAAAAAAATCAAAATAACGACTTTATTCAAGTCGTTTATTCAACTTTATTCTGAAGTGAACTCACGAAGCACCATGACGCATGCGCGAGAATATGACGTAGAGCCGGCGTGCGGGCATCCAGGAAATGCACACTTCAGCACAATTTTGAGCACTATGCCAAGACCTAAAGCACAATCAATTCAACAGCTTAGATACAGCGCATCTTCCTCTGCTTGTAAACAAAGTTCCTCGCTTCCGCCGGCTCTACGTCATATTCTCGCGCATGCGTCGTGGTGCTTCGTGAGTTCACGTCAGAGGCCCACACGGAAGACAAGAATAAAGTTGAATAAAGTCATTATTTTGATTTTTTTTGCGCACAAAAACTATTCTCGTCGCTTCATAAAATTACTGTAGAATCACTGTAGTGAGATGGACTTTTTAACGACGTCTTTAGTACCTTTTATGGGTCTTGAGAGAGGAAATGTCATTGCTGCCAATGGAGGCCTTTCTGAGCCATCGGATTTCAACAAATTTCTTTATTTGTGTTCCGAAGATGAACAAAGGTCTTACGGGTGTCGAACAACATGAGGGTAAGTAATTAATGACAGAATTTTCATTTTTGGGTGAACTAACCCTTTAAGCTCTGTGTTTCCTTCTGTTCATTGTCAGTTCTCACATCAGTTCTCCGTTTAAGTTGGTTGTTCTGTTCATGTTCTTAGTTCATTGTAAATAAACATGAACTGTTTGTGATTAGATCTTGAACTCAATCTTGTTTCACCCAACTGTAACAGTAATTCAATTTTTGTAATTCCTCTGGAATGGATGCTTTGATAAGTTTATATTTACTTTTGAATGTTTTCATCTATCTATCTATCTATCTATACACTGTATTAGGCCTTTCATGTGTTGAATGTATAGGGCGTTTTGAGAGTCATACACAGTGGCGTAACTATCAGCATATTGTTACGTGCTTAAAAGATGTAAAAGGGATGATGACGCAACATTTACGTGAGATATGAATGTTGAGGTGTGCAGGCAGCAGAACAACCAACAAACGAAATTAGTAACGTTTAGATCATTTATTACAGGAAGTGTAAAGAGTTCACAAGAACCGATAATGGAAACATATGGAAAGATAAAGAAACCGAAAACAATAACAAGAGAGTCGCCCAAATAAAACAAAAAACCCCATTATTATTAACCCAGACCTCTAAGTTAACTGACACAAAGGAAAATGTAGAAACAAAAACCGAGATCTTCAGCGTATACGACGCCTTAAATAAACTACGCTGACTACACAAACCAAAATACAATTGAGGGCGATCTCTCTCTTTAACTAACTAACATTGAAAAAACTATCTACCTAAATAGTACAAAACAAACAGACTCAAAACAACAACTGAAATTATACAAAAGGACTCAAAACCTTGCCGAGTAGTTAACACACCGCGTTTGTCTCCGAACATCTGCGTGAAGCACGCTGATCTCAAAACACCTGCACGCAATACAACACTATTGTATTGTATATACTAACACTATTCTCTCAGACAGAGCTAGTGTAATAATAATACATTAAAAAACGAACAAACCCAAAAGGATGTTAACTCGGAAACAACTAAGCAAACGTTTAACAGATAATCATAGTATTCTAGACTTTACAGACCGACCAAAAGCACTGAGATGAGTGAGAGGTCGCGCTGATCTGCTCACTGCCCATTCATAACAAATGGGGCCCTTTTAACATGCCGGCACGTCAGCGGATTGGTCGAACGTCACTCATTATGCGTCAAACGTCACTCATTGCGTCGAACGTCCCTCCTTACGTATAGCGTGGTGACGCTATAGTGGACAGCCGTGTTAGTCCGATGATGATGATTCCAAGAATAACTGATGAAACAGAAAGAAAAAGAGAAAGAGAAAAACAAACCCTAAAACAATACAAAACACACATGGAATGTAACAGTATGTATACATTATATCTTATAAGTATGGTACATTTTGGACCTTATACTGACACCTGAGTATAATGGTCAATTATCAATAGAAATTTATTTTCTGCAGGCACACATTATGAATGTGACACTGTCTAAACAGGGAGAAAACTGAAATAGTATCATGTGATCTCAACTTCCCTTTTGTGT
Source organism: Coreius guichenoti (assembly GCA_039654105.1). NCBI lineage: Eukaryota > Metazoa > Chordata > Actinopteri > Cypriniformes > Gobionidae > Coreius > Coreius guichenoti. Next base: position 13,598,223 of record CM077183.1, read on the forward strand.
TTTCAACAGGTTTCTTTACCCTCATGCAGTGTGTCCCTCAGTATGTCTTTGTGGATGAATCCAAGAATCAGGCAGAAGCTCAGAGATACTGTAGAGATAAATACACTGATCTGGTCACCATTGAGAATGAACAGATCTTCAGCGTATACGACGCCTTAAATAAACTACGCTGACTACACAAACTGAACAATAGTTTGTCCAATAACTGAACAACAGACGGTTCAGTTATTGGACACAGTGAATGATGATTCCATTGATTTGGCCTGGATTGGACTCTATGATGATCTGAACAGTTGGAAATGGACTCTAGAGGACAGCGATTTCTTCAAGGAGGGAGGGAAAGACTTCAGGAACTGGTATAACCCAGGACCAGACAATTATGGAGGACAAAGTCTGTGTGTGTATATGTACAGGGGGGTATGGAATACAGCATACTGCTAGAATACATTTTATCCTACTGTCTGCTATGATGGTAAGCTGTTCCATTAAAATGTCTAAGACAGTGAACAAACATTGAAAACAACCAAACCAGTCTCTCTTCTAAGCTTAATATGACATTCATTTCTTTTAGGAAGAGAAAACGCCAGTGATACTTATGTTTTCATTTACCAGTCCAAAAACTGGACTGAAGGACTGGACTGAGGCTCAGAGTTACTGCAGAGAGCATCACACAGACCTCGTCAGTATCAGGAATGAGATTGAAAACCAGAAGATCCAGTATTTATCACAGAATTATTATAATTATGGTGTTTGGATTGGTCTGTACAGAACCAGATCTTGGTCAGATCAGAGCAACTCTTCATTCAGTAACTGGAGGACAGGACAGCCAGATAATGCAAGATCCTGCACTGTAGTCTCATTCAGTGACTCTGGGAAATGGACAGATGAAAACTGCAATATGCATTTCCTTTCTTTTCTTAAAATTCTAAAATTTTCCAATTCAATTTTCAATAAATTTTTAATGCTGATCATATAATTTATAACTGTAAAGACTGTATTGAATGAGAAAAAAGCTAAATCTTTTTCAGCAGTCTCAGATTTTGGACCTTATTGAATTTATCACAAATATTTAGGATAGGCCTACTTCAATACATTTAAAATGAATTTTACATTTAAATACATTTTAACATTTAAATCTATTCACAGCATTAGCATCATTCCATCAGTATCACTTTGTGTCTGAGTCTAAGACCTGGACTGAAGCTCAGAGATACTGCAGACAGAATTACACTGATCTGGCTACCATTGATAACATGGAGGAAATGAACAGTCTGATTAACACAGTTAATGGGAGTTACAGTGGTTCTGCCTGGATTGGACAGTATGATGATGTGAACAGCTGGAGATGGTCATTGGAAGATGATGATTTTTATCAGGATGGAGAGAGAGATTTCAGGAATTGGTATCATGAACCAGACAACAGTGGGGGGAAGGAACTGTGTGTTTACATGTTTAGAGATGGGAAATGGTATGATATATCATGTGATAACACACTGCCATTTGTTTGTTACGATGGTAAGGATATTTAATTTGTTTTAGTTAGTAATTTAAATTAGATATTTTTTTCCAGTGAGAGCTAATGTGCATATATTTGTCATATTTCATTTCACAGGTAGAGTGAATGCCACATAGAGTTACATCAGAATCTATGACTGGAAAACCTGGTCAGATGCTCGTAGATACTGCAGAGATCATTACACAGATCTCGCCAATGTGAGAAATCAGACTGAGAACCAGAGGATCCTTGAGAGAGCAGGTGGAGCAAACTGGAGGCCACACATTCCTTCACAGGCACAACCAGATAATGGAAATAATGAAATTAATGAATATGGATATCAGTACTGCACTGCAGTATCATTCCAGTATTCAGGCCGATGGACAGATGAGATCTGTGTATCCAGCATGCCTTTCTTCTGCTACAGCAGTAAGTTACATCCTTAACATGTTAATATTTAAATAATAAAAAAATAAATAAAGGAAACTTCATCTCAATGGTGACCTAAAACAAAACATCACCAAATACAATAAACAGAGATAAAGCTGTTGAGGATCCAAACAGAGATTTTATTATTCTTCTTGAAACTCCTCCTAGGTCATAGTAGTCCATTTCACACAAAATTATTACAGTGCTATAGTTTCTTAAAGCAGTTTACCATGCTATTTTTAAACTAATTCAATCATAAGTGAAATGTCCAAAAAAATCATCAAAAGCTGGTTTTATTTTATTATCTGTTGACAAGCAGTTAGTGTGACTTAATTGACAATGAACACTATAACAGTAGTTAAAGCTGCAGTCCATAAGCTTTGCCTTTTGTCGCCATCTCTGTTTAAAACCTGCAATTGTAGTTATTTTAAATTTCTGTACAGTCTAATCTTTTGCTTCTGACTACGGGTGATTCTCCAGATTGTACGTTTCAGCATCTATCCAAATGTACAAAAGAAGTATGTTTTGTACATGTAAATGTTACGTACGTATTAACAATGAGACCGTATACGCCCCCTACTGCTGATTGGCTACAAGAGCATTTTGCCGCTCCGTTGATCAGTCCGATCCACTTAGTGTTTTCTCCTATTTACACAGCCAGGACTAAGTGCAAACATTTTTTTTTTTTCAGCACTTATCAGAAATCGCTTACTGCACCTTTAATAAAATATGAGCTGCACATTTGTGTTTTTAAACCTTCTGGAATGCATTTCCTCATAGATTTCCATAGTTAACACTTTGTTTGTTTTTACAAACTGAGAGACGAAACAAAATTGTTGTCTGTCATGTCTGTCAAAAGCATGTCATACATGCTGTTAGTAGAGCGTAACTTGTTTTGAACCCAGATTTTTTTTTTGTTTTTTGTATTGAGTCTGTATTTAGTGTATTGAACCTGTTGTTTTCTAGATTTTTGAGTCTATGGCCATGACTTTTAAGTCTATATTTATCTCAACAGAAAAGACACCTTTGAACATAAAGGTCATGTCGCATGATATGCAACATGAGGTATGTTATATCGGAAAGGATCTCCATGTCAGAAATATCAGATCTAACCCTAGACGGCGAATCCTGCCAGAAGATATCCGTTTTTTCTGGTATCCAAAACCAGTAAAACCTGTCAATAGCAAGTAGCTAAAATAAGTAAAATATAAAGACATAAATGAATACTAAAATGAATAAATGATTAAATAAAAGGTATAAATCAAATAACAACTACATGAATGACTAATGATTATAAAAGATTTTTTTAAGTTGAATTAAAAAACAAACAAAGTAAAGAAAACAACACTGGTTGCTCTCTTAACTTTCCTTCAGGCATAAATGATTTATTATGTTTTATATGTCATTTTTAAAGATACCTTACAATGTGAATAGACACTATGTTAAAAGTACACTGTGTAACTTTTTTTTTTTTTTGTTCAAAATGTACAAAATATATATATATAATGAGCAAGTATATCATGAATCCATCTTCTACAAACTGTGTTTATGAATTAAAATAATAAGAAAACAAATACCAGTTTGCAATATCAAGCATAATGAACTTTTTGTGTACACCTAAATACAAACCCGATTCCAAAAAAGTTGGGACACTGTACAAATTGTGAATAAAAAAGGAATGCAATAATTTACAAATCTCATAAACTTATATTTTATTCACAATAGAATATAGATAACATATCAAATGTTGAAAGTGAGACATTTTGAAATGTCATGCCAAATATTGGCTCATTTTGGATTTCATGAGAGCTACACATTCCAAAAAAGTTGGGACAGGTAGCAATAAGAGGCCGGAAAAGTTAAATGTACATATAAGGAACAGCTGGAGGACCAATTTGCAACTTATTAGGTCAATTGGCAACATGATTGGGTATAAAAAGAGCCTCTCAGAGTGGCAGTGTCTCTCAGAAGTCAAGATGGGCAGAGGATCACCAATTCCCCCAATGCTGCGGTGAAAAATAGTGGAGCAATATCAGAAAGGAGTTTCTCAGAGAAAAATTGCAAAGAGTTTGAAGTTATCATCATCTACAGTGCATAATATCATCCAAAGATTCAGAGAATCTGGAACAATCTCTGTGCGTAAGGGTCAAGGCCGGAAAACCATACTGGATGCCCGTGATCTTCAGGCCCTTAGACGGCACTGCATCACATACAGGAATGCTACTGTAATGGAAATCACAACATGGGCTCAGGAATACTTCCAGAAAACATTGTCGTGAACACAATCCACCGTGCCATTCGCCGTTGCCGGCTAAAACTCTATAGGTAAAAAAAAAAGCCATATCTAAACATGATCCAGAACCGCAGGCGTTTTCTCTGGGCCAAGGCTCATTTAAAATGGACTGTGGCAAAGTGGAAAACTGTTCTGTGGTCAGACGAATCAAAATTTGAAGTTCTTTTTGGAAAACTGGGACGCCATGTCATCCGGACTAAAGAGGACAAGGACAACCCAAGTTGTCATCAGCGCTCAGTTCAGAAGGCTGCATCTCCTCTGGTATGGGTTGCATGAGTGCGTGTGGCATTGGCAGCTTACACATCTGGAAAGGCACCATCAATGCTGAAAGGTATATCCAAGTTCTAGAACAACATATGCTCCCATCCAGACGTCGTCTCTTTCAGGGAAGACCTTGCATTTTCCAACATGACAATGCCAGACCACATACTGCATCAATTACAACATCATGGCTGCGTAGAAGAAGGATCCGGGTACTGAAATGGCCAGCCTGCAGTCTAGATCTTTCACCCATAGAAAACATTTGGCGCATCATAAAGAGGAAGATGCGACAAAGAAGACCTAAGACAGTTGAGCAACTAGAAGCCTGTATTAGACAAGAATGGGACAACATTCCTATTCCTAAACTTGAGCATCTTGTCTCCTCAGTCCCCAGACGTTTGCAGACTGTTATAAAAAGAAGAGGGGATGCCACACAGCGGTAAACATGGCCTTGTCCCAACTTTTTTGAGATGTGTTGATGCCATGAAATTTAAAATCAACTTATTTTTCCCTTAAAATGATACATTTTCTCAGTTTAAACATTTGATATGTCATCTATGTTGTATTCTGAATAAAATATTGAAATTTGAAACTTCCACATCATTGCATTCTGTTTTTATTCACAATTTGTACAGTGTCCCAACTTTTTTGGAATCGGGTTTGTAACTGGATTGGAAGCGAATGACATTGGAAGCCTCGCTCGTTCAAAAATGGCAGTGTCTGCTGGAATGTTTGCTGTAATTGTTGGATGTGGCACTGCCCTGCTACTCAGATAACTGAAGAGTGATGGGGCTTATAGGGTGAAACTTACACAAGCATAGAAAATCTGGAGACTCAGATTGAAGAGTTGGAAGAGCTTTTACACATAAGCAATATGCCATTGTAAAATACTCAACTGTTAAAATGGGTTTATTTTATGTATTGTTTTATATACAGTATCTCTTCCCAATCCAGTGGAAATAAATAAAGTAACTTTGAGAACAACAGCAGCAATATCATTTACAGATGTTGCCATAATAAATTTATCTCAGAAATATCTCACAGAGAACAAATCACATTTTTCATCTCAAGGATGAATTTCAGATGAGGACATCCCAGCAACTTTATCATGCATTTGAGAAACTATTGTAAAATTGGTCCATGAGAGGTTAGGACAGCATTCCTGCACATGCTTTTAGTTTTCATGTTTTATCAAGCCATCACCGACCTGGAGTGATTTGCATGCTCTCTGTGCTGTTTTAATAGAAATTCTGTTCTATTGATATTAACAATAATTTATATTATTGTCTTATATATTTAAAATGTTGCTAACACTTTATAATAATGTTCAGTTATAAGTAGAGATGCCAATATAAAATTTTTGGCCGATACCAATAACCGATAATTTTTTATATTTGAAAGCCGATAACCTTATATTGGCCGATGCATGTAAATCCAAATTCTTATATAATTTTTGAGAGCCTGATTACAAAAACAAAAGTCTCACCATTAAAAGCCATGTCCCAAGCACACAATTATAATCTGTATTGTCTTATACTTTATACTTTACTTATGCTTATACTTATACTTATCTGTCTTGTCCTTTTCAAAGTGATTCCAATCATATTTCAAGCAATTCAAAACAATCATGGCGAACAGTGCGGAAAATCATCCATTATTTATCGGCTTTAATATATCGGCCAAATTTTCTTATCGGGCCGATAACGGTAATATTAAAAATGAACATATACTGTATATCAGCCAATACTGATAAGGTAACCAATATATCGTGCATCCCTATAAGTCACTTACAGTGCATCCGGAAAGTATTCACAGTGCGTCACTTTTTCCACATTTTGTTATGTTACAGCCTTATTCCAAAATGGATTAAATTCATTATTTTTTTCCTCAATTCTATAAATAATACTCCATAATGACAACGTGAAAGAAGATGTGAAAATCACACGTACATAAGTATTCACAGCCTTTGGCACCAATTACAGCCTCAAGTCTTTTTGAGTATGATGCTACAAGCTTGGCACACCTATTTTTGGGCAGTTTCTCATATTCTTCTTTTGCAGGACCTCTCAAGCTCCATCAGGTTGGATGGGGAGTGTCGGTGCACAGCCATTTTCAGATCTCTCCAGAGATGTTCAATCGGGTTCAAGTCTGGGCTCTGGCTGGGCCACTCAAGGACATTCACAGAGTTGTCCCGTAGCCGCTCCTTTGTTATCTTGGCTGTGTGCTTAGGGTCGTCGTCCTCTTGGAAGAGGTACCTTCGCCCCAGTCTGAGGTCCAGAGCGCTCTGGAGCAGGTTTTCATCAAGGATGTCTCTGTACATTGCTGAATTCAACTTTCCCTCGATCCTGACTAGTCTCCCAGTTCCTGCCGCTGAAAAACATCCCCACAGCATTATGCTGCCACCATCATGCTTCACTGTAGGGATGGTATTGGCCAGGTGATGAGCGGTGCCTGGTTTCCTCCAGACATGACGCTTGCCATTCAGGCCAAAGAATTCAATCTTTGTTTCATCAGACCTTAGAATTTTGTTTCTTGTGGTCTGAGAGTCCTTCAGGTGCCTTTTGGCAAACTCCAGGTGGCCTTTTACTGAGGAATGGCTTCCGTCTGGCCATTCTACCATACAGGCCTGATTGGTGGAGTGCTGCAGAAATGGTTGTTCTTCTGGAAGGTTCTCCTCTCTCCACAGAGAAAAGCTGGAGCTCTGTCAGAGTGACCATCGGGTTCTTGGTCACCTCCCTGACTAAGGCCCTTCTCCCCCGATTGCTCAGTTTGGCGGGGCAGCCAGCTCTAGGAAGAGTCCTGGTGGTTCCAAACTTCTTTCGTTTACGGATGATGGAGGCCACTGTGCTCATTGGGACCTTCAATGCTGCAGAAATTCTTCTGTACCTCTACCCAGATCTGTGCCTTGATACAATCCTGTCTCGGAGGTCTATAGACAGTTCCTTGGACTTCATGGCTTGGTTTGTGCTCTGACATGCACTGTTAACTGTGGGACCTTATATAGACAGGTGTGTGCCTTTCCAAATCATGTCCAATCAACTGAATTTACCACAGATGGACTCCAATCAAGTTGTAGAAACATCTCAAGGATGATCAGTGGAAAAGGCTGTGAATACTTATGTACATGTGATTTTTTCGTTTTTTATTTTTAAAAAATTTGCAAAGATTTCAAACAAACTTCTTTCATGTTGTCATTATGGAGTATTGTTTGTAGAATTGAGGAAAAAAAAATATGAATTTAATCAATTTTGGAATAAGGTTGTAACACAACAAAATGTGGAAAAAGTGAAGTGCTGTGAATACATTCCGGATGCACTGTATAAGTTATTATGAACTATAATCATTTACAAAACATGACTATACGTTCAAAAATTATTAATAAGTAACATGTAAATATTTCAAGAATGTTCAGTAATAAGTAATTTATAAATTATTTGTTAACCATTAACTATTCATTTACAAAACATGACTATACATTCATAAATGATTAATTATGATAATTAATGATTAGTGATTTAAAAATGTGTTGTAAGTTATCCTAAAAAATGTGTAAATCATGAAATAAATCAAACAGATCATTAGTAGATGGTTTATAAGTTACTAGTTGATATATTATTTATCACATGAGTTATTTAAATATTGAAAATTGTATATAAATTGTATATTATTGTATGTAAAAAATGGGTAACACTTTACAATGTTTTATTTGTTAACATTAATGTATTAATTAACATGAACTAACAATGAGCAATACATGTGTCACAGTATTTATTAATCTTTATTAAAACCCAGCTGTTCATTATTTATTCATGTTAGTTCACAGTGCATTAACTAATGTTAACAAATACAACTTTTGATTTTAATAATGTATTAGTAAATGTTGAAATTAACATTAGCAAATATTAATAAATGCTGTAGAAGTACAGTTCATTATTAGTTCATGTTAACTAATGTAGTTAACTAATGAAACCTTATTGTAAAGTGTTACCACAAATTGTTTTAGTATCATTATCTCAATAAACAATCATGAACAAATGATGAACAAACAATTAGTAAATGATCAGTATATAATTGTTACGAACTGCTCCGAGACACGAAGGTTGAGGATCCAAATGCAGTATTTATTAGAAGGGTAATCCACAATCGTCGTCCAAAGCACAGGCAAGGTCAAAACACAGGTAGGCAGTCCAAACAGGCAAACAAGGCAGGAGACAGAGGCAAAAGGGTAATCCGGGACAGAGGCAAGAAATCCAACAAACCAAGAGACATGAAACCGGTGAGAACGCTCAGAAGTGCAGTGTAACAACAAAACAAGACTTAGCAAAGAATGACAGGGTAAACAGGCTAGATATAGGCAGAGGTAATGAGGTAAATGAGACACAGGTGTAAACAGTGAGTGCTGATGAGTCCGGGCAAAGGATTATGGGTGATGTAGTCTACGATGGAATGACAGTCCAGGTTGGAGTGCCCTCTGGTGGTGATCAGGGGCACTCACACTGGTGAATTGTTACATAGCCCCCCCTCAAAGGACGCTTCCAGACGCTCCTGAAATAGTCTAGGAGGGAGGTGGAGCGGAGGCGGACCCGGGGGCGGGATGGAGGGCCAGGTCCGTGGAGCGGAAGAAGGCCTGGAGACTGAGGCAGAGCAGAAGGCCAGGAAGGAGCAGGCCGGGCAGATGACCAGGGTGGCGCAGACCGGACAGATGACCGGGGTGGCTCAGACAGTTCAGGAGGCCGGGGCGGCTCAGACAGTTCAGGAGGCCGGGGCGGCCCACACAGTTCAGGAGGCCGGGGCGGCCCACACAGTTCAGGAGGCCGGGGCGGCCCACACAGTTCAGGAGGCCGGGGCGGCCCACACAGTTCAGGAGGCCGGGGCGGCCCACACAGTTCAGGAGGCCGGGGCGGCCCAAACTGTTCAGTTTCTGGACCTGAAACAGGAAGCGGGGCCCTCTCGGGACTCGTGACAGTAGGCGGGGCCCTCTCGGGACCCTGGTCACGGGCTGAGGCCCCCTCTGGACCCTGGTCACGGGCTGAGGCCCCCTCTGGACCCTGGTCACGGGCTGAGGCCCCCTCTGGACCCTGGTCACGGGCTGAGGCCCCCTCTGGACCCTGGTCACGGGCTGAGGCCCCCTCTGGACCCTGGTCACGGGCTGAGGCCCCCTCTGGACCCTGGTCACGGGCTGAGGCCCCCTCTGGACCCTGGTCACGGGCTGAGGCCCCCTCTGGACCCTGGTCACGGGCTGAGGCCCCCTCTGGACCCTGGTCACGGGCTGAGGCCCCCTCTGGACCCTGGTCACGGGCTGAGGCCCCCTCTGGACCCTGGTCACGGGCTGAGGCCCCCTCTGGACCCTGGTCACGGGCTGAGGCCCCCTCTGGACCCTGGTCACGGGCTGAGGCCCCCTCTGGACCCTGGTCACGGGCTGAGGCCCCCTCTGGACCCTGGTCACGGGCTGAGGCCCCCTCTGGACCCTGGTCACGGGCTGAGGCCCCCTCTGGACCCTGGTCACGGGCTGAGGCCCCCTCTGGACCCTGGTCACGGGCTGAGGCCCCCTCTGGACCCTGGTCACGGGCTGAGGCCCCCTCTGGACCCTGGTCACGGGCTGAGGCCCCCTCTGGACTCTGGTCAGTGGCTGGAGCCATCTCTGGACGCTGGTCAGTGGCTGGAGCCATCTCTGGACGCTGGTCAGTGGCTGGAGCCATCTCTGGAAGCTGGTCAGTGGCTGGAGCCATCTCTGGCATGGAGGCGACCATCTTGGCAGAGGACTCTTGCGTGGCAGCGGCCATGACGGGACGAGACTCTGGAATGGCGGCCATGACGGGACGAGACTCGGGAATGGCGGCCATGACGGGACGAGACTCGGGAATGGCGGCCATGACGGGACGAGACTCGGGAATGGCGGCCATGACGGGACGAGACTCGGGAATGGCGGCCATGACGGGACGAGACTCGGGAGTGGTGGCCATGACGGGCCGAGACTCTGGTGTGGCGGCCATGACGGAACTGCTACATTTGTCCTCTGCGACTCCCACAGTGAATGCAGAGCCGCTTACCTGAAGGCCATAATCAAGGAACTCACTCAGGGACCCTCGAGGACCATCACGGACGAGTTTGGTTTGTAACTGTTTGTTGAGTCCATGGCAAAAAAAGTCAATCAACATAAAGTCCGGGAGGTTGGGTTTGCGATGTTCAGAAAGTCTCTGATGTAGTCCTTGAGTGAGTGAGTTCCTTGGCATAGACAGACGAGACATACTGCTGGATCCATGCTTGGCTAAGTCTTCTGTTACGAACTGCTCCGAGACACGAAGGTTGAGGATCCAAATGCAGTATTTATTAGAAGGGTAATCCACAATCGTCGTCAAAAGTACAGGCAAGGTCAAAACACACGTAGGCAGTCCAAACAGGCAAACAAGGCAGGAGACAGAGGCAAAAGGGTAATCCGGGACACAGGCAAGAAATCCAACAAACCAAGAGACATGAAACCGGTGAGAACGCTCAGAAGTGCAGTGTAACAACAAAACAAGACTTAGCAAAGAATGACAGGGTGAACAGGCTAGATATAGGCAGAGGTAATGAGGTAAATGAGACACAGGTGTAAACAGTGAGCGCTGATGAGTCCAGGCAAAGGATTATGGGTGATGTAGGCTATGATGGAATGACAGTCCAGGTTGGAGTGCCCTCTGGTGGTGATCATGGGCACTCACACTGGTGAATTGTTACAATAATTTATTGATGTATCGTTAAGTTGTAGGCTGTGTTCAAAAGCACAAATGGTATGCTAAAGCAGTATTTTTAAGAAGAGTCATTTATTTGTTTTCAAGCGGATAAACATTCATAAATGCCTTACAGTCAGGTGATTCCAATGGGTTATTTTAAAGTGTTATCTTTTCATTCATCAGCACAGACTTTGCTGCTGTGTGGAGTGTGTGGGATCTAGTGATAATGTGAACTGGTTTTACCTTCCACTGAAGATCACACGCAGGTGCACAGCATTTTAAAGAGTCCATGTGTGTCAGAGAAGACAGCTGTCCATACCCTCACAAGTCAGCACTTACTACGCAGTACACACTACAGTGTTCAACATCTGTTATAGATGATGTGTAAACGCATGAATAAATCATTTACAAAGCTTTCTGCATGCCCTAATCTAAAGTGTAAACTACTCAACACTTGTAAATGTGTTACACATAATTTGTAGCTCTTTCTTACCTGTTACAAATTATGTGTATGTATACAAGTCATTTACAACACTTTCTGCATCCCCTAATCTAAAGTGTAAGTGTAAACACACATAAACGTGATTCATATTTGATTTATTTCATGATTTACACATTTTTAAAGATAACACATTTGTAAATCGTTCCATTTTTGAATTTATAGTCATGTTTTGTAAATTATTAGTTCATCATTAACTAATAACTTATAAATGGCTTACAACTGAGCGCTATTATAAAGTGTTACCAAAATGTTTAACAAATATAAGACACATCTTAATAGTTTCCATTTTGAGTTCAATTCGTATCTCTTTTTATTGCTAAATAATGACTTAGGTTGTCTGTACTCATATTAACCAAAGTTAATGTTCTTCATGATTGTTTTAAGAATTAAGATGATCACATGTGTTACAAACAGGCTGACACGGAGAACAGATGGTAAGTGAAGCAGTCTTTATTAAGCAACCAGAGGCAAACGGGGCAGGTGAGTGAATAGCAGAGGTGAGCAGAGGAATGTAGCAGAGAACTGGAGGATACTGTACTCTTGTTGTTGTAGATAGCGCGGGGTAACTCAAAGGGAGGAGACACAGGAGACACGGAGACTAGGAGACAGGACACGGAGGACACTGGAGACTTGGAGGAGCGTGGAACAGGCAGGTAAGTATCACCGGGGAGTCCTTGAGGTAAGCAGTAGCAAAGCTATGTGCAAACGAGACCGGACAATGGCTGAATGAATGTGTGGGCTTAAGTGCTGGTGGTGATTGCCGGTGATGATGACGTGCAGGTGTGTGTGATCAGTGCTCTGGTGATGGAGTGCGCTGGGATTGGGAGAGGGTGGAGCCTGGCGTGCTTGTAACAACGTGCACGAAAAAAAAAACCTACTCAGATTATTCTTATAAGGGTTTAATACTGATTAAAAGCAATAGTTTCATGAAACAGTACATTCTTCAGTCTGGAATATAATGCAGAATGGGAAAGAATGCAGAAGATTGAATTGCGAGTGATAAATAAATCAATTTATTTAGAACGAGAGAGAGAGAGAGAGAGAACGAGAACGAGAGAGATGGTGTCGGGAACAGACAATACTTGGCAATAGACAACCCGGATCCTCCGTGGAGAGGTGAGGAGCGATCCGTGAGTCCAGTCTCAGACGAGGCAAAACAGTGCAGCTCACACCAGATGATCCTCCGTGATGAAGGCTGAGCGATCCTCAATACGACAGGCAGGCACCAGGGCTCAGGGAACAACCAGAAGACTGATAACACACAAGAACAAAACCCAACGAGCTGACAAACACAAAGACACATGACAATGAGTATAAATAGACACACATGATGAGTGGCAGCTGGTGCTGATAATCAGCAGAGTGGTAATCAGCGGCCACACCCACACACACACAGAGCAAGAAGGAGTCAGTGAATTCATGAACCGTGACATATATAGACTAAACTGCCTGGAAGCTATGTGATCAGACTAGTTTCATGATACCAGGGGTGTTTAGAGAAAGGATCCCACCCCATTTTTTGTGAATCACTATAAATATGAAGACAATCTCATATGTTACAACAAACAGCAGGCATGAGAGAAGACGACTTCAAATCCAAAGGTAAATCCAAATAAAGGTAAAATTGGTGACATACTTGAATAGGTACAACATACTGTGTTCATGTTGTATTGCAAAACAATATTGCTGCTATTGGGGTGGGTTAAAGGGAAGGGTTTGAATATATGTACAATATGTATGTAAGTGTATTACATGTACATGCAATTTGTAGCCCATGTACACAATAAGTGCACTGTATCAAATTAAATGTTAGTACATAGTAGTTAATTTAAATGTTATATAGCAGTTAAAGACACATAAGGTCCAAAACCTTAAAGTAAAATTAATGAAAATGCATGAAATTAGTTACTTTAAAAGCACTTTCCCCCCCACACAACAGATATGTTTCCACTGCTTCTGTTATCAGGTAAGCCAAACATTTTCATAAAATATTTTTATTTCACTTAAGTTGCAATTCTTTGTAGTTTTTCTTGTATTCTTGTAGCCTTTGTTAGGCTTCAGACACTCTTATCCATTTTGTTTTTGTGTTCAAATTCATACCTAAACTTGTAATAGGTTTTGTCACCTTCACCTTGAGTGTCCCTCAGTATGTCTTTGTGAATGAATCCAAGACTTGGGCAGAAGCTCAGAGATACTGTAGAGATAAATACACTGATCTGGCCATCATTGAGAATGAACAACAGACATTTCAGTTATTGGACACAGTGAATGATGATTCCATTGATTTGGCCTGGATTGGACTCTATGATGATCTGAACAGTTGGAAATGGACTCTAGAGGACAGTGATTTCTTCAAGGAGGAAGGGAAAGACTTCAGGAACTGGTATTTCCAAGGACCAGACAATCCTGAAAGAGGACAAAGTCTGTGTGTGTATATGCACAGAGGGATGTGGTATATAGAAAACTGCTCCATTGTTTCGTATTTTATCTGTTATGATGGTGAGTATATGTTAACATGTATGTGTACGCGTGCGTGTGAGTGTAAAACATGCTTAAACAAAAAAACTGCTTAAATGTTATAATTCTGAAATAACCAACTTCTCTCATCCATTTCAGTAATTACAACAATATATTTTTATGATACATGATACAGTCACATATATCACATAAATATTGTTTTCTACAGGGAGAATGAATGCAGGTGCAAGTTATGTATTTTTTATCCAGTTACCCAAAAACTGGACTGAAGCTCAGAGTTACTGCAGACAACATCACACAGACCTTGTCAGTATCAGGAATGAGACTGAAAACCAGAAGATTCAGTATTTATTCAGCAATTATTATTATTATTATTATTATTACTCCTTTTGGATTGGACTGTACAGAACCAGATCTTGGTCAGATCAGAGCAACTCTTCATTCAGTAACTGGAGGACAGGACAGCCAGATACTGCAGGATCCTGCACTGTAGTCTCATTTACTGACTCTGGGAAATGGGCAAATGAAAACTGCAATACTGCATTACCTTTCATTTGCTATAGTGGTATGTATATCTCTCAGAGACATGATCACTTTATATGATGAACAAAGTGAATTCAGGCTTTTATTCAATGGATTTGGAACGTTTGCAAAATATGTTTTGGAACATATTAAGATTAAAAATAAGTGTACTTACCCGCGTTTACTCTGAGCACAAAATGCTTGGCAATGTGATATCTTTCCAAGAAAGATATTTTGAAATACCAGCAGCATGTTGAGAATAATTCACAAAACAGTGTGAAATGTAAAGAACAAAAACTGTATCTTTCAGTTGCACGCCATTAAATTAAGCTTTAGTCATGCGGTTGTTATGCTTGGATCATTAGAAAGGCTATGCAGTGTTTCTGGAGGTACCGTTTTTTTTTCATCCACTTCATCTGAGTTTGACGGTCTTACTGGACATCTTTATCCAACAGCAGCTCTTGTGATTGATGGACAGACATGAAGTGTTCAGAATACACCTTGATTACATACGATGATGATGCATGTTAAGGGACATGTCGAGGAGAATAATGACATCATTAATCTCCCTATTTCAAATCCAGCCATTTCACAAGGGAAAAGAATAATTCATATTTTAAACTGGGGGCGGGGTTAGTTTTGAGTTCTGAAACTTGCAGTATTGTTTTGATTTTAGAGTAACCTCATATATGTGTAAACATCAAGAACATTTTGATTCTCCATTCCATGACCCCATTGACATTGTGGTGTATACATTTTTATAATTTAAATTTTTGTAAATCTGCAGCTTTGTCATAAACATGACTGAATAGCACAGGATTAGCTTGTCATTGTTTAATTCAGGTATTGATACAAGATTATTATAAAGTTTTGCTAAATCTTATAGTCATTTGCTTTTAAAAATTAAACATTTTAAAAAAAAATAAATTTCTTTAAAAAATAAAAAGCTACAATTTTACACCTTTTCTCCACAGTGTCATTTTTGACATCATCCCGCCAGTATCACTTTGTGAATGAGTCTAAGACCTGGACTGAAGCTCAGAGATACTGCAGACAGAATTACACTGATCTGGCCACCATTGATAACATGGAGGAAATGAACAGTCTGATTAACACAGTTAATGGGAGTTACAATGGTTCAGCCTGGATTGGACTGTATGATGATCTGAACAGCTGGAGATGGTCATTGGAAGACAATGATTTCTATCAGGAAGGAGAGAGAGATTTCAGGAACTGGTATCATGAACCAGACAACAGTGGGGGGAAGGAACTGTGTGTTTACATGGATTATAATGGAAAATGGTTTGATAAGTCATGTAACAACATGGAGCCATTCCTTTGCTATGATGGTAAGGACATTTAATTTATCAGATTTGTTAACCTTTTTTAACTATTTCCATGCATATACAGTATATTGTCATTTAATATCTCAGGTAGAGTGAATGCCACACAGAGTTACATCAAAATCAATGACAGGAAAACCTGGTCAGAGGCTCGCACATACTGCAGAGATCATTACACAGATCTCGCCAATGTAAGAAATCAGACTGAGAACCAGAGGATCCTTGAGATAGCAGGTGGAGGAGTCTGGATCGGACTGTACAGAAACAGGGTTTGGTCAAACGGTCAGATTACCAAATATGAAGACTGGAGACCAGAAATTCCTTATTCATCAGGTGAACCAGATAATGGTTTTTGTGTTGATTTTGAAGGCCGGTATGCTTCTCAGTACTGTACAGCTGTTTCACTCAAAGATTATGGCCGATGGACTGATGAGATCTGCGTTTCCAGTATCCCTTTCTTTTGCTACAACAGTGAGTTCATTTAGATCTTTGTTTTAAGTAATTTAATCACTTTATCAATCCAATGCTGTATCTTAAGCAGTGTACATAGGTCTATATATGTAAGAAACTTTTAGGACAGACAAATAGGCTATTTTTAGTCTCAGTGACATAGCCAGCCCTCATAAAATCAGTGAATGTTGTCTGCTGTTTATTAAAAATTGTATCGCCATTGCTTTCTGGGCCTAGCTAGCACATCATACAAAAGCTGTGATTTCTGTGGTTACATTGGCATGTATTTATACTTCCTACTTCATTTTTAATGACACATACACTGTAAAGCAGAACTCAAAAAATTTAGATAATCGATTAAGTTATCAAGCTCAAAGATTAAATTCTGATTTTGTACTACATTAACATGTAAATTGCAACTATCTTAAAAGTGCAGTAAGTGATTTCTGAGAAACAATGTTGAAAGTGGATCAGACCAAGCACCACAACACATTTGTTGCCAATCAGCAGTAGGGGGCGTATACAGTCGTGATGGAGGAGGAGAGAGAGTGAGTGAGCAAGAGGGAGATTTAAAGACAGACTGTAGAAAGAAAGATGGCTGAGAGACATGATAATGAGGTTATGATCAGGCAAGAACTTTAGGGCAAGAACTGCAATGCTCTCCATCGCTGGAGAGACCTAAGCAGGAAGGCCTGAAAACAGACACTGAGGTTGTGTTGTTTCTGCTCCATATGTGAGCAACATTGGTTTCACTATGTTTCACAGGCCTACGATATGCTGTTGTTGTAATGTTAGCAATAGCAGCAGGACAGTTTTGAGTGCCATTGCTTGTCTCAAACTGGTGTTCTGCTGGCGACTAACAATGAACTCTTGCTTGTATATACTCTTGTGTACTGTATGTTAACTTTTCCTTGTTGTTTGTTGGTTATCTTCACTTTATTTTTCGCTTCACACATGATAAAGAGATATCCACTTTTGCATTGCATGTTCATGCAGTTTGGGGGTGGAGCAATGAAGGGAGGGGTGTATTTGTTTGGGTTTCAAATATCAACAGTTTCTCAGAAATAGCTTACTGCATCTTTAAATATTGACTAAACCAACTCATACAATTTGATTGTATAAACATCACATTAACTCAAGTCATTTATATGAACTGCTAGCTAGCAATAGCACATTAACAGATGCTAAAATAAATAGCAGAGAGACTATTACAAAATACTTAAATGCATACAGTTAATTTTTTTTACAGCATACAGCATTTTTTTTTTTTTTTACACTTTTTGTTATACTGGTTAAAACTCTCTTCACATTCTGATAGCAATAAAAAAATAGAAGTGGTCTAAATACTAAAACATGTACATAAATCTTCTGTGGAAGTCTCAAGACCAAAAAAATGTTCGTCCAATAATTGCATTTGGTCCGAATGCAATTATAGGATGTCCTACCTGCCTGTCAACATATGTATTTCCATACCTCCACACACCCTGCTCGTACAGACAGCACGTCATCAGCCGTCACTTATTATGCTTTGCTGAATCTGCTCTGGCTGTGGCACGTCCTGATTTAGAGGACGTGCCGAGTTAGACTCGTGCTGAGTTAGACTCGTTCCTGGGTCAACATATTTTGTTGAGCCTGGAACAACATTCCTGTCTGAAAATGTAATCCTAACTATATCTCTACCTCTAAACCCATAACTTATCCCTAAAGTTAGAGGGAAATGAGGAATAACACTGATGTAGAAGCACCTAACCCTGATTGTAAGCCTAAACTTGATATAAACTGTAAACTTGTCCCTCAAATCTGATTGGTTGATTAGAATGTTGTTCCAGAAAGATGTTGATCCAGAAACATGTTGCACTTGGTGAAATCAGGATCTGCCTGGCCGTGCGCATTCATGTGTTTTAAGAGGAGGCATGGTTTTGGAGAGAGCTCTGAAGGGAGGGCGGGATCTTATGCTTTCAAAGCTAGCTTGCTATTGCTAGCCTCTCTGAATTTGCATACACTACCTTTATGCAACATGCAGTAAATATAGTGTTATGTTATTTAGTCCATACTCAACCTAACCATAAGCTCTACTATTCACCACAATGGTAACCCCTGCAAAACAGAAACCCAAAGAAAGAATACTTCTATAGAAGAAACCCTAAATTTAAAGAAATGAATAAAACATTACAAACAAAACATATTTTAAGGGAAATTCTTTATGAGTTATTTCCCACATGATTCCTTTAATAAACACCAGGAAAAGTTGAATATGTCAAATGTCAATCAGTATGAAGCAAGACATAATGGATATTTAGGGATTTAAGAGGTTTACAAAATAAAAAAATAAAAATCCTGTAATAAACCCATGATTTAATAACTCTTGATTGCCAAAGACATTTTACGCATTTGATGGTTTCTTGTGCTAGTTATAAGAAATTAATTAGAATATCCTCTGGCATTTTCTATAATGACTCACAGGAACCTGCACACAATCTTCATGTATCCGTCAGTATTACTTTGTGAATGAGTCTAAGACCTGGACTGAAGCTCAGAGATACTGCAGACAGAATTACACTGATCTGGCCACCATTGATAACATGGAGGAAATGAAGAGGCTCATTAAAACAGTACGTCGCACTTACTATGGCAAAGCTTGGATTGGTCTGTATGATGATCTGAACAGCTGGAGATGGTCTCTGGAGAATGCAGCATTAGAGGGAGGATTTAACAGCTGGTATGTCCAGCAACCAGTGAACTCAGGTGGACAGAGTCTGTGTGTGTACATATCCTTTTTCGTTGGTATATGGTCGGAAGCACCGTGTTCCAGCTTGAAGTCCTTCATTTGCTATGATGGTAAGATGGTAGAAACTACACTAAATATAATATATAAAAATACAATTCCAATTTTCTATAATATTTCAAAATAATGAATTTCAAACCTACAGGAAGAGAGAATGCCGCTAAAAATTATGTAGTTTTACACCAAAAACAATACACCTGGACTGAAGCTCAGAGTTACTGCAGAAAGTATCACACAGACCTTGTTAGTATCAGGAATGATATTGAAAGACAGAAAACCCGCTATTTATCTAAGGATTATTTTACGGATTTTTGGATTGGACTGTACAGAACCAGATCTTGGTCAGATCAGAGCAACTCTTCATTCAGTAACTGGAGGACAGGACAGCCAGATAATGCTGGAAACAGTGAATACTGCACTGTAGTCTCATTCAGTGAAAAATGCAATAATCTTTTCCCTTTCCTGTGCTACAGTGGTAAGTAGATGTCTAGCCTGGATAATTGTTAATAACAACAACCATGCAATTTGTTATTATGTGTCATTTATTATTATTATGTTGTCATCTGAAATCTACACATGCTTACAATATAGTTTCTACTAATGAACCTGGCGATATTTAGTACTATGACTATTTGGATCTGTGGTGAATTGCTTGCTATGTTTCCTATTTGTAAGTTGCTTTGAATTAAAGCATCTGCTCAGTGAAACAAAAAGTTAATGTAATACTTCATTAAATATATTGAGGACAGAAACATACAATTAAGAAAAACAGTAAGCTAATTAGTTCCCTCCAATGACAGCATTAAAATCATCTCGCCAGTATCACTTTGTGAATGAATCCAAGACCTGGACTGAAGCTCAGAGATACTGCAGACAGAATTACACTGATCTGGCCACCACTGATAACATGGAGGAAATGAACAGTCTGATTAACACAGTTAATGGGAGTTACAGTGGTTCTGCCTGGATTGGACTGTATGATGATGTGAACAGCTGGAGATGGTCATTGGAAAACAACGATTTCTATCAGGAAGGAGAGAGAGATTTCAGAAACTGGAATCATCAACCGGACAACGCTGATGGGAAGGAACTGTGTGTTTCCATGGATTCTACTGGAATTTGGTCTGATTCATTTTGTGGCAGTTCTTATACATTTGTTTGCTATGATGGTAAATACTTTCATTTAAATTTTACATCTTAATTTATCAATCCATCAAGGCTTCAGCATGCTTCCTCGGAATGTGGGAGAAGGAAAATATGAGAGGAGCTGCATTTAGTAGCTGACTCTCCATAAAATCTAAATGATTTGTTATGGAATATTGCAGTATTTAATTTTTTTTTTTTTTTCTAAATTAATTGGCCCCCATAAACTTTATTCAAAAATAACTTCCCCTCCCTGTTGCAGCAACATCTTTTCTCTAATGGCATTTACTGGCTTGAGGACGGGACAACCTGTCACTCACATGAGATCACAGCAATAGCAAATGACAACGATCCAAAATAATGTCCCACCCTTCATTTTTCTTGGCTGCGTTTAAGTCCATGTTTTTATGCCCTTCCCTCTGTCTCGTTCACTCAGATGTACATCATTGCTTACATTGCCCACTACTGGTGGAACCCTTGGAATGTGTTTAAATTATGTTTTATTAACAAAGTTCAGGAGGAACACGTTCAAATTGCCTATCCAATCAGTATAAGAGGAGGCCTATATATATACATAGCCGACTCATCTATGTTCCTCGACAGTTTTCTGCATCCCATCACCACCCCAGCTCCTCATACGCGCCTGGTTTCTATCCTAACCAGTAATACGGGTGGAGTACTCTGGGTTTGGGCCAAATTCCGAGCTCGGAGCCCTCCCCTCGGACATCACGCCAAATACGCATACTCTGAAGTGTGAACTCATGAAATGGAATGCCCTAAGCCCTTGATCTTGGAATCCAACATGGAACAGATTTGTTATTTATGGGTTTTTTTTGTTATACAATTTTTTTACGAACCTATAGGCCTGTATGTATGTTTGGGCTGTTGAAAAGTTAAATATGAACAAATATTAAATATGAATATATTTATATTAAATATAAAATGTTAAAACATACACAAATTTTATTTGTTATAAAATATTATAACAATACAATAAACCATAACTATGTAAAGTTAAACTAAAAAGGTAGCTACAAGTATTAAATGCCATTACATTTCAAAATAACTCAAAAATTAAAGTGCGATCTGCTGTGACATCACAATCGTGTTGCATTGTGGTCTATGGATCTGGCTGAAATGTATATATTAGCTGTGTTTGGCGGCGCTGCACAGGCAGATCGGTGTATGACATCAAACCGCGAGAGCGATTAGAGAGACGGTTCCGTATGTTTTCGATACGCTCTTGTGGTACTTTGATGTCATACACCGATCGGCCTGTGCGTAGACTTGCTCCCTTGGTCGAAATCGAGGGGTTGAGGGTGTATCCAAATAAACTTCCCTAGTTCACTTGACGAAGTTGAACACACTTCAAAATATATACGTAACAATAGGGAAGAAAGACTATTGCAACCTCAGTTTCATGACGACTTGTCAGGTTTATTTCATTTTTCCATTTTATTCAAAATATTCACTATATTCACAAAATATTGAATATTTTATTCAATATTCAATATAACTAGTTATAGTACATGATATTACAATTCTGAATTATGTGCAAGTAAATGATTTTTGTTGTTCCTAAATATCATTTAAGTTGATCTATGGCCGATGGGTACCACCATGTTAGTTTGCGCTGCAATACTGAGAATCAGAGAATTACAACATGTAAATTCATCCACTTTTCCTGAAAGACTTAAAAGTAAGTGGCCGTAAACTAGGAGAAGAATAGGTTGCTGGACATACCAGCTTTTAAAAATGTCATCAAATTATATTACAAACTACAAACAAACTTTTTTCTAGTACTTATATGGTGGATTTAAATGTCTGAAACCAAAAATAAACATTATGTAGTTAAAAACTCTGAACAGTTTTGTTATATGACCATCACTGAGAGCATCCATTTCTGATTATATGCAGATGTGAATTTAGCAGTTCATCACGTGAAAACTAAATCTGAAAGTGCACCTTATATATATAAAGTTATTGTTTCTCAAAAGTAAGAGTCAATTAAACAAATCGTTTTTGAAACGAATCGCAAGCCGTTTCGTTGTGACGTCAAGACGTAACATTAGCATATTGCCCGTCCACTTATTGCGCGCGCATTGTTTTTCATATTGTGTAGGTCTCTGGCTAACCGGCTAACTCACGTTATTACTGTCTTACTGAAATACTACTGTAAATCAGCTGTGGGCTGCAGTTTTACCTAAAACTGTGTCTATTAATGCAGATTGTCTGTCATACTTACTACTTTGAGTAAAGATAAAGGATGGAGCAAGATTTGTTTTGCAAACTTTAATGTTACATCAGTCATTCACGTTAGTGCTGGGCTAACGTATGTGCTGTTATTGATACAGTTCCTGCATGTGCACCGCAATAAATTAGAAACACACACATGGACACACACTTGTTAATGCTGATGGTGAGGAATTACAGTTGAAACATCTCATAATATACCTCAAACTGAGTAGCATCACTGAGAAACGTCCTGCTCAAGGTTCGAGTTGAATAACTAGTTCTTCCAATGTTTCATTGTTGATTCAGAGTCGCACTGGGATTGATGTAAAATCAATGTCATCGTTACTGTCTTTACAGTGTGTACAATCCCTGAGCTTTAGGAAGCCTCCTGATGGAGCTGAAGATCAGTTATGATAATGGGCGTTTGTTTCCAAAATATGCGCTGTACGCGGTAGACCAATCACAACTGACTGGGCCATCTGACCAATCAGAGCAAAGTAGGCTCGTGGAAAGGAGGGATTTAGAGAGACTGATTCATCCATCGAGTCGTTTGAGAATCATTGAACATTGTGGTGATGTGCAATGTATATTATGAGAAAATGAAACTGTTTTTTGACCTTTGATGCATATAAACCTGTTGTTGGAGGCCCATAAACGTAGTAAAGACATTGTTAAAATAGTCCATGAGACTCCAGTGGTTCAACCTTAATTTTTAGAAGCGATACGAATACTTTTTGTGCGCAAAAACAAACAAAAATAACAACTTTATTCAACAATTTCGTTCTAGCCTGTGTCAGTCTCCTAAGCATACATTGTAAACACTCCTGTGTCATCATCACACGCATGTGTCGTGGTGCTAACGTGAGCAGCATCGGCTGCCGTAGAACTCGAAAGCTGCGTAAACTGCGCAGGAAACTGACACAGGCTAGAACGAAATTGTTGATTAAAGTCATTATTTTTGTTTGTTTTTGCACACAAAAAGTATTCTTGTCGCGTCTTAAAATTAAGGTTAGTTAAAATTAAGTGTTAATTTGCTGTCTATGGAGAGGTCAGAGAGCTGGAGAGGTTAACTATCCCTTTAACATCAATAAAGTTTTATCCATTCAGTGCCCAGTTAAGGGTTTGAGAAACTTATAGGTTTGTGAAAGAAGTTCTGGGGGATGATATTTGATGTCCTTTACCTTGTGCAAACAACAATTTGTACCACAAGTACTGGTACGTCCTGATTGTTCTCTGAGGATTCATGCTGAACCCTGATACTGAACTGTATCTATCCCTCTGTCACATATTCTGGAAATTAATCCATCACTAATTCACTATGGATTTCTTCAAAAATGTGTATAGTGGTTTTCAATTTTTTTGTAAAATAAGGTCTGTTTAACATGAAAGTTCCTAATAGTGTTTCTGTGCAAGGACAGAATAATTGTTGTCCAATTAGTCAAGCACGTAAACTCACTAATGTAGCAATCCACTAAAATGAGACATAAATCTAATGGAATTATGTTTTATCTTAGGTAGAGAAAACGCCTCTCAGAAGTATGTTTTGGTACATGATAAGAAGACCTGGACTGGAGGTCAGAGCTACTGCAGAGAGAAATACACAGATCTGGCCAGTGTGAGAAATGAGACAGAGCGTCAACAGATACTGAATGTTACATATGAAAATACTGTATGGATTGGTTTGCACAGAAACAGACTGTGGTCAGATCAGAGCAACTCTTCTTTCACATATTGGAGACAAGCGGCCCATTTTGAAGTTGCACAGCCAGATAATGGTTTTAACAAACCAGGACAGACTGGTACTCAACACTGCACAGCTGTGTCTTTACAACAGTTTGGGCAGTGGACAGATGAACGATGCTTGGACAGTTTGCCTTTCTTCTGCTACAGTGGTGAGCAAATATACATTACATTCTATTACAATTATTTAAATATACTGTTACAAAGAGAAACAAGCACTATCACTTATTCAACAGCAGATTGATAAAATAAGGAACTGTAAATTCCTTGTGTTGATGCTGCCAGATAATCAACACAACTAGTACTATTTATTTATATAATAGTATAGAGGGATTTTTGGTTTGACGAGGAGATATAGATTGTCAATTTCACATAAATTTGTTTTATAATACGCAGCATTGACCTTTTTACATTTGCACAGATTATACGGTGGGGTTGAGAGTGAAATTCAGAAGTGTGGAAAGTTTGTCAAAGTCTCAGATTGAAGAATTGGTGATTATACAAGTAAGTACCTAGATGTTAATATACAACACTCAATTAAAGTTACATATATTTTGTATTTTATTTATTTACATTTTATGTATGACTGTGCCATTTAAAAAAAAAACACACAAACAAACAAAAGAAATGTTGCGCATGTTACTGAAATATCTCACAAATACAAAACAAATCACATTTCAGCTCCAGGAAGAATTTATAAGACAGGGTGTTTCCAGAAACGTCACCATGCATTTGAGAAACTATCATAAAACTAGTCCATGAGAGACGAGGACGGCATTCCTGGACACAAAGAAAATGGTTTTAGGTTTTGAAGTTTGATGACCTTCCTGTAAAGTCTCTCATCTCCTGATTTTACCAATTTCTGCAATTTAACAAATAAAACACAATGCAGTTTTTTTTTTCTTTATAATGCTATTTGTGTGTGATTATGCCCTTATCCACTTTTTAAGATAAATATTAATTATGAATTAACCAATTTTGTCAAACTTTTGTCAATAGGATGTGTTTTGCATTATTTAATGGACCTATTAATTTGGGGAAGGGGTTTGTTTATCAAAATACTTACGATGAATGTAGCTTGAATTTAATGTCAGAATGTTTGAAAATTATGCTTGCACCATACTGTACAGCTGATCAATAAAGTTTCTCATGTAAAGCAGATGAAACAATAACAAAGTTATACTCATTATACCAGAGATTTTTGAATATGAATGATATTTTGATTTGTATATGAAATGTAAAAAATGAATGAAAGATGATGATATATTTGAAGTCTCTTTAGCCTTTATGGTATTACAATTGGTTGTCATTAAATGCACAAACATAATAAATCTAACTAATTAAATCACACAGAAAAAAAGGGAAAATAAGGAAATAATGATATTAGTGTGGCCTAATTCCTTTGCATGGTTTATAGCTATTTTCAGATTGGTTTATGCACAACTAGGACTTCCACAAACAGGCAAAAGATGGCATATGAAATATAGCACTGTTCTTAATAATGTACTGTATGTAAAATAAACAAACAAATAAAAAAAAAATTCTAAATTTTTTTATCTTTAGATAAACTATTCCTTAAATAATTATATATAGATGCAGAAAATTATTAAATGTAAAACACAAACTTTTAATAAATACATGTAGATACGCAGTTTCAAAACTGGATAAATATTATGCAAAGTAAATGTCTCATTTAATATACATCAAATCTGATCACACATCAGCCTCAAGCTCGTCCATACTGTGACATTAAATAACTTTAACTGAAATGTGAGTGTTATATGTTATTAGGGGTTCAAGCACGTAGTGCTGAAACCCTATTGTAATTGTTAGATATTATTATTCTCCCCTAAAACTGATCATGCAGACCAAACCGTATAAGTGCTAGAGACTTGAAACTAGGCCAGATGTAGGCCTCAATTTGGGGAGAACCTGACAAGGTACGATTGGCCAATAGGTGGCGCTACAGCGTTCAAAAGCACAAAATGGCTCATAACTCCTAAACCGTTAATTTTCCGCCATTTTGAATTTTGTCAAAAACCTACTTTTGCGAACTAGTCCTCGAAATTTTGATTCACGGACACTAAGGGGCGCCAAAACGTTTGTTATGGGCGGAGCCACTTTTACTAAAATGGTTATAACTCGAGAATGGAATAAGATATTTTCACCAAACTCGTGTATAGGCTCAATCTTTGGGCACGTGAAAAAAATTGCGGCGAATGGACACTTGGTGGCGCTATAACATGAAAAAAAAAAAACATGAAAATGGTTTTTCGCTCAATCTGAATAAAACCAGTGCAGTACAATTCTCTGGACTCTCGAGATCAATAATTATCAAAAAAAGTTGAACTTTGCCCTTTGGGTAGCTATAACAGGGTCATTTAGGGTCATTCCGGCTCTCACAGACCTGTTAGTTTTTCTTTAAGAAGCCCTCCTGTTCTCCACTCATTACCTGTATTAACTGCACCTGTTTGAACTCGTTACCTGTATAAAAGACACCTGTCCACACACTCAATCAAACAGACTCCAACCTCTCCACAATGGCCAAGACCAGAGAGCTGTGTAAGGACATCAGGGATAAAACTGTAGACCTGCACAAGGCTGGGATGGGCTACAGGACAATAGGCAAGCAGCTTGGTGAGAAGGCAACAGCTGTTGGTGCAATTATTAGAAAATGGAAGAAGTTCAAGACAACAGTCAGTCTCCCTCGATCTGGGGCACCATGCAAGATCTCACCTCGTGGGGCATCAATGATCATGAGGAAGGTGAGGGATCAGCCCAGAACTACACGGCAGGACCTGGTCAATGACCTGAAGAGAGCTGGGACCACAGTCTCAAAGAAAACCATTAGTAACGCACTACGCCGTCATGGATTAAAATCCTGCAGTGCACGCAAGGTCCCCCTGCTCAAGCCAGCGCATGTCCAGGCCCGTCTGAAGTTTGCCAATGACCATCTGGATGATCCAGAGGAGGAATGGGAGAAGGTCATGTGGTCTGATGAGACAAAAATAGAGCTTTTTGGTCTAAACTCCACTCGCCGTGTTTGGAGGAAGAAGAAGGATGAGTACAACCCCAAGAACACCATCCCAACCGTGAAGCATGGAGGTGGAAACATCATTCTTTGTGGATGCTTTTCTGCAAAGGGGACAGGACGACTGCACCGTATTGAGGGGAGGATGGATGGGGCAATGTATCGCGAGATCTTGGCCAACAACCTCCTTCCCTCAGTAAGAGCATTGAAGATGGGTCGTGGCTGGGTCTTCCAGCATGACAACGACCTGAAACACACAGCCAGGGCAACTAAGGAGTGGCTCCGTAAGAATAATCTCAAGGTCCTGGAGTGGCCTAGCCAGTCTCCAGACCTGAACCCAATAGAAAATCTTTGGAGGGAGCTGAAAGTCCGTATTGCCCAGCGACAGCCCCGAAACCTGAAGGATCTGGAGAAGGTCTGTATGGAGGAGTGGGCCAAAATCCCTGCTGCAGTGTGTGCAAACCTGGTCAAGAACTACAGGAAACGTATGATCTCTGTAATTGCAAACAAAGGTTTCTGTACCAAATATTAAGTTCTGCTTTTCTGATGTATCAAATACTTATGTCATGTAATAAAATGCAAATTAATTATTTAAAAATCATACAATGTGATTTTCTGGATTTTTGTTTTAGATTCCGTCAATCACAGTTGAAGAGTACCTATGATAAAAATGACAGACTTCTACATGCTTTGTAAGTGAGCAAACCTGCAAAATCGGCAGTGTATCAAATACTTGTTCTGGGTGAGCACATTCGACATATGATTCTAAACAAGCATGCATACTTTTATAGAGATCAGACCATAGGTGGCACTATAACTGTAAAAAAAATTCAAAAACTGTATATTTCCTATGGTAAATTGCCTGTAGTAGCTCTAAATGGTGTTTTCCATCTATGATCATATGAAAATGTTCATATAATTTGTTAGATCAACTCATTTTGAATGACTTTGCCTCAAGAACCACTGCTGTCAATCAAATTGTTCATTAAATATTTGAGAATAATTAAAAAATCTACTTTTGCGAACTAGCTCCAGGTTTTTCACTTCACCTCAATAGAACCAATGCAGTACAATTCTCTGCACTCTCTAGGTCAATAAATATAAAAAAAATATTGAACTTTTGTATTTGCATGGCTATAATAGTGGCCTTGACCAAGTGTCACCAAAAAGCCTATAACTCTTCAAGGTGTAGGATTGAAAATAATCAAAGATATTTGATATTTGAAATTGAACAAAGACATTTGCTTCACTGTTTTCAACCCCCATCTTTCTTATTAGAAGGGCCATTTGGAATTCCTAAAGACAATGAGATGCTGAAGGCCTGTAGGCCAAAATGTGTCACACCTTTAGTACAGTGGGGGAAGTTTGGTCTGATTGGTCAGTTTGAATGTCTCACATTAGGGTTTCAGTCACATGGTCAAGGAACAGATAAAAAGAAGATGTAACTGTTGCTCTGGGCTTTTTTTTATTTCTCTCTCTCTCTTGATTCTCTGGCTCTCTCTCTTCTTGGGGGCCTTCTCTTTGGCTCTTCTCTTCTTTGCTCTCTTCTCTTTGTCTCTTTCTCTCTCTCTCCCTCTCTCTCACTTTCTATCCCTCAGGTAACATTCTATTCATGCTGGGTACGATAAATGGTATACGTTTTATCATCACATACATCTATTTTGAAACTATTTTAAGTGTAACCATAACCAGATTTTGTCATTAAATCCTTTCTATTACAAATGATGTGCTAACTAGTTTTGATTTGGTATTGACTTTGAAGTGCTATTGCAATACAATATAGTCACATTCTAGCAACGCTCTCCCACATATTTTGCTATTGTAACTGCGCTTATTTCCGTCGCTGGTATAAGTTGCAGTGGGTGGTAAAGACGAGAAATGTACAGTTTTCTACCATCTTGCTGATAACGTTTCTTTAGTCATTCGGCAACCCTGCAGCCAGAACCACTGTAGGCGACCCATCCTTACAAAGGAATGCTCAGATTTTCTTAAAATTAGTAAGCACATGTGACTCTAAACAAGGGGGCAATAGGTGCCTCTATAACAGTTAAAAAGGTAAAAAATTACAATGTGCCTATGCTTATAATGACATATTCCCTGAAATTGCCATTAAACCACCAGAGGGCAGCAGAAGACCAGTCATTGGCTCATTCTGTTCACTAATATTGTTCAATCATATTTAAACTTTACAAAATCATTATAATAACATTACAAATCACATTTTGTCAAGGTTTACCACTTCATTTGTTCATTTGAGGTATGTTTTTGCAATAATATTACATTAAAATTACAATGAGACCTGAAAATAATGTTTTAAAGGGGAAACCTGGAATAAGTATTTTCTTACCAATCATTTATTTCAAATATCTATATCTGAAACAAAATGTGTTTGTGTGTAAGCACGTTTAATATTTAACATGGAAAAATTGCTTTAATGACCAAAAACAGACACTTTTAAAATGAAATTGATTCAATGGGTGGTCGTCTGCTGCCACCTGCTGGTAAAAATAGTCATTTTGTCATACTACTCACTAATATTGTTCTATATTTCATATTTAGACTTTTAAAAAGTCACTATTATAACATTTACAATCACATTTTGTCAAAATAATTTATTTCAAATATCTAGATCTACACTCACCTAAAGGATTATTAGGAACACCTGTTCAATTTCTCATTAATGCAATTATCTAATCAACCAATCACATGGCAGTTGCTTCAATGCATTTAGGGGTGTGGTCCTGGTCAAGACAATCTCCTGAACTCCAAACTGAATGTCAGAATGGGAAAGAAAGGTGATTTAAGCAATTTTGAGCGTGGCATGGTTGTTGGTGCCAGACGGGCCGGTCTGAGTATTTCACAATCTGCTCAGTTACTGGGATTTTCACGCACAACCATTTCTAGAGTTTACAAAGAATGGTGTGAAAAGGGAAAAACATCCAGTATGCGGCAGTCCTGTGGTCGAAAATGCCTTGTTGATGCTAGAGGTCAGAGGAGAATGGGCCGACTGATTCAAGCTGATAGAAGAGCAACTTTGACTGAAATAACCACTCGTTACAACCGAGGTATGCAGCAAAGCATTTGTGAAGCCACAACACGCACAACCTTGAGGCGGATGGGCTACAACAGCAGAAGACCCCACCGGGTACCACTCATCTCCACTACAAATAGGAAAAAGAGGCTACAATTTGCACGAGCTCACCAAAATTGGACAGTTGAAGACTGGAAAAATGTTGCCTGGTCTGATGAGTCTCGATTTCTGTTGAGACATTCAGATGGTAGAGTCAGAATTTGGCGTAAACAGAATGAGAACATGGATCCATCATGCCTTGTTACCACTGTGCAGGCTGGTGGTGGTGGTGGTGTAATGCCCCTTAGTGCCAATTGGGCATCGTTTAAATGCCACGGCCTACCTGAGCATTGTTTCTGACCATGTCCATCCCTTTATGACCACCATGTACCCATCCTCTGATGGCTACTTCCAGCAGGATAATGCACCATGTCACAAAGCTCGAATCATTTCAAATTGGTTTCTTGAACATGACAATGAGTTCACTGTACTAAAATGGCCCCCACAGTCACCAGATCTCAACCCAATAGAGCATCTTTGGGATGTGGTGGAACGGGAGCTTCGTGCCCTGGATGTGCATCCCACAAATCTCCATCAACTGCAAGATGCTATCCTATCAATATGGGCCAACATTTCTAAAGAATGCTTTCAGCACCTTGTTGAATCAATGCCACGTAGAATTAAGGCAGTTCTGAAGGCGAAAGGGGGTCAAACACAGTATTAGTATGGTGTTCCTAATAATCCTTTAGGTGAGTGTATATATATATATATATATATATATATACATACAATAAACTATTTACCACATGAATGTTTTTTTTCCAGTTGTTAACAACAGTTGTTGTTAATATAGACATAACTATTAAAAATAATAATAATAATGTTTTTATTACATTTAAAGAAATCTCCACAGTAAAACCATTTTAATAGTTCCATAGTGTACTGTATTGGTGGTTGCAGAGAAGAATACAATTTATCTCTCTGTTAATTTTAAACTTATAGGATCCTGCACACAGTCTTCATGCACCCATCAGTATTACTTTGTGTCTGAGTCTAAGACCTGGACTGAAGCTCAGAGATACTGCAGACAGAATTACACTGATCTGGCCACCATTGATAACATGGAGGAAATGAAGAGGCTCATTAAAACGTGGGACTTACTATGGCAAAGCTTGGATTGGTCTGTATGATGATCTGAACAGCTGGAGATGGTCTCTGGAGAATTTAGCATTAGAGGGAGGATTTAACAGCTGGTATGTCCAGCAACCAGTGAACTCAGGTGGACAGAGTCTGTGTGTGTACATGTCACATTATTGGGGAACATGGAGTGAAGCCTTTTGTTCCTATACACTTCCCTTTGCTTGCTATGATGGTGAGAACTGCTGTTGACTTTTTAACATTTTTAGAACAATATATTTATGATACCATTATATATCACATACACATATATTCCCCACAGGAAGAGTGAATGCTAGTGCAAGTTATGTGTTCATTTACCAGTAAAAAAATTGGACTGAAGCTCAGAGTTACTGCAGAGAACATCACACAGACCTCGTCAGTATCAGGAATAAGACTGAAATCCTCAAACTTCAGTCATTATTTTGGTATTATTCCTCTTTTTGGATTGGACTGTACAGAACCAGATCTTGGTCAGATCAGAGCAACTCTTCATTCAGTAACTGGAGGACAGGACAGCCAGATAATGCTGGAAACAGAGAATCCTGCACTGCAGTGTCATATAGTGACTCTGGGAGCTGGACAGATGAAAACTGCAATACTGCATTACCTTTCATTTGCTACAGTGGTGAGTAGATCCTTCAGACCCCAGTAGAGTCTCGCCAAAAACATACACTCTTTGTTGACTTTGAAGTGTACACCATACTCTGGCAGACAGACTTGAATTGATTTAGAATTTATTTTTTTTTTTTACTTTAAAAACTAGGAAATATGGGTAACACTTTACAAAAAGATTAAATTAACATTAGTTAACTACATTGGTTAATATTAACTAACAGTGAAAAATACGTCTAAAGCATTTTTTAATCTTAGTTAATTTCAACGTTTATTAAAAAACATAAAATATATTAATGAACCTGAGCTAGCATAAATGTATTCATTTTGTTAACATACATATAGTTCTATATGTACCTATGTCACAGTTGGTTGCAATGAAAGAAGATCTAAATGCAAGCAGTTTTAGTTATTTACAAGAGGAAAACAACCGAATCTGTAACCATGGTGACAGATGGGCAGGGAAACTGAGAGAACTGAACTAATCAACAAAACAGCAAAACACTAGAACACAAATACAAACATGAATGAAAACAAACTCAACACGTGACAAACGAAGGTTAACAAAGATCAATACAATGATGTTAACTAATGTTCCCTTTCGTTCAGTCACTCCGAGTAACGTCAGTGACTGACGAATGGGGGGTTTCGCTTAGAAGCCTATCATCTTCGAGATCTAGAAAACGCCCAATGGCAGTGCCAATGCCATGGGCATGCGGAATTTGCATAGCGTAACTCCGCCCCACAGCGTGGGTATATAAGGAAGTACGCTGGCAACATCGCATTATGTTTCTGCTTCGGAGCCAAGAGTATCTCTTCACTCCTCAAAGCCTTCTGAGTATTGTCAGCCTCTTCGAGACGAACAGCTTTCCAGTTGGTGTTGGTGTGACGGCGTGTTCCAGCGATCGTTTACTGCCTGCCTGCTGATCTGTGCAGTGGTCTGCATTCAGCCAGTATTCGGTCCCTGGGCGCTTCAGCATCACTGCGAAGCTTCCTCTCCTAAAAGAGCTCACACTTGGCACGTCTTTTTCAAGATTTCTCGCCAGTGTGCTTCTGGGTGCGGTCGATATCTGCCGCCCTCTGATGGGCACAATCACTGCCTGATGTGCTTGGGCTTTCAGCATGCTCAGGCAGCGTTTGTGGATGAGACATGTTCCCACTGCGGGGACATGCCCATCTCGGTGCTGCGGTCGAGACTCAATGAGCTCCGTAATAGAGTGAGAGTCCCCTCTGCCACACCCCAATCTGCGGTCTCTACGCGAGGCGGCACTTTGGCTGGTGGCCAGGGTGACGGTGTGGAACAAAGCCCCGACGCTCATGCCTCGGACCACACCCCCCTCTAGCGCACCGTTCCCGCCGTGCGATCAGACTGAGACACCGGAGCCGGCTCCTGCTGTTCGGAGTGTGTCGTTTGGCGCCGCAGAGGACGAGCGAATGTCGATCGCCGCATCACAAGGTGGATGATGATTCGG
The DNA here is from genome assembly GCA_039654105.1 of Coreius guichenoti. Taxonomy (NCBI): domain Eukaryota; kingdom Metazoa; phylum Chordata; class Actinopteri; order Cypriniformes; family Gobionidae; genus Coreius; species Coreius guichenoti. The sequence continues at coordinate 13,631,976 of CM077183.1, forward strand.
CTGTGCTGCCGCCTTCCGGTGTGCCAGCATTGTCCGAGTCGGACCCGGAGTTGACAGCCATGCTTTCCCGGGCAGCCGCGAGTCTCGGGTTGGAGTGGAACCCTCCACCCCGTCCTGAACGCTCGCGGTTGGACGATTGGTTTTTGGGGGCGGCGTGTTCTGACACCTGTCAGACCACGCCCCCAATACCTTTTTTCCCGGAGGTGCATGAGGAGGTCACGCGGTCCTGGAAGTCCCCGTTGTCTTCCCGTGACCGATCGGCGGCCTCCTCCGCCTTCTCTGCCCTCGACGGGGCCGCGGCCAAAGGGTACACTGGGGTTCCCCCGGTTGAACGCTCTGTTGTGATGCAACTGTGTCCGCAGAGTGCTTCAACATGGCGTGGCGACCCTAAGCACCCCTCCAAAGCCTGTAGTTTCACATCAACCTTGGTGGCGAAAACCTACAGAGCTGCGGGGCAGGCTGCCGCCTCTCTGCATGCCATGGCCACCCTTCAGGCCTACCAGGCCCGGGTGCTCAAGGACATGGACGAGGGTAGAGCTGACCCAGGGCTCAGAAATGAGCTGCGTGCCGCCACCGACCTCGCCCTCCGGGCGACGAAGGTGACCGCACGCTCCCTGGGCCAGGTGATGTCCACTGCAGTGGTCCAGGAGAGACACCTATGGCTCAACCTGGCCGATATGCGGGACGCCGAGCGGACTCGTCTCCTCGACGCTCCCATATCCCAGGATGGGCTATTCGGCGGCGCGGTTGAGAGCTTCGCCCAACAGTTCTCAGCTGCCCAAAAGCAGACTGAGGCCATCAAACACGTACTGCCCCGGCGGCCAGCTGCTGCTTCCACCCAGCCGCCGCCACAGTTGCCTCAGTCTGCTCGCCGCCGAGGGCGCCCTCCCGCGGCTCCCGCCCTTCCCGCGCCACCCAAGCAGCAGCCTCCACCTGGGCCGCGCCGTGGAGGACACCGTAGGAAGGCGCCCCAGTCCGCTCCAGCCCCGCAGCCCGCCAAGCGCCAGGCTAAGCGGCGCTCCTGACGCGGACAGCTCAGGGATGGGCAGTTCTTTCCAGGAGATGGTAGCAGGGCCACTCCTTCCCCCGGTGGAGGGCCGGGGGAGAATCCCTTGTTCCGCTGCTGGCCCCCGGGCCAGCAGCACCCTTTTTTGGTCAAAGAAAGAACTGACTTACCCATCCCTGAGCAACCAGAGACCGAAGGCAGTGTGCGCCGCCCCCGGGCCACGCCACTCTCATCCCTCTCTGACGCCAGTCTCCTCTCAGAGCAGACCCCAGTGGAACGCGCGTCCTTCCCTGGTCTCCTCTGTCAGGACGCGGCTGATGACCGTGCCCCCACACCGGGACGCTATGCCTCCCATGTCTGGGCCGGTCACGCCGCCTCGCTGCCCCACCCGGGGTACGTCTGTGGTTCGCATGACCCCGCTGGTGCAGTTTCTGGGAGCCTGGCTTCAGCTTCCTGGACTGTCCCGCTGGGTCGCGAAGACCATCAGGCTCGGCTATGCGATTCAGTTCGCTCAGGCTCCTCCTTGTTTCCGGGGAGTCCGATTCACCATAGTGGGGTCCAACGCCCCCCTTATGCGTGCGGAGGTTGCTACCTTGCTGGCGAAGGGTGCGATCGAGCCTGTCCCTCCAGCCGAAATGGAGTCCGGCTTCTACAGCCCTTACTTCATTGTACCCAAGAAAACCGGTGGGTTACGACTGATCCTGGACCTGCGCGTCCTGAACCGATCCCTTCACAGGCTTCCGTTCAGGATGTTGACAGCGAAACGCCTTTTCGAATGCGTTCGTCCAGCAGATTGGTTTGCAGCGATCGACCTGAAGGACGCCTACTTCCATGTCTCCATTCTTCCTCGACACAGACTGTTCCTACGGTTTGCTTTCGAGGGGCGGGCATATCAGTACGCGGTCCTCCCATTCGGGCTAGCTCTGTCCCCTCGCGTCTTCACGAAGATAGTCGAGGCAGCCCTTGTGCCACTCAGGCAACACGGGGTTCGCATCCTGAACTACCTCGACGACTGGCTGATCCTCAGCCACTCTCGAGAGCAGGTGTGCGAACACAGAGACCTGGTGCTCCAGCACCTAGCCCGTCTGGGCCTTCGGGTCAACTGGAAGAAGAGCAAACTCTGCCCAGTGCAGAGGATCTCTTTTCTCGGTATGGAAATCGACTCGGTCGCCATGTGTGCGCAGCTTACGAGCGAGCGCGCGCAGTCACTGCTGACTTGCCTTCGTCAAATCGAGAGCAAGAGTGCGGTTCCACTGAAGTTATTTCAGAGGCTCCTGGGGCATATGGCATCTGCAGCCGCTGTAACGCCGCTCGGATTGCTTCATATGAGACCGCTTCAGCACTGGCTTCGCGATCGAGTCCCGAGATGGGCATGGCAGTCGGGCACGCTCCGGGTCCCAGTGACTCGGGCCTGCCTGCAGACCCTCACCCCGTGGTCGAACCTCAGTTTTCTACGGGCCGGTGTGTCCTTAGAACGAGTTTCCAGGCATATTGTTGTGTCAACAGATGCCTCCACCACGGGTTGGGGTGCCATGTGCAATGGACATGCTGCCGCGGGCTCCTGGACAGGACCCCAGTGCCTCCTGCATGTCAATTGCCTCGAGTTGCTGGCAGTACAGTTCGCCCTGCACCGCTTCCGAGCGCTGCTCAAGGGTCAACACGTGCTAGTCCGGTCAGACAACATGGCCACAGTAGCGTACATCAACCACCAGGGTGGTCTGCGTTCCCGCCGCATGTCTCAACTCGCCCGCCATCTCGTCTTATGGAGTCAGAAGCACCTGAGGTCCCTTCGTGCCATCCATATCCCGGGAGTCCTGAACCGTGCAGCCGACGAGCTCTCACGGCTTCAGCCACTTCCTGGGGAATGGAGACTCCATCCCCAGACGGTTCAGCTGATTTGGGAACAGTTCGGCGACGCACAGGTAGATCTGTTTGCCTCCCACGACTCTTCCCATTGCCGCCTGTTTTATTCCCTGACCGAGGGCCCCCTCGGCACGGACGCTCTGGCGCACAGCTGGCCGCGGGGCCTCCGCAAGTATGCGTTTCCCCCAGTGAGCCTTCTTGCACAGGTTCTGTGCAAGATCAGGGAGGACAAGGAGCAGGTCCTTTTGGTCGCCCCGTATTGGCCCGGCCGGACCTGGTTCTCCGAACTTGTACTCCTTGCGACAGCCCCTCCCTGGTCGATTCCTCTGAGGAAGGACCTCCTTTCTCAGAGATGGGGCACCCTTTGGCACCCGCGTCCCGATCTTTGGAACCTCCACGTGTGGCTCCTGGATGGGACGCGGCAGGTTTGAGTACCCTGCCACCTCAGGTGGTGGCCACCATCACTTCCGCTAGGGCCTTGTCTACTCGACACGCCTATGCGTTGAAGTGGAACCTCTTCGTCACCTGGTGTTCTTCTCGCCAAGAAGACCCCTGGAAATGCCCGATCGGGTCCGTGCTCTCATTCCTCCAGGAAGGGTTGGAACGAAGGCTGTCTCCTTCCACCCTCAAGGTTTATGTGGCCGCTATTTCTGCCTACCACGACCTTGTGGAGACGAAAAAGGTAAGTCAGCACGACCTGGTCATCAGGTTCCTGAGGGGAGCGAGGACGCTCTGGCGCACAGCTGGCCGCGGGGCCTCCGCAAGTATGCGTTTCCCCCAGTGAGCCTTCTTGCACAGGTTCTGTGCAAGATCAGGGAGGACAAGGAGCAGGTCCTTTTGGTCGCCCCGTATTGGCCCGGCCGGACCTGGTTCTCCGAACTTGTACTCCTTGCGACAGCCCCTCCCTGGTCGATTCCTCTGAGGAAGGACCTCCTTTCTCAGAGATGGGGCACCCTTTGGCACCCGCGTCCCGATCTTTGGAACCTCCACGTGTGGCTCCTGGATGGGACGCGGCAGGTTTGAGTACCCTGCCACCTCAGGTGGTGGCCACCATCACTTCCGCTAGGGCCTTGTCTACTCGACACGCCTATGCGTTGAAGTGGAACCTCTTCGTCACCTGGTGTTCTTCTCGCCAAGAAGACCCCTGGAAATGCCCGATCGGGTCCGTGCTCTCATTCCTCCAGGAAGGGTTGGAACGAAGGCTGTCTCCTTCCACCCTCAAGGTTTATGTGGCCGCTATTTCTGCCTACCACGACCTTGTGGAGACGAAAAAGGTAAGTCAGCACGACCTGGTCATCAGGTTCCTGAGGGGAGCGAGGACGCTCTGGCGCACAGCTGGCCGCGGGGCCTCCGCAAGTATGCGTTTCCCCCAGTGAGCCTTCTTGCACAGGTTCTGTGCAAGATCAGGGAGGACAAGGAGCAGGTCCTTTTGGTCGCCCCGTATTGGCCCGGCCGGACCTGGTTCTCCGAACTTGTACTCCTTGCGACAGCCCCTCCCTGGTCGATTCCTCTGAGGAAGGACCTCCTTTCTCAGAGATGGGGCACCCTTTGGCACCCGCGTCCCGATCTTTGGAACCTCCACGTGTGGCTCCTGGATGGGACGCGGCAGGTTTGAGTACCCTGCCACCTCAGGTGGTGGCCACCATCACTTCCGCTAGGGCCTTGTCTACTCGACACGCCTATGCGTTGAAGTGGAACCTCTTCGTCACCTGGTGTTCTTCTCGCCAAGAAGACCCCTGGAAATGCCCGATCGGGTCCGTGCTCTCATTCCTCCAGGAAGGGTTGGAACGAAGGCTGTCTCCTTCCACCCTCAAGGTTTATGTGGCCGCTATTTCTGCCTACCACGACCTTGTGGAGACGAAAAAGGTAAGTCAGCACGACCTGGTCATCAGGTTCCTGAGGGGAGCGAGGAGACTGAATCCTCCTCGCTCTCCCCTCGTACCCTCTTGGGACCTCGCAGTAGTCTTAAGCGCTCTGCAGAGGGCTCCCTTCGAGCCATTGCGGTCAGTCGAGCTTAAGTTCCTGTCTATGAAGACAGCGCTCCTGACCGCCTTGGCCTCCATCAAGAGGGTAGGGGACCTGCAGGCATTTTTGGTTGACGAAGCGTGCCTGGAATTCGGGCCGGCCAACTCTCACGTGATCCTGAGACCCCGGCCTGGATATGTGCCCAAGGTTCCCACCACTCCCTTCAGGGACCAGGTGGTGAACCTGCAAGCGCTGCCTTTGGAGGAGGCAGACCCAGCCTTGGCACTGCTCTGTCCAGTACGCGCCCTCTGTGCTTACGTAGACAGAACGCAGTGTTTCAGGACCTCAGACCAGCTCTTTGTCTGTTATGGTGGGAAGCTGAAGGGAAAGGCTCTCTCCAAGCAAAGGTTGTCTCACTGGATAGTGGACGCCATTGTTTTGGCTTACCAAGCGCAGGGGCGCCCATGCCCCCTAGGGGTCAGGGCTCACTCCACCCGGAGTGTGGCCTCCTCTTGGGCTCTAGCGCATGGCGCCTCGCTAACAGACATTTGCAGAGCTGCAGGCTGGGCGACACCCAACACATTCGCCAGATTCTATAATCTCCGAGTGGAGCCAGTGTCCTCTCATGTACTCGCCTCTACTAGTGGCCGGTAATGGACTAGGCTCAGGTGTCTTCGCTTGCTCGCCATTCCACTCCACGGACTGGATACGTGCGATATTTCCTCAGGTAGTTTCCCTGAAGCCCTGAGTTCCTCCAGCACTGTTGATGCCGACACCAGTACGTCTGCCCACTCGCTCAGGCCCTCGTGTTGGCTAGGTGCCACCGTGTGCATGGTTCCCCCGTTGGGCGACCCCCACATGTGTATTCCACTGTAAGTCTCCCTGAGCAGGTGTCTTTCCCTTGGCAAGCCCCTTGCCACCCCTGGGGGTAAAATTCTTCCACCTTCGGCTGGTTACCCCAGAGTTTTCCATATGTAGCCCTGAGCGGGTCATATGTGTTTCTTAAGTCCTCCCTACGGGTAGGCGTTTGGCGCATACTTCCACCTGGAATATGCTTCCCAGTGTACCTTGGTATTCCTGTGTTAAGTGGGAGTCCTTCGTCCGTACTAGCTTTCGACAGGGAGCTCACGCTTACGCAGGGCACTGGATGACAGCCGAGTGGCGTGATTACATTGGGACCCCCATTCGTCAGTCACTGACGTTACTCGGAGTGACTGAACGAAAGGGAACGTCTCGGTTACGTATGTAACCCTCGTTCCCTGAGGAGGGAACGGAGACGTAACGTCCCTCTGCCACTTCCGCTGTACCGCTGGAACAGCCGGGAGTTCTGTCTTGGCTCCTCAGCAGGTAAACATAATGCGATGTTGCCAGCGTACTTCCTTATATACCCACGCTGTGGGGCGGAGTTACGCTATGCAAATTCCGCATGCCCATGGCATTGGCACTGCCATTGGGCATTTTCTAGATCTCGAAGATGATAGGCTTCTAAGCGAAACCCCCCATTCGACAGTCACTGACGTTACGTCTCCGTTCCCTCCTCAGGGAACGAGGGTTACATACGTAACCGAGACGTTAGTTAATGCTAACATGACATTACTAATGCCACTTTATTGTAAACCAAAAGTACCAAAGTATGTGAAAATATATATTTTGATCCTCTTTTTTAGTCTACAAACATTCTACAAAGTCCATTAGTTCCAAATCCAAAATGTCCTTACAAGTAATCTTTATGATGCAATATCTTCACCCTTTTTCCCACCTTGACAGCATTAGCATCATCCCATCAGTATCATTTTGTGAATGAGTCTAAGACCTGGACTGAAGCTCAGAGATACTGCAGACAGAATTACACTGATCTGGCCACCATTGATAACATGGAGGAAATGAACAGTCTGATTAACACAGTTAATGGGAGTTACAATGGTTCTGCCTGGATTGGACTCTATGATGACGTGAACAGCTGGAGATGGTCATTGGAAGATGATGATTTCTATCAGGAAGGAGAGATAGATTTCAGGAACTGGGTTCATGAACCAAACAATGGAGCGAATGAACTGTGTGTTCACATTGATTCTAATGGAAACTGGTATGATGTATCATGTGACAACACACTGCCATTCGTTTGCTATGATGGTAAGACATTATCGTCTTTAGCTTTAAGATTTGTCAAACCAGCCATTTTCAATCCTGAAAGATTCTGAAGTGTTCAGTATTTTTAAACCCCAAATTCTTGAGAAAAATGAAAGACTGTTTTTCATTATTTGATTTATTAGTAATGTTTTACTGTTTTCAAAATGCCTTTATTATATAGTTATACATTTGATAGACAAATTACAAATAAATTGACTGATTTACATCCACTTAATTATTTTATTGTAGGTAGAGGAAACTCCTCTCAGAAGTATGTTTTGGTATATGAGGGAAGGACCTGGACTGGAGCTCAGAGCTACTGCAGAGAGAAATACACAGACCTGGCCAGTGTGAGAAATGAGACAGAGCGTCAACAGATACTGAGCATTATACGTGATTATTATAGTAATGGCTATTAGTATGGATATGCTGTATGGATTGGTCTGCACAGAAACAGACTGTGGTCAGATCAGAGCAGCTCTTCCTTCACATATTGGCTGCCATATACTCAAGGTGATGTTGCACAACCAGATAATGGTGCAAATGTCCCAGGACAGCAGGGAGATCAACACTGCACAACTGTGTCTTTAAAATACTTTGGCCAGTGGACAGATGAGAGATGCTTTGCCAGTTTGCCTTTCTTCTGCTACAGTGGTGAGCAAATGTACCTTATGGAATGAAAAATAATAATAAACATAAGGGGAAACAAACCCAAACAAATTCATTACAATAAATTGTTGATATTAATATGCCATTGTTATTGTGTAATTCACTAACTTTTATGCTAATGCCAGCTCTGTCTTCTCTTTGCTTTCTGGTGAACTTAATGACCATCATATTGACCCATCAATTCAGATGTATATGGTATGTTTGTGAAGATATGTGCTCTTTTCTGCTGTTTTCAGTCCAAAATAAGTATTTTTCAACATACATCATCGTAACTGGATTGTATTGTTTGTATTCATGCTCTTTTTTTTTTTCTTTTTTTTTAAACTGATCAGTGGCGGGACTGAGAGTGGAATTTACAAGTGTGGAAAATCTGTCAGAATCTCAGATTGAAGAGCTGGTGATTATAAAGGTGAGAAACATTTCAAAACATCCATAATGGTTTTATTTTTTGTTACACAAAAACAAATGCAAAATAAATAAATTACTTTAGAAAAACTTCATGACAACAGCATATAATAATAATAATAATTGTTATTATTAATATTATTATTTACAGATCTTTGTAATTTATTTAGCTCAAAAATATCTCACAGAGAGCAAATCACATGTTTCAGGTGCGGGAAGAATTTATCAGACGAGGACTTCCCAGCAACTTCACCATGCATTTGAGAAACTATCGTAAAATGGCACCGTGAGAGATAACGACAGCATTTCTGCACACAAGCACATGGTTTTAGGGTTCATGTTTTTTGCATTTTGCATGTTCTTTGTCCTATTGATAACAGAAATTTTGTATGTCACATGATTGTCTTGTATTGCATATTAACATTTTTAACAAATACAAGACTATAGACAATATTTTAATTGCAGGCATTTCACTTCTTGATTCTTGTTTTTAATAAATAATGAGTAACATACAGTAGACTGATTGTACTCATACTATCAGAATGTAACTTTTTTTAATAATCAAACTGATCAAATATTTTGTGTCATTTGGTGTTGCAAATTTGTAAATTTGGCCCAAGGCACTGGGATGGGCTTCAGCATCCCTGCGACCCTACATAGGACAATCGAATTGGAGAATAGATGGTTGGAGGATATGTTAATCTGTCTGATAAAATTAATTTGGTAATCTATTGGTCATCAACCAAACATAATGATAAATCAACTTTTTTGGGCACTTAAGGGATACAGTTGTGTTTGTCTTTGTTGTCAGCACAATACAGTACAGTGGAATGATACAGTGCAACAGTATTCAGTGGAACAACCACATGAAGACAGATATTTGACATGATATACATCATATGACACAAAATGTAAAAATCCATCTGATTACATGGTCATGTGATATTCTATATGATACTATTAGTAGGTTTATCATACATTACAATAAATAATCACAAAAAAAAGTTTTCTTTCTTTAGTTCTGGACCTATAAATGTCAGGATGGTGTAAATGAGGCAGGAAAGTGGATCTAAGTGCAGGAAACTTTAAAGGTGCAGTATGTAATATTGGCTGAAATGGGTACTGCAGTCTAAATTCAAAATATTGGAGAGCGTTGTTTCCCCCTCCTCCTCAGACTCGGCGCTCACACAGGTCGCCGGATTGAGGACATGCATCAGGAACAATCGAGCGCAATTGACAATGAAAGGTGGAGACTTACACACTGTAAGTTGACGAGTTGTTTTATCCGTATTTTAATCCTTTCGCACGTACAATCACACCAGTGTAATCAGTCTTGGCTGGTCCCTGAAGCGTACGATCACACCAGTGTGATTAGAACAGACAGTGCATCACGTGATCAACTGCTAAATTCAAATGTGCTTTCGCGGGGCTGAGCCAGAGAGAGACACGCTCAGTGCTTGTAATATACAACAACTATTCAGTGTTTTCAACCGCATAAGTTTATTTTAGGTTTCAGACATTTAAATACACAGTACCAACACAAGTACCAACAAAACATCATTTAGAGTTTGTAAAATACACACTGATGTCTATGGGAGCAGCAATAATAATCCTTTCCATTAGGATTAGACAAGTTTTATTCATATCAGATACACATTGTCTAAGTAACTTTAAAGCTTACTCTATTCTTCTCCCAGTTCGCTGGCCACTTACTTTCATGTATTTCGGGAGAAGTGGATGAATTCACGTGTTGTTTCACTTCATGAAGATGCCATGGGTCTGCGGAATTTGCATAACGCAACCCCGCCCCACCGCGTGGGTATAAAGGGCATTGCGTGGCAATCTCGTATTATGTTTCTGCTTCAGAGCCAAGTGTTACTGCCTGAGCGTTTTTCTCTTCAAGACGAGTGTCTCTCCAGAGTGTTGGTGTTACGGCGCGTTCTAGCGAGTTCCGCATTCCTGTCTGATCTGTGCAGTGATCTAGCACAGCATGTGTGTTCTCCCTAGGCGCTTCGGCATTCTGCAGAGCAAAAACTCTTCTCTAAAAGAGCTGCACGCGGCACGTCTGTTTCAAGATGTCTCGCCCGTGCTCCGTTCCTGGGTGCGGTCGGCTGGTTCCTCCGTTTGACGGGCATGATCGCTGTTTGGCGTGCTTGGGCCTCGTGGGGCGCGTTCATGGATGAGTCATGTTCCCACTGCGGGAACATGGCCATCGCAGTGTTGCGGTCAAGACTCCGTGATCTCCATGCTGGAGGGAGAGTCCCCTCTACCACACCCCAATCTATTCCCTCCATGAGTGGGAATACTTTGGCTGGTGGTCAGGGTGACTTGAGGGTGACGGTGTGGGCCAACCCGATGAATCCTCCTCGGGCCACACCCCCTTCTAGCACACTGCAACCTGTGGTGTTGCCAGATGAGGGCGCAGGTGTTTCCCGTCCTGGGCCCTGCGTTTCATTTGGCGCACCGGCGGAGGATGCTATGTCGATCGCCGCATCACAAGGTGGGCTGGATTCCTCCGGAGATGACGATTTGGCTGTGTTGCCTCCTTCAGGGGAGTCCCAGCATTGTCCGAGTCTGATCCAGAGCTCACAGCCATGCTTTCCCAGGCGGCCGAGGCTCTTGGGCTTGTGTGGAACCCTCCGCCATGTCCCGAGCGCTCTCGGCTAGATGATTGGTATCTGGGGGCGGCCCGTGCCGAAGGCGCCCGTCAGCCCCCAGTGCCCTTCTTCCCGGAAGTGCATGAAGAGGTGTCGAAGTCGTGGAAGTCTCCCTTGACTTTTCGCGATCGTTCGGCAGCCACTTCCGCCTTCACTGCCCTCGATGGCAGCGCGGTGAAAGGGTACACTGGGGTTCCCCCTGTTGAGCGCTCTGTTGCGATGCAACTGTGTCCGCAGAGCGCTGCGACGTGGCGTGGTGACCCAAAGCACCTGTCCAAGGCCTGTAGGTTTACGTCTACTCTGGTGGCGAAGACCTACAGAGCTGCGGGCCAGGCGATGGCCACTCTTCAGGTCTACCAGGCCAAGGTGCTCAGAGACATGCACGAGGGCAATGCTGACCCCGCGCTATTGCAGGAGCTGCGGGCGGCCACCGACCTCGCTCTACGAGCGATGAAGGTGACCGCTCGCTCTCTCGGTCAGGTGATGTCCACTTCTGTGGTCCAGGAGCGCCACTTATGGCTCAACCTGGCTGATATGAGAGAATCTGAGCGAACCCGTTTCCTCAATTCTCCCATTTCCCAGGATGGGCTATTTCGCTCCCACGCCTCCCATGTCTGGGCCGGTCATTCCGCCTCGCTGCCCATCGTACGCCTACCCCGTACGCCTGTGGTCCGCATGACCCCGCTGGTACAGTTTCTGGGAGCCTGGCTAGCGCTTCCCAATCTGTCCAGCTGGCTTGCTCGCACCATCAGGTTCGGCTATGCGATTCAGTTCGCACGGTCTCCTCCCCGCTTTCGGGGAGTCCGCTATACCATGGTGGGTGGCAATGCCCCTGTCATGCGTGCGGAGGTCGCCACCCTACTGGCGAAGGGTGCGGTCGAGATCGTCCCTCCAGCCGAGATGGAGTCCAGCTTCTACAGCCCTTACTTCAAGAAAACCGGTGGGTTACGGCCAATCCTGGACCTGCGCATCTTGAACCGAACCCTTCACAGGCTTCCATTCAGGATGTTGACAGCCAAACGCATTTTCGAATGCGTTCGTCCTTTGGATTGGTTTGCAGCGATCAACCTGAAGGACGCGTACTTTCATGTCTCCATTCTTCCTCGACACAGACCGTTTCTACGGTTTGCCTTCGAGGGGCAGGCATATCAGTACACGGTTCTCTCATTCGGGCTAGCCCTGTCCCCTCGCGTCTTTACGAAGGTCGTCGAGGCAGCCCTTGTGCCGCTCAGGCAACACGGGGTTCGCAGCCGCGGTAACGCCGCTCGGTTTGCTTCATATGAGACCACTTCAGCACTGGCTTCGCGATCGAGTCCCGAGATGGGCGTGGCAACATGGCACGCCCCGGGTCCCAGTTACTCGGGCCTGCCGTCAGACCTTCACCCCGTGGGTGAACCTCACTTTTCTACGGGCAGGTGTTCCCCTAGAACGAGTTTCCAGGCATGTTGTTGTATCAACAGATGCCTCTGCCACGGGCTGGGGCGCCATGTGCAATGGACATGCTGCCGCGGGCTCCTGGAGAGGACCCCAGCGCCTATGGCATGTCAATTGCCTCGAGTTGCTGGCCGTACGTCTTGACCTGCACCGCTTCCTAGCCCTGCTCAAGGACAAGCACGTACTGGTCCGTTCAGACAGCACGGCGACAGTAGCGTACTTCAACCAACAAGGTGGTCTACGCTCCCGCCGGATGTCGCAACTCGCCCGCCATCTCCTCCTATGGAGTCAGAAGCATCTGAGGTCGCTTCGTGCCGTTCACATCCTGGGAGAACTGAATCGTGCAGCCGACGAGCTGTCACGGTTTCAGCCGCTTCCGGGGGAATGGAGACTCCATCCCCAGACAGTTCAGCTGATTTGGGAACAGTTCGGCGACGCACAGATAGATCTGTTTGCCTCCCACGACTCTTCCCATTGCCGCTGGTATTACTCCCTGACCGAGGGGACCCTCGGCACGGATGCACTAGCGCACAGCTTGGCCACGGGGCCAAGTATGTGTTTCCCCCAGTGAGCCTTCTCGCATTGGTTCTGTGCAAGATCAGGGAGGACAGGGAGCAGGTCCTTTTGGTCGCCCCATATTGGCCTTCCGGACCGGGTTCTCAGAACTCATACTCCTTGCGACAGCCCCTCCCTGGTCGATCCCTCTGAGGAAGGACCTCCTTACTCAGAGACGGGGCACCGTATGGCACCCACGTCCCGACCTTTGGAACCTACACGTGTGGGACCTGGACGGGACGCGGTAGGTTTGAGTACCCTGCCACCTCAGGTGGCGGCTACCATCACTTCCACTAGGGCCTTGTCCACGAGACAGGCCTATGCGTTGAAGTGGAACCTCTTCGTCACCTGGTGCTCTTCTCACCGAGAAGACCCCACGAAATGCTCAATCGGGTCCGTGCTTTCCTTTCTCCAAGAAGGGTTGGAGCAAAGGCTGTCTCCCTCCACCCTGAAGGTCTATGTGGCCGCGATTTCGGCTCATCATGACTTGGTGGATTCAAAAACGGTAGGTCAGCACGACCTGGTCAGCACGACCTGGTCAGCAGGTTCCTTAGAGGAGCGAGGAGATTAAATCCTCCTCGTCCTCCTCAAATACCCTCTTGGGATCTTGCAGTGGTTTTATCTGCCCTGCAGAAAGCTCCTTTTGAGCCCCTGCAGTCTGTGGAGCTGAAGTTCCTTTCAATGAAAGTGGCACTCTTGATTGCTCTGGCTTCCATCAATAGGGTAGGGGACCTGCAGGCATTTTCGGTTGACGAAGTGCGCCTGGAATTCGGGCCGGCCAATTCTCACGTGATCCTGAGACCCCGGCCTGGATACGTGCCCAAGGTTCCCACCACTCCCTTCAGGGATCAGGTGGTGAACCTGCAAGCGCTGCCTGTGGAGGAGGCAGACCCAGCCTTGGCACTGCTCTGTCCAGTACGCGCCCTTCGCGCTTACGTAGACCGGACGCAGTGTTTCAGGACCTCAGACCAGCTCTTTTTCTGTTACGGAGGGCAGCAGAAAGGGAAGGCTCTCTCCAAGCAGAGGTTGTCTCACTGGATAGTGGACGCCATTGTCCTGGCATATCAGGTTCAGGGCATGCCATGCCCCCTTGGGGTTAGAGCACACTCCACTAGGAGTGTTGCTTCCTTTTGGGCTTTAGCGCATGGCGCCTCACTGACAGACATTTGTAGAGCTGCAGGCTGGGCGACACCCAACACATTCGCAAGATTTTATAATCTCCGAGTGGAGCCTGTGTCCGCTCGTGTACTCGCCCCAAGTGGCCAGTAACTGGACAGGCTCAGGTGTCTTCGCTTGCTGCGCCATTCCACTCCACGGACTGGATGCATGCGCATTTTCTCTCAGGTGAGCTTCCCAGTAAGCCCTGAGCTCCTCCAGCACTGCTATGTCGACACCAGAGTGCATGCCCGCTTGGTCAGCCCTCGTGTTCGGCTAGGTGCCTCCGTGTGCATGGTTCCCCCGTTGGGCAACCCCCACATGTGTATTTCCACGGTAAGTCTCTCTGAGCACGTGTCTTCCCTTGGCAAGACACCCTTGCCACACCTGGGGTTGAAAAATTTTCCACCTGCGGCTGGATACCCCAGAGTGCTCCATATGCAGTCCCTACGGGGGTCATATGTGTATTCTTAAGTCATCCCTTCGGGCAGGCATTGTGTTGCATTTCTCCATGTGGGATATGCTTCCCAGTGTACCTTGGTATCGGCGTTGAGCCTAGCCCCTCGTTCGTGCTAAGACTCACGGCAGGGAACCCTGGTCAGCGCAGGACGCTGGAAGACAGCCGTCGTGGCGAGATTGTATTGGGACCCCCATTTCGTCAGTAACTGACGTAACTCGTAGTGTACTGACTAAAAGGGAACGTCTCGGTTACGTATGTAACCCTCGTTCCCTGAAGGAAGGGAACGGAGATGTTACGTCCCCATGCCACTTCCGCTGTACCGCTGGAACGGCCGGACGCTCATGCCTCGCCTCTTCAGCAGGTAACATAATGCGAGATTGCCACGCAACGCCCTTTATACCCACACGGTGGGGCGGGGTTGCGTTATGCAAATTCCGCAGACCCATGGCATCTTCATGCCATTGGCTCGTTTTGTATAGCTCAAAGGCGATTGGCTTCTAAGCGAAACCCCCATTTCGTCAGTAACTGACGTAACGTCTCCGTTCCCTTCCTTCAGGGAACGAGGGTTACATACGTAACCGAGACGTTCTGTTCCCACCCATTACCACATTCGCAGATACTGACGCTGGCGTTCACAGTTGATGATTCTGACGTTCCTTATCAGTCGATTGATGGTACTACTATAAAGTTAAAAAGTTAATAATGTTAGATGCTACAGTGTTGCTGTAGTCCATGTCAGCCTATCATTCCGAATGTTCATTGAGCGTCGCGGCAACAGATGCGAGTTTCTACTTTCTTTGTCACTAATGAGAGCTAAATCTTGCATTTCAGATTTCAGAAGCATGCAGGTCCTCTCTTCACGGATTTCTTCTTTTGTTTTCGATTTTGCTTTCATTAGGACTCTCTGGGCCTATTATCAAAGACACAGCTGCAATCTTTATCACCATTCTGGCGTCATCACTACAGCCTATCAGCATTCATCTCAGTGATACGTATATGTTTAAGCATTTCTGATGTTGATTGGGTGTAATATTTTACTCTTTTGCTCTTTTCGCATACAGCAATGTCAGTTTTATGTCACAAGCAGGTCTGTACAGAGCAGTCGCGCGCATTTGTATGAGACACAGCGCTTGATTGTGCGACGTGATCGCTCGCTTGTCGTTGCTTGTTAGTGTTGTAACCTAACCATAGTGCCTCGTAAATGATTCGCTTGACACAGGTTACCATTAATGATAGTATTTTGTTTTAGAAAAGCTCAAAGCGGAACAGAATGGCACAGCATATTTGCCTCTATCATTCTCCCCACTCAAAACATGGGTTTTAAAGCAACATGCACCCAGACCACTACATCATTAATCGGGGCTTCACGATTAACTGAAATTAAGCTGGAATAGCGAATTGGTTCAGTGTTATGAGATGCTAGATTTGAATTAAATATGCTAATATGCTCAGCGTAATTTTTAAAATACAGCACTGACATCAGTGCATCTATCTGTTCGCATTAAAGGCACAACATGTAAGATTTTTGGATTAAAATATCCAAAAACCATTACAAAATTTTTATATATTTTGTTGACTTGTGTACTTACATTATCCCAAATGTTTCTAATAATGTTTAAATAAATCCAGAGAAATAAGCAATTTTAAACAGGACACGGACCGTGTCTGTGCGTCCCCTATCAATGACATCATACCCGCATTACCCTCGATTTCCGGTTTTATTTTGTGGAAACCATGAAAACACCAAAGATGCTTTAATATATTATGTGTTTTATTAGGTGAGCAGCTGTTTGGATACATTCATCGTCAGAAAACGAATCATTGTTATATAGCTCAACACATTTAGCCTTAACGTTTTAAATCTCGTTTTCTTAATTTACCGCGAGTACCATGTTTTACCATGCCTAATATCTTACTCCAGTGTGCGTCTCATAGTAGCCGCTGAGCGAATGCACAGAGTAGCATGTAACATAACTTCCAACACACTCAAATGTAATATGATAAAACAGCGCTGGGTTACCCCACATGACCGGAAAAAGCGGAAGTGCTTGTCTGCGGCAGAATAAAAGCTCAGCGTAATCAAGGCGTCATCAAGCTACGCCTTTGTTTTGGATAAGCTTTGTTTTTTTTATCAGCTACCGTGTTATCTGGTTACCTTTGTCTATTTTAGGAACTTTAGAATATCGTGTTTCATCTCACTTGGACTTTCTGTGCTAGGGCGCCCATGGTTACAATTATGAATAAAACAGAATGTGTATTCTCGCTAAAAAAACTAAATCTAGAAAAACACCATATTTCGGTTATATCAAAGGTTTGTATACACAACAAGGTTCGACTTATTCGAAAGCAGCACTAATTTAATTCCATACTCAATCCGACCCGTTTTACATAAAGATTGCATCCCGTATAGCAACTGAAATCGCAGCATGGGAACATAATTATTCAAATCTTTTATGAATACAGTAAGTGAGCAGAGTGCGCTCCCTTTATAAACACACTTCATAAATGACTTATAATAGTCATTGTTGCTTTTCAGACTGTACGAACATGATCCTCATGTCACACTGTGGGGTCTCAGCTGCATTAATGTCAGACTGTACAACAATCAAGCTTAAGATATCAAATGATGACACTCGCATTGATTATCTTTTTTTCAAAGGTTCAGTAGCTTTGCAGGGTTCAATAGCTAGCTATGGTTTTATTAGCTAGTAAAGCATTATCATATAAAGCATTCTTATCCTTCTGCAAGGGCATTGCCTGACGAGGTTTCCCAGTCATCTTCGTTCTATGTATTTTGATTATTTCTTTTACTTATCTGTCATGCTGTTCTGGTTTATTTTCTTTTGGGGGTTCTCTCGGCAGGTTCTGACGGTTAGATGGAGTTCTATCGGCAGAGTTCTATCAAGCTGTGAGCGGGAGTCACGCCCAATGATTTAGAATCCTCCTAACTGCAGATGCAAAGAACTGCGTTTTCCAACTCATCTATGTATAGGTCATTCTTTTGGATTGGTGCTGCTACGAACGCAGCTGAATGTGTGAAGTCAGCATCCTCTATCAAGGTGCTGTGTACATGGTCATCCTCAGCATTCTAGTTACAAGCGAGATCTGACTCAAAATAACTCAAACGCTCAGCAACTTTCAAGTAGTATTTTTCATGCTAGTAATGGTGGTGGTATTTATTTATTTATTTATTTATTTATTTTTTCTCTCATTCACTACTACTCATCGATCCTGTTTTCTGTAGTCTCTATAGCCTTTCATGACTTTGTCTGTGGTCTAATGTGGTCTCTGTCCAGGTGGGCTATCGTAGCCTTCATCTCTATGTGGCCTTTGTCTCCATGTGGCCTACTGTGGCTTTGTCTGTGTGCCCTAACGTGGACTATTGTGGCCTTCGTCTCTATGTAAAAGAAAATATCGCAAAACACGTCCCTGCACCCCTAATCGTTCTGCACTTTTCATATTCCCCAACGGGTCTCCCATATCAAGAAGGTGGTTTAAAACTCATCTAGTGACAGTTGCAGTGCTATCATCTCATCGGTATACCGGACATTCATTCAGGATTGGTGCTGCTAAAACGGCAGCTGAACGCGGGATTCCATGATGTTCCAGATGGTCTTCAGCATTTGAATCCTATAAGATGCTAAACCTCCAGGCATGCTCAGCAAACTCTCTCAAGTAATTCCAAAGGTACATTCCTAATTCAACCTACTGGTGGTGGTGTCTTTCATATGCTTCAAAATCAAACGCTTTAATTTCCATATCTACCCAACTCAGAACTAAGCGATCTGCTAATTCCACAGACCATAGGTCACCTCATGTGATCTTCTTGCATCTCAGACTAATGTGACTCTATATACTGAACATCAGTAACAAATCATATTATACATTACTCGCATCCTTTTCAGATAATACTAAGATTACCTATGTGTCTTAACAAGCATCAGGTAAGTTTACAGCATATCATTAACTCCTAATACTTAAATCGTATGTGGTAAGTATACTATCTACACAAACTTCTGGTCATGGAGGCAGTTCCTGTATCTATTATTTTATAGATTATACGGCTCGCTTTTCCATTCGGTCTATCGAGGCCAACTAATGCAACCATGCTGTCTTATCCTCACTATGGGCTATCGTGGCCTTTACTTGACCTGTGCGGCTTTCCCCGCACACTGGCTTATCGGAGCCTCATTCTCAGCCAACGCTGCTTTTCTCGTACCCCGGCCTATCGAGGCAGTATACACGGCCTAACGTGGCAGTCCTTACAGCCTACGTGGCTTTTCTCATACCCCAGCCTATCGAGGCATTATACACGGCCTAACGTTGCAGTCCTTACAGCCTACGTGGCTTTTCGTACTCCGGCCTAACGTGGCAGTTCTTCACGGCCTTTGCGGCTTCCTTCACTTACTTTAGGCAGTAGTCTAACAATTCCTTCTGTTTATTGATTTAACATCTATGTCAATGTCCATATCTATTGCAATGTTCAATGTCCATATTCTAATAATATAATCTATTTTCTTTGCAAATATTTTAGGCACTTCATCCAAAGAATCTCCCAACGGGTGGGTATCTTTTGATTTATCAGTTCTTTTGGGGGTAGGCTCCGCCCCTGCCTTCATCTTCAGGCAGGAACTGTAAGCATCCGCTACCCTCTGGATTCGGACTATGGATGTGGCCTACACCAAAGAACTTTA
This sequence comes from Coreius guichenoti, assembly GCA_039654105.1. Classification (NCBI taxonomy): domain Eukaryota; kingdom Metazoa; phylum Chordata; class Actinopteri; order Cypriniformes; family Gobionidae; genus Coreius; species Coreius guichenoti. The sequence continues at coordinate 13,650,969 of CM077183.1, forward strand.
TAATTTAATCTATTCGATACTAGTATACAAACTGTAAATAAATCTTATTCCAATGTTTTCTTGCCTCCTGAGTCTTTAGGGTAGAACTACAGATCCACTGCCCAGGGCTGTGTTACCATTGCCACCAATGGTCTCTACGATGGTCTAACAAAAAAATCTGATCAACGAATTAGTTGAATGAGGTAGTTCACTATTAGCTAATGAACAAGTACTATTTTTTTCATACCTCTTAGAGGACTGCTAAGAACTAATATATAGTAGTTCTTAGTAGTCCCCCGGGAGGTATGAAAAAATAGTACTTGTTGATTAGCTGTGAACGCATGAAAACGCCCTAGAAATAATGGCTGAATTCATTTTAAGATTTTGAGGTTTTTGTAAGGTACTGAATAGTAATAACTTAAGTGTTTACATCCTTCTAAAGGAATTACTGGTCGTTTGGAACAGTATTCTAAAGTGAAGATCATGGTAAGCCACTAGTAATGACTCAAGTGTTATCAAATCCATTGGAAGGAATTACTATCCAAAACTATGGATAGTAATTAGCAGTTACTGATTAGCTAACAGTGAACTACCTCATTCAACTAAGCGCTACTTACTAATGTGTTAATCAGAATTTCTTGTTAGTTAATAGCAGTTACTAGAATATACTGTGTTAATTGTTCATTCCTGTGTAGTTATTCATTAATAATAGAAACCGTATTTTAAAGTGTTACCGAACTTTCTATACGTTTTGCAATACTATAAATGTATCTGAATTCCTGATCTTACCAATTTCTGCAATTGTAAACAATCCAGTTTCTTTATTATTTTTCGGTAACACTTTATTTTAAGGGTCCAGAATAATTCATTAGTTAAGCATTAATTAATGATTAACTAATCAACCATTAGTTAAGCATGAACACACTAGTAATTAAATGATTAACTTAACATATAGTAAGGGCATATTAGCCATTATTTACAAATTATTAAACATTTGAATGATACACATTTCTGTTATAAATAAACAAAAATAACCTAGTAATTATTGATTAACTGAATGTACAGTAAACGCCTTCAGAATAGGGGGTCAAATTGCCTTTATTAGTACTGTATTAATGGTAGTTAGGCTTAATTATTGGCTTATAGGGGGTCAAATTGTCTTTATTACACTATTTTAGCAATTTATAACTGCAGAACCAGCAGTAATTAAACATAATTACTAGCTTATTGTTCAGTTAACTTAACAGAATGGCACAGAAATATAATAACATCACTACACAAAAAAATAAAATAAAAATGGCTTATTAAGTTGCAAATAATGGCTAAAAGGTGTTTACTGTACATTCAGTTAATCATTAATTACTGGGTTATTTTTGTTTGTTACAAATGTGTAATAATTTGTAAATAATGGCCTTACTATATGTTAAGTTAAGAGTTGTGTCCATGCTTAACTAATGCTTAATTGTGAACAAGTAAATCATTAATTACTAGTTTATTTATGCTTAAATAATGCATAATTCTGGACTCTTAAAATGTAAAGTTAATCATTAATTACTAGTGTGTTTGTGCTCAACTAATGCTTAATTGTGAACAAGTTAATCAATAACTAATGCATTATTCTGGACCCTTAAAATAAAGTGTTACCTATTTTTCTTTGTGGTGGTAATGTTTCTGCTCTTTTTCTTTTTAAACTCCTATGCCATAATGTGCTTTAATGTTTTAAGTATTTGCAATGATTTGCTTAATATAATGCTTAATAAACATAACAAGAACTTAAACTGAATAAATGAACTTTTCAAAGTGTGCCACATATATATTGTATTTTAACTTCCTGTATGCATGAATACTTGGAAGACCTATAGTACATTTGTTAAAATGTGCAGTATTCAATATTCCACAATGCAATGTTCTCAACCTGACCTTAATTCCAGTGCTATGAATTAATTTTTAACTACTTTTTGTATTCATTATTTGATCAGATTAACCACTTTTTGTCCAAGACTGAATGCCACTCATTGAATTACTGATGAGGTTTTGTGACAACACTGCACACTTTTCTTAATAATTTGGTGACACTTTACAATAAAGTTCCATTAGCTAACATTAACACATAAATCAACATTAACAATAAGCAAGACATTTGTTACAGTGTTTATTCATATTTTTAACATTAGTTAATACAAATGTTTATTCATAGTTCGTGTTAGCTCAGGTCCATTAAATAATATGAACAAACACAACTTTTTTTAAAAGTTGAAATTAACATGAACTAAGATTAAGAAATGCTTTGTAAGTACTTTTCATGGTTAGTTCAAGTTAACTAATGTACTTAACTAATGTTAACAAATTGAAACTTATTGTAAAGTGTTACCAACATTTTATATCTTGTTTTCATCTATATTCATGGGGGGAAACTAGTTTGCGGCATTTAACGTTTTTTGGGGGGGCACGTTTAATGACCAGAGTCTATTTATAGTCTATAAACTATAACAACATTACACTTGTTTACATTTCTCCTATAAATTATATACTTTCTTGAGTTACTGTTCTCGAATCTAGGACTCTTCATTGTTTGTATCATTCTGCTTTTCTGTATTTGTCCAGACACTCTCTGACTGTTCATTTTAGTGGTGGGTATTTTGTCAGTGGCTTTTTCTGCAGATTGCGTACGTAAGTAAGTGACTGTCTTTGTTGCAAAACATTCAACAGTTTAATTCAGTAACAAAATATATGATTACCATTGTGCATGAGATATTGAATCATTTACTCAACCAATTTATTCAAAAACATGAAATCGTTCAATAGGATCTAGTGCATGTATTTCTGGACTCTCCTGTGCATGTGTCAAAAATTTTGGTGCATCCTTAAAACTGTTAACTTATATTGGTTAGCACTGATGGAGACTTATCTATTGTCTGCTGTTTATTTGATCACTGTCTGCTATCTATTCAGCCATTCAAGAAGGTTCATTTTGTGCAACCACAGACGCAGAAGTTTTGAATGCGTGTAAATCACATAGTTTGATGTAGGCAACTGCATGGATAAAAATAGAAATCCTTTTCATTGCTGTATAAAATATAACCAGTTTGAACCAGAACGGAACATCCACTAAGCCTCTTTAACCATTGTTACCATAGACTCATCATGTTCTCATAGAGTACATTTGATAGGCCAGCTATGTGATCCAAATTTCCTGATGTCAGAAGTGTTCAAAGAAATGATCCACCCCTACTTTGCAAACCATTATAAATATTAAGACGGTGACATAATCTGCAAATGGCCAAGAAAATCAAAAGGTACGCTTGAAAAAATATAATTCATTTTATTATTATATAAAATAATATTAAAAAATATTTATTATTATTATTGTTGTTGTTGTACTTTTAAATGTATCCATCTCCTAGATGCTTTAAACCTATGTACAAATGAGTAATTATATAAAAAATTATTTTGTACTATAATATGTATATTTTATAATATGTATATCTTACTTCACAGCTATGTTTCCACTGATTATATTATCTGGTAAGCCAAACAATTTCATAAAGTATTTCATCATCATCTAGGTTGCCACTCTATAAAAGCATTATTTGGCTTTTGTTGGACTTCTGGTGGTAAAATTATTTATTTTTATTGTCTACAAAAATACAGTCTAACACATTCATTATGTTAAATAACATGTTAAATGTGCATCTTAAACAGGTTTTATCACCTTCACCTTGAGTGTCCCTCAGTATGTCTTTGTGAATGAATCCAAGACATGGGCAGAAGCTCAGAGATACTGTAGAGACAAATACACTGATCTGGCCATCATTGAGAATGAACAACAGACGGTTCAGTTATTGGACACAGTGAATGATGATTCCATTGATTTGGCCTGGATTGGACTCTATGATGATCTGAACAGTTGGAAATGGACTCTAGAGGACAGTGATTTCTTCAAGGAGGGAGGGAAAGACTTCAGGAACTGGTATAACCCAAGCCCAAATTATGGAGGACAAGATATGTGTGTTTTTATGTATAATGGGATATGGTACACAACATACTGCTCCAATAGACTTCCTTTTATCTGCTATGATGGTGAGCAGTTGATTAATATATATCTATAAATAGGACAATGAACATAAGTTTATTTTATTATTTTAAAATAGCCAACCTCTCACTAATGCTGAAAACTGTATTTTCTAAGGAAGACAGAATGCCCGTGCAAGTTATGTTTGGGTTTACCAGTATAAAAACTGGACAGAAGCTCAGAGTTACTGCAGAGAGCATCACACAGACCTCGTCAGTATCAGGAATGAGATTGAAAACAAGTAATCCCGTATTTTTCACAGAATTATTATTATTACACTGTTTGGATTGGACTGTATAGAACCAGATCTTGGTCAGATCAGAGCAACTCTTCATTCAGTAACTGGAGGACAGGACAGCCAGATACTGCAGGATCCTGCACTGTAGTCTCATTCAGTGACTCTGGGAGCTGGACAGATGAAAACTGCAATACTGCATTACCTTTCATTTGCTACAGTGGTGAGTAGAAGTCTGTTTTAATGGCCAATACTGTGACAAAAATGTAGTGCTAAAATCTGACACTTTCTCCACAGTTTCATCTTTGGCATCTTCTCATCAGAGAAGACATCATTTTGTGTCTGAGAATAAGACCTGGACTGAAGCTCAGAGATACTGCAGACAGAATTACACTGATCTGGCCACCATTGATAACATGGAGGAAATGAACAGTCTGATTAACACAGTTAATGGGAGTTACAATGGTTCAGCCTGGATTGGACTGTATGATGATGTGAACAGCTGGAGATGGTCATTGGAAAACAATGATTTCTATCAGGAAGGAGAGAGAGATTTCAGGAACTTCTATCATGAACCGGACAACTATGGTGGGAAAGAATTGTGTGTTTACATGGAGTATGATGGTAAATGGTATGATATGTCATGTGACAACCATTCGTTTGCTATGATGGTAAGTACATTCAATTCGTCAGATTTTGTTGATGATTTTTCTGTAAGTAATTCTGTGCATATATATTTGTTGTATTATTCATATCTCAGGTAGAGAAAACCCTGCGCAGAATTACATCAGAATCAATGACAGGAAAACCTGGTCAGAGGCTCGTAGATACTGCAGAGATCATTACACAGATCTCGCCAATGTGAACTGAGAACCAGAGGATCCTTGAGATAGCAGGTGGAAGAGTCTGGATTGGACTGTACAGAAACAGAATTTGGTCTGACCATCAGATTACCAGTTATGAAAACTGGATAACAGCAGCTCCTACTTTACCACAGCAACCAGATAATGGTCAACATGATTATGGCCAGTGGTTTTCTCAGCAATGCACTGCCGTATCATTCAGCCATTCAGGCCGATGGACTGATGAGAACTGCTTATCCAGTATGCCTTTCTTCTGCTACAACAGTGAGCTAATCTTTAGATTTTTTTTTGTCACTTTTAGTTCTATATCTCATTGTGTTCATTTTGAATATGTAAGTTACATTTGATTAATTTTTTTGATATACATTAGATTTTATGATTGAGTGTGTCAAAATTGACCCATGTTGTGACCCCTTATGACGAATCACATGTTTTCTTTGTGCTTTTCAACATAGGAACCTGCACACATTCTTCATGCACCCATCAGTATCACTTTGTGTCTGAGTCTAAGACCTGGACTGAAGCTCAGAGATACTGCAGACAGAATTACACTGATCTGGCCACCATTGATAACATGGAGGAAATGAAGAGGCTCATTAAAACAGTATGTGGGACTTACTATGGCCCAGCTTGGATTGGTCTCTATGATGATCTGAACAGCTGGAGATGGTCATTGGAGATTGCAGCATTAGAGGGAGGATTTAAAAGCTGGTGTGTCCAGCAACCAGTGAACTCAGGTGGACAGAGTCTGTGTGTGTACATGTCATATTATCAGCGAACATGGAGTGAAGCCTTTTGTTCCTATACACTTCCCTTTGTATGCTATGATGGTAAAGAACTACTGTTGGACTCTTAAACAAGTAATTAGAGCAACATATTTATATCACATATTTAAATTGTTTCCCCACAGGAAGAGCGAATGCTAGTGCAAGTTATGTTTTTGTTTTCCAGTCCAAAACCTGGATTGAAGCTCAGAGTTACTGCAGAGAACATAACACAGACCTCGTCAGTATCAGGAATGAGATTAAAAACTACAGGGTTCAGTCATTAATTTCATATTATTCAATTGTTTGGATTGGACTGTACAGAACCAGATCTTGGTCAGATCAGAGCAACTCTTCATTCAGTAACTGGAGGACAGGACAGCCAGATAATGCTGGAAACAGAGAATCCTGCACTGCAGTGTCATTTAGAGACTCTGGGAGCTGGACAGATGAAAACTGCAATACTGCATTATCTTTCATTTGCTACAGTGGTGAGTAGATCCTTCAGACCCCAGCAGAGTCTCGCCAAAACATACACTCTCAGCTCGCTGAGATATCATGTGTACCTCTGGTAGGAACCTGAAATATGTTAGATTATCCAGCATGCATTACAATTACCACAGATAATAATCTGGAATCATCTCTTAGTTTGTGAAAACAAACAAAAAACACATCAGTAGCAGCGCTGTGTAATACTAAACACTATAAATAATAATGTTGATAACCAAATGTACCTGCTTTTTTGTGGTTAGAAAAAAACCATGTAGAACATTTGTTCATATTATGATTCTGTCTTGTTTAGTTCACACACTGCTCGTTCATTACTATCAGATCATTGATCACTTTTGTACATTCCCATTTTCCCCACCTTGACAGCATCAGCATCATCCCGGGAGTATTACTTTGTGAATGAATCCAAGACCTGGACTGAAGCTCAGAGATACTGCAGACAGAATTACACTGATCTGGCCACCATTGATAACATGGAGGAAATGAACAGTCTGATTAACACAGTTAATGGGAGTTACAATGGTTCTGCCTGGATTGGACTGTATGATGATCTGAACAGCTGGAGATGGTCATTGGAAAACAACGATTTCTATCAGGAAGGAGAGAGAGATTTCAGGAACTTTTATCATGAACCAAACAACAATGGTGGAAACGAACTGTGTGTTTACATGGATCCTAATGGAAACTGGTTTGATTCATCATGTGACAATACTTTTACATTTGTTTGCTATGATGGTAAGACATTTCATTTATATTCTAAAAAAATATTATTATAAATCCCTCCCATCACTTTACTATAAGGGTGCACTAATATGCAATAATTCATTCTTAACTAATGCACAAATAATCTTGAGTTAGTGTATGAATCGCTATTAATAAAATATGCCATCACAGATTAATTCCCTATACTCTTAGGAAAAAAAGGTTCAGTTGAGTTCTATATAACACTATAGGGTTCTTGACTCAGTTTTAAAGAACTCTTTACACTAAAAAGGTTCTAAATAAGTAGAAATATCTTAAATGATTGCACGATACTTTTATGGGTTATTTTTTACAGGGTATTTCTTTTCTTTTTTTCTAGTGATAATGTTTACGAGCTGTTTAATTCATAAAATTTCATATAAAAACTAAATACATAAAATGATCCCATGCATGTTCCATGATCGGAACCCCTAAAAGGTTCTATATATGAAGACAGAACGCCTGACAGAACCCTGAACCCTGAAGGTCCTTTATAGAACCTTTTCTTGTAAAAGTGTATAAAAGTATTACCTAATAGAGTAAATGAATGTCAATTACCACAATAGTTCAAATTTAACTTCCAGTCGTTTGTTTTAATGAAGCATTAGCTAATGATTAGCAAAGATATCATTCTGTTTATCATTCATTACTTGTTGAGGCACATGACTTTTAACTCATTATTAAGTAATATCTCAGTATGGTTATGGGTTTTGATAGTGCCTGACAAGCTACACACCCACTCTATCGTTCAAGGTCTGTGGGACAGTTGCACAGTCAATGTAATGCCACAGAATGTGTCTGAAGGATGGGTAAGTTGGGCTGCATACAAATATCAGCACACCAGAAACTTAACTACTTACCTTTAAATCCTAGACCTCAGGCTTCAACTAAAAATATTCCACAATGGGTCGAAGTCATGTATTTCAGCTTCCAGCCACCTGCAAGGTGCAACCAATTCGTTGCTGATCCGGCAATCATTAATGAATGGCTTAGTGAGTCATACATTAACACTCTGTGCATTAGTTAAGCATGAATTAATGCATATTAGTGCACCTGTATTGTAAAACATCCAGGTGGTAAGGTGAGACAGATTTGAAATGTGAGATGTTTTGCTTGTGTGCACTGCACACATACTCTATCATATTAAACTACAGTGCTCTAAATCATGAAATTAATTGCTGATTTATTGTTTTAGACTTAGGGCCCTATTTTAATGATCTGAGCGCATGGTCTGAAGCATATGAAGCAAGTGCACTTAGGGTGTGTCCAAATCCACTTTTGCTAGTTTAACGACGGAAAAAACGGTCGGCACGGTTGCGCGCCCGGCGCATGGTCTAAAAGGGTTGTACCTAGTCTCTTAATGAGTCATGGGTGTGTTTTGAGCATAACGTGCAAAAAAAACAATTAAAGTCTCATCTCCCATTCCCATTAAAAGCCAGTTGCGCTTGCACCATGGCGGATTTGCTATTTACATGGCAAAATTTGTGAGCGGAAAGACTGAATCCTTTTATTTTTAATATTTAAAAATGTTTGTGTGCTGCTGCGCGTCCCTGTGTGTGTAATAAGCAGAGTGTACGCACGTTGTGCACCCGCCTACTCACATATTACTAACTCGCCCTTTAAATAACACAAAAAATACTGTGCTATTGACTTTAGACCAGGTTTTTGTTGGTCAATGGCACAGTTGCCTCAAAACAGCAACGCACCAACAATGCGCCTGAACACACCTTGTTTTCAGACCAGCACGCCCATGGGTGAACAGATGGCCGCGAGTGCATTTGCTATTTAAACAGCGTGGCGCTGGATGTGAAACTGCGTCGGACTGAAACTAGCATTGTGCTGGGTGTATGATAGGGCCCTCTATCATTGGTAGTATTTTTGGATCTTTGGATCTGGATCTTTGGAGGAAACAAAGTCTATGACCTGGAATCAAAAAAGCAGAAACTTAGATGAAGGGCTAAACTGGGTAACACTTTACAGTAAGGTTCATTAGGTAACATTAGTTAACTACAGTAGTTAACATGAACTAATAATGAACTGCACTTCTACAGCATTTATCAATCTTTGTTCATGTTAATTTCAACATTTACTAACACATTATTCAAATCAAAAGTAGCATTTGTTAACATTAGTTAATGCAATATGAACTAACATGAACAAATGAATGAACAGCTGGATTTTTATTAACTAACGGTAACAAAGATGAACAAATACAGTAACAAATTGTTAATGGTTAGTTCATTTTAGTTAATACATTAACTAACCCTATTGTAAAGTGTTACCCTAAACTGGTTCATGTATAAAATACTATTCATGTTTTTTCTGTTCTTTATATCTCTAATATTCCATCTATAAATTTGATAGATGTGAAGACAGGCAAATTAACAAATCAACTGTCTGATTTATAAGATATTCATTCAGTTATGTTTTACCTTAGGTAAAGAAAACTCTTCTCAGAAGTATATCTGGGTATATGAGGGAAGGACCTGGACTGGAGCTCAGAGCTACTGCAGAGAGAAATACACAGACCTGGCCAGTGTGAGAAATGAAACAGAGCGTCAACAGATACTGAGCATTATACGTGATTATTATAGTAATGGGTATTATTATGGATATGCTGTATGGATTGGTCTGCACAGAAACAGACTGTGGTCAGATCAGAGCAGCTCTTCCTTCACATATTGGCTGCCATATACTCAAGGCTTTGCTGCACAACCAGATAATGGTGCAAATGTCCCAGGACAGCAGGGAGCTCAACACTGCACAGCTGTGTCTTTAAAATACTTTGGCCAGTGGACAGATGAGAGATGCTTTGCCAGTTTGCCTTTCTTCTGCTACAGTGGTGAGCTATAATAACTTATTTAATTAAATAAATGAATAAACATCATGTTACACAAAACAAGCAAATTGTAAATTCAATAATCTTTTATGCTCTGTCTTCTGTTCGCTTTCTGGTGAACATGATGATCATCATATTGACCCACCATTTCAGATGAGTATGGTATAGGTTTGTGTAGTTAAATTTTCAATCCAAAATGAACATTATTCAAATTATTACCTTAATACATTAAAATTATTATCTTAAACTATTTTATTTTTTCACAGTACTGACCCGTTTTGTTTTGCTTTGTTTTTTCCTGATCAGTGACGGGACTGAGAGTGAAAATAATAATAATTAATTAACAAGTTAAAGAGCTCAGAAATATCTTACAAAACTAATTTTCAGCGCCAGGAAGAATTTCTGAGACGGGGACTTCCCATCAGTTTTGCCATGCATTTGAGGAACTATCGTAAAACCAGCCCATGAGAGACAAGGACGGCGTTCATGCACAAAGAAAATGGTTTTGGGTTATCCCCTCCAAACAATCAATACTCCACTGTCTTTGAATCTGAACCATAAATGAAACATTTTTAACAAATATATACGGATCTTGGTTAGAAACAATCCAATATAATTCATCCTTTTTTGTGGTATTATTTTCAGAAATAGAAACTTCTATGCCATAATGTGCTTTAATTATTTGTATATAATCTAATAAACAATATTTAAAATGAAAAGTACAGTACGTGACATTTTTAAACTCACTGCAAACTTGATTTGGCTGTTTGAGTGCATGGACTCTGATGTAAACATACACAAAAAATGTTAAAAATAAAACTGCATAAAATATTTTTTGTTCAGAAAATATATGGTAACACATTCTTTTGATAGTCCACTTTGGGCATTCTACTGACTATAAGTGACTTTATAACTACATGTCAACTAACTCTCATTAGAGTATTAGTAGACTGTCTGCGTAATTAATATCTTCTAACACTTTATTTTGATGGTCCCCCAACAGGCATTCTACTGATTCTACTGACATTGCAACTACATCAACTTACCCGAACCCTAACACTTAACCCTAACTTTTCTAATGAGAGTTAGTTGACATGTAATTGCAAAATTACATATAGTTAGTAGAATGTCTAAAGTGGACCATTGAAATAAAGTGTAACTGAATATATCTTGCATTAAGTGTATTAACCCTCCTAAATGCTTTAAAAGAAATGTATAAACCTATTGCATTCCTGGGTATATTTGGACCCAGTGGAATGAAAGCTTATAAAACAATCATAACTTAATATTCAACTAAAACCATTTTGTATCTGATCAGTAACTTTTAATTAATGAGTGAATGTGCAAAATGTTTAAAGTGTTGAATGTTACCATGTTTTTGTCATACAACAGAAGGAGACAAACAAGGTAAGTAGCAAAGTATAGTTCTTTTATTTGTAGATACCAGAGAAGAAGTGTGAGAGAATCAAGAGTGAGTATCACAGCAGTCTGATAGTTTGCAGATGACTGAAGACGGACGACAGACAACAGACGGCGGCGAACTCAGGTAAGTAGAACAGGTAGGTAGTCAGGCTGGCATTGGGTAGTAACGACCAGACCAGGCAACAATGGTGTGGAAGGTGACTGCTGAAATAGGGAGTGCTGATGAGTGAGTGCAGGTGCAGTGAATCAGTATTCAGGGTAGACTCTGTGACAATCTGGACCATGAGTGAGATCAGACATGGGTAGTGTGAGAAATGTGAGTGTCAACAGATAGTGTTATATGTTATTATAGTTATTATTATGGTAATGAAGTATGGATTGGTCTGCACAGAAACAGACTGTGGTCAGATCAGAGCAACTCTTTGGTTATATTGGCTGCCATGTACTCAAAGTGATGTTGCACAAACAGATTATGGTTTAATTCTAACAGGACAGCAAGGAGCGCAACACTGCACAGCTGTGTCTTTAACAAAAAAAAAAAAAAGACAACAAATTTTCGTATAGACAACAAATCACATTTCATCTCCAGAAAGAATTTATAAGGTGAGGACTTCCCAGGAACTTTACAATGCATTTCATAAAACCCGTCCATAAGAGGGATGGACAGCATTCCTCAACCATAATTTTTGTTACACATTGTTTTGATACACATTTGAGATGAGGACTTCCCAGCAACTTTATCATGCATTTGATCATAAAACACGGTCCTGGAGTGTTTTGCATGCTCTATCTGCTGTTTTAATAGAAAGTCTGTTCTATTGTATAATTGTCTTATGTATTTAAAATGTCTAACACAGTTTAGAGTTTTTGAATCCATTTTGAGTTCAATTCTTGTGTCTTTTTATTGCTAAATAATGATTAACGTAGGTTGTCTATACTCATAGTAACCAAAGTTTTGTTTAAGAATCAAGCTGATCAAATATTCTGCGTCATCAGATCTCAGCTGCAACAACCCATTAAGTTCAAAAATCCCTTAGTGATAATATCCATGCAATCAAAAGGGTTTTCTAAAGGGATCAGTTGACCTGGGCACACGTTTTAATTTGATATATTTGTACTATTTTATATTTACTTCAATGATTTATTAATCTATTTGCTAACGAATTGTTGATTGAACAAACATAATGATAAATCAAAATTATTCCGTTTTGAGGTTTTAGTTATTTCGAAATTTAATTTTGATCTTCTGCTTTATGGTCTAAATGCTAATGGAAATGCTTTCTTACTGTGCAGTTTTATCATTAAAATATATCCTCATAGCTTAGTGTTGCAGTGCATCACAGACTTTGTCAATATATTATGTCCACAAACCAACCAAGACATCTGCACTCACAAGTTTAGAAAGTTGAAACAAGGATTGTTAAAGAACTTGTTTCATGTAACAACAGAATGTAGTTTCTCACAGAATGTGAAATGTTCTCATATAACAGCACATATGTGACCCAACGGGTTTCTTGATGTCAGAGGTGTTTAGAAAAAAAGGTCCCACCCATATTTAAAGAACACTATAAATATTAAGACAGTCAGGTAATCTATAACAAAAGCAACAAGAGCAAGAGACGAGAAGAAGACGAGGCTTCAAATCAAAAGGTAAACTGTCATCCTGACATTTAAAACATTAAAGTAATAAATAGTGAAAATAGAACAAATGATTTGATTGTTTTATGTATTACAGGTTTTACATGTGCTTAATAATTTTTTTCCACAGCTATGTTTCCATTGCTTCTGTTATCAGGTAAGACAAAAATTTCCATAAAATATTTTATCATCAAAATCAAAAATGGACATTTTGTATAAGACTGTTATGTAGCATTTGTCTGGCCACTGATATTGTAGTAATTTATTTTTACCATTTCGAGAATACAGTTAGAGTACAATGTCAGAGAATACATTCAGAATACAGAATGGAGTACACTGACCCATTTGGTCCTTGTTTTTTCATTAAAAAAAATTAAAACAGGTTTTGTCACCTTCACCTTGAGTGTCCCTCAGTATGTCTTTGTGAATGAATCCAAGACTTGGGCAGAAGCTCAGAGATACTGTAGAGACAAATACACTGATCTGGCCATCATTGAGAATGAACAACAGACGGTTCAGTTAATGGACACAGTGAATGAGGATTCCATTGATTTGGCCTGGATTGGACTCTTTGATGATCTGAACAGTTGGAAATGGACTCTAGAGGACAGTGATTTCTTCAAGGAGGGAGGGAAAGACTTCAGGAACTGGTATAACCCAGGACCAGACAATCCTGAAAGAGGACAAAGTCTGTGTGTGTATATGTACATGAATAATGGCATATGGCATACAACATCCTGCTCCTATACACGTCCTTTTATCTGCTATGATGGTGAGCAGTTTCATTAATGTGTATATAAGGCAATGAAAAAACAAGCAATTATGTTTAATCATTCCGAAATAATCAGCTGTCACTAATGCTCATTAATGTATTTAAATGTTTTAGGAAGACAGAATGCCAGTGCTACTTATGTTTGGGTTTACCAGTACAAAAACTGGACTGAAGCTCAGAGTTACTGCAGAGAGCATCACACAGACCTCGTCAGTATCAGGAATGAGACTGAAAATCAGAAGATCCGTTTTTTATTCCAAAATTATTATTATTATTATAATGTTTGGATTGGACTGTACAGAACCAGATCTTGGTCAGATCAGAGCAACTCTTCATTCAGTAACTGGAGGACAGGACAGTCAGATACTGCAGGATCCTGCACTGTAGTCTCATTCAGTGACTCTGGGAGCTGGACAGATGAAAACTGCAATACTGCATTACCTTTCATTTGCTACAGTGGTGAGTAGAAGTCTGTTTTAATGGCCAGGACTGTCAAAAATTTTAAATGCTTAATTTGACACTTTCTCCACAGTGTCATCTTTGACATCATCCCGCCAGTATCACTTTGTGAATGAGTCTAAGACCTGGACTGAAGCTCAGAGATACTGCAGACAGAATTACACTGATCTGGCCACTATTGATAACATGGAGGAAATGAACAGTCTGATTAACACAGTTAATGGGAGTTACAATGGTTCGGCCTGGATTGGACTGTATGGTGATGTGAACAGCTGGAGATGGTCATTGGAAGACAATGATTTCTATCAGGGAGGAGAGAGAGATTTCAGGAACTGGTATCATGAACCAGACAACAGTGGGGGGAAGGAACTGTGTGTTTACATGGATTATAATGGAAAATGGTATGACATGTCATGTGACTACACACAGACATTCATTTGCTATGATGGTAAGGACATTTCTTCTTTTTTTTTTCTATGAGTATTTCTGTGCATGTATTATGTGTGTCATATATTTAAAATCACAGGTAGAGCGAATGCCACCCAGAGATACGTCAGAATCTATGACTGGAAAACCTGGTCAGATGCTCGTAGATACTGCAGAGATCATTACACAGATCTCGCCAATGTGAGAAATCAGACTGAGAACCAGAGGATCCTTGAGATAGCAGGTGGAAGAGTCTGGATCGGACTGTACAGAAACAGGGTTTGGTCAAAAGGTCAGATTACCAAATATGAAAACTGGAGACCAGAAATTCCCTATTCACCACAGCAACCAGATAATGGTCAATATATATATGGCCAGTGGTTTTCTCAGCAATGCACTGCCGTATCATTCAGCCATTCAGGCCGATGGACTGATGAGAACTGCTCATCCAGCATGCCTTTCATCTGCTACAACAGTGAGTTTATTTTTACTATTTTTTTGTTCCACTTTTTTTCCCTGCAGACCAAAAATGTAATGTAAATACAAAAAGTGGTATTAGAAGTCAATGTATAGATATTTACTCTGAATATTTTATTTTTAATGCATATTATTTATTTTATATTTTATATAGATTTTGAAACAATTTACCACAATTTTTTTTTAATTTGTACAATGCAAAAGCTGTTTTCCAGTTGTTAACAGGAAGTATTGTTAATATAGACATAATTATGATTTTTAATAATTTCAATAAAAAAAATAAAAAAAACTTTCCACAATAAAACCATTTTAATAGTTTCATGATGAATTGGTGATTACAGAGAAGAATCAAATGTGTTTCTCTGTTTATTTAACTTACAGGAACATGCACACAGTCTTCATGCACCCATCAGTATCACTTTGTGAATGAGTCTAAGACCTGGACTGAAGCTCAGAGATACTGCAGACAGAATTACACTGATCTGGCCACCATTGATAACATGGAGGAAATGAAGAGGCTCATTAAAACAGTACGTGGGACTTACTATGGCAAAGCTTGGATTGGTCTGTATGATGATCTGAACAGCTGGAGATGGTCTCTGGAGAATTCAGCATTAGAGGGAGGATTTAACAGCTGGTATGTCCAGCAACCAGTGAACTCAGGTGGACAGAGTCTGTGTGTGTACATGTCACATTATTGGGGAACATGGCGTGAAATCTCTTGCTACTATACACTTCCATTTGTTTGCTATGATGGTGAGAAATCCTGTTGACGTTTTAAAGTATTTAGAACAATATAATTATGATACCATGATATATCACATACTCATATATTCCCCACAGGAAGAGTGAATGCTAGTACAAGTTACGTGTTTGTTTACCAGTACAAAAACTGGACTGAAGCTCAGAGTTACTGTAGAGAACATCACACAGACCTCGTCAGTATCAGGAATGAGACTGAAATCCTCAAACTTCAGTCATTATTTTGGTATTATTCCTCTTTTTGGATTGGACTGTACAGAACCAGATCTTGGTCAGATCAGAGCAACTCTTCATTCAGTAACTGGAGGACAGGACAGCCAGATAATGCTGGAAACAGAGAATCCTGCACTGCAGTGTCATTTAGAGACTCTGGGAGCTGGACAGATGAAAACTGCAATACTGCATTACCTTTTATTTGCTACAGTGGTGAGTAGATCCTTCAGACCCCAGTAGAGTCTCGCCACAGACATTCACTCTCAGCTGTCTGTGATATTATTTGCACCTCAGTTAAGAGATAAACAAGGTTGGCTTTTAAGTGCACAACACTCTCTGGCAGACAGACTTGAATTGACTTAGAAATTATTCAGAAATTAAGTCATTCAACATTGCCACGTTACATTTTTTCCTTTAAAAACTGTCTAGGAAATGTGAGTAACACTTTACAAAAAGATTCCATTTTTTAACATGAACTAACAATGAAAAATACTTCTAAAGCATTTATTAATCTTAGTTCATGTTAATTTCAATGTTTATTAAAACACATTTTATTATAGAAATATTTTATTTAATAAACCTGAGCTAGCTGACGTTAACAATATATTGATGTTAACTAATGCTAGTTAATGCAAACATGACATAACTAATGGCACTTTATTGTAAAGTGTTGCCAAAGTATATGAATATATATATTTTGATCCTCTTATTTAGTCTACAAACATTCTACAAAGTCCATTAGTTCCAAATCCAAATTGTCCTTACAAGTAATCTTTATGATGCAATTAACGTGACTTTTTAACTTTTATCCTCACCCTTTTTCCCACCTTGACAGCATTAGCATCATCCCATCAGTATCATTTTGTGAATGAGTCTAAGACCTGGACTGAAGCTCAGAGATACTGCAGACAGAATTACACTGATCTAGCCACCATTGATAACATGGAGGAAATGAACAGTCTGATTAACACAGTTAATGGGAGTTACAATGGTTCTGCCTGGATTGGACTGTATGATGATGTGAACAGCTGGAGATGGTCATTGGAAGACAATGATTTTTATCAGGAAGGAGAGAGAGATTTCAGGAACTGGTATCATGAACCGAACAATGGAGCGAATGAACTGTGTGTTTACATGGATTCTAATGGAAACTGGTATGATGTATCATGTGACAACACACAGACATTCGTTTGCTATGATGGTAAGACATTATCTTCTTTGGCTTTAAGATTTGTCAAACAAGCCATTTTCAATCCTGAAAGATTCTGAATTGTTCAGTATTTTTAAACCCCAAATGAAAGACTGTTTTTCATTATTTGATTTGTTAGTAATGTTTTACTGTTTTCGAAATGTCTTTATTATATAGCTATAAATTTGATAGACAATTTACAAATAAATTGACTGATTTACATCCACTAAATTATTTTATTGTAGGTAGAGGAAACTCCTCTCAGAAGTATGTTTTGGTATATGAGGGAAGGACCTGGACTGGAGCTCAGAGCTACTGCAGAGAGAAATACACAGACCTGGCCAGTGTGAGAAATGAGACAGAGCGTCAACAGATACTGAGCATTATACGTGATTATTATAGTAATGGCTATTATTATGGATATGCTGTATGGATTGGTCTGCACAGAAACAGACTGTGGTCAGATCAGAGCAGCTCTTCCTTCACATATTGGCTGCCATATACTCAAGGCTTTGCTGCACAACCAGATAATGGTGCAAATGTCCCAGGACAGCAGGGAGATCAACACTGCACAGCTGTGTCTTTAAAATACTTTGGCCAGTGGACAGATGAGAGATGCTTTGCCAGTTTGCCTTTCTTCTGCTACAGTGGTAGGCAAAATACCTTATGGAATGAAAAATAATAATAAATATAAGGGGAAAAAACAAAACAAATTCATTACAATAAATTGTTGATGTTAATATGCCATTGTTATTGTGTAATTCACTTACTTTTATGCTAATGCCAGCTCTGTCTTCTCTTTGCTTTCTGGTGAACTTAATGACCATCATATTGACCCATCAATTCAGATGTATATGGTATGTTTGTGAAGATATGTGCTCTTTTCTGCTGTTTTCAGTCCAAAATAAGTATTTTTCAACATACATCATCGTAACTGGATTGTATTGTTTGTATTCATGCTCTTTTTTTTTTTCTTTTTTTTTAAACTGATCAGTGGCGGGACTGAGAGTGGAATTTACAAGTGTGGAAAATCTATCAGAATCTCAGATTGAAGAGCTGGTGATTATAAAGGTGAGAAACATTTCAAAACATCCATAATGGTTTTATTTTTTGTTACACAAAAACAAATGCAAAATAAATAAATTACTTTAGAAAAACTTCATGACAACAGCATATAATAATAATAATAATTGTTATTATTAATACTATTATTTACAGATCTTTGTAATTTATTTAGCTCAAAAATATCTCACAGAGAGCAAATCACATGTTTCAGGTGCAGGAAGAATTTATCAGACGAGGACTTCCCAGCAACTTCACCATGCATTTGAGAAACTATCGTAAAATGGCACCGTGAGAGATAACGACAGCATTTCTGCACACAAGCACATGGTTTTAGGCACATGTTTTTTGCATTTTGCATGTTCTTTGTCCTATTGATAACAGAAATTTTGAATGTCACATGATTGTCTTGTATTGCATATTAACATTTTTAACAAATATAAGACTATAGACGATATATTCATGTGATATTCTATGATACTATTTGTAGGTTTATCATACATTACAATACATAATCACAAAAAAAAAGTTTTCTTTCTTTAGTTCTGGGCCTATAAATGTCACGGTGGCGTAAATGAGGCAGCAAAGTGGATCTAAGTGCAGGAAATTTTAAAGGTGCAGTATGTAATATTGACAGCTAGTGGTTGAAATGGGTACTGCAGTCCAAATTCAAAATATTGGAGAGCGTTGTTTCCCCCTCCTCCTCAGACTCGGCGCTCACACAGGTTGCCGGATTGAGGACATGCATCAGGAACGATTGAGCGCAATTGACAATGAAAGGTGGAGACTTACACACTGTAAGTTGATGAGTTATAAATCAACTCATCAACTTACAGTGTGTAAGTCTCCACCTTTCATTGTCAATTTAACCCGCATTTTAACCCTTGACACAGTGACCAACCAAATGGAGAGTCAGATATTACCTTGAGATGCAAACAAATACAATTAAGTTGTATAAATTATTTCTGATGTGTGATGTGTGAATTTTTTTCTGTGTGTCTGTGTGTGTGTGTGTGTGTGTGTGTACAAAGGCTTATGGTATGCAACAAGCTTTTCCTTTTTTATTTAAAAAAGACTTTAGATAATTTGTATCTAAATACATTGATGATCACACCGGTGTGATCAGTCTTGGCTGGTCCCTGAAGCGTACGATCACACCAGTGTGATTAGACCGGTCAGTGCATCACATGATCAGCTGCTAAATTCAAATGTGCTTTCGTGGGGCTGAGCCAGAGAGAGCTCAGTGCTTGTAATATACAACAACTATTCAGTGTTTTCAACCGCATAAGTACCACATAAGTACCAACAAAACATCATTTAGAGTTTGTAAAATACACACTGATGTCTATGGGAGCGGCAGTGGTAATCCTTTCCATTATGATTAGACAACAAGTTTTATTCATATCAGATACACATTGTCTAAGTAACTTTAAAGCTTACTCTAGTTCATTGGCGACTTACTTTCATGTATTTCGGGAGAAGTGGATGAATTCACGTGTTGTTCACGTGGCAGTGTGCGGTATCGCACAGACCAAAACAAAAACAGACATTTCGACAAGGAACGCACATTTCAAAGTAGAATAACTGGCTGTAGCATTGCTTAGCATTGCTGTAGTACCACTATGTGTACTACAAGCATGTTTCCTAAATAAGAACACCGTAACACCAAACAACGCAAACACAACAACTGATACAACACAAGTGAAACACAAGGCCTATAAATACACCAGGGGAGACGAGGTAAACAAGTTAACAAGGGGGAGTGGCTAATAGGAAACACCTGGGGAGAACTAATCAACAAGAAAGACTACAAACTGACTACAAACGAAGCACAGGAAACACTTCAACATAAAAGTCCAATGACAGACACAAAGCACACGTGACAATAGTGGAACAGTTTACTGTAGTTAAATCTTGTCAGCCAGAATAATATCATCAGCCAGGATTATAGTTTTGTGATTGACACAGTGACCAACCAAATGGAGAGTCAGATATTACCTTGAGATGCAAACAAATACAATTAAGTTGTATAAATTATTTCTGATGTGTGATGTGTGAATTTTTTTCTGTGTGTCTGTGTGTGTGTGTGTGTGTGTACAAAGGCTTATGGTATGCAACAAGCTTTTCCTTTTTTATTTAAAAAAGACTTTAGATAATTTGTATCTAAATACATTTAAGTTTTGTATAACCATATTTTAAAAATGCATAAAATACATTGTGCCAGTTACTCTTTATTAGGATGCTGATTTCCTGTATGAACTAGTTCAGACATACTCTCCAACCACAACTTTCATGCACACAAGCTGCAGAAGTCAGAGAGAATGGCTCCATTTAGCACTGGGTGAGCAATTTTTTCTGCATTCCTACAAGTAAATATAGACTTGATTCTAAAATTAATTTTCAATTGTGAGGCGTTCAGAATTGAGAGTCAATTTGAAAGGTTGGAAAGTCAGTTACAGCCCAGGGAATCAAGACCTCAGAAGAGTCTCATTCAAATCAACAGCATCGCTAATATTCAACTAAATCACATAAAGCTAATCCAGACATCAATTGTTCACAGTGCACTGTAAAAAGAACATGTGCAGTTGTTGCTTCAAGGAGGTATTTCTACCTGATTCTACCTATAAATTCAAATTTTGTTGTTGTAACCTAATTCAGTCAGGTTTATTTAACATGAAACAAGGGAATGCTGTTTAACTTAATTGAGTTACAGTGACCCCAATATATAATTTCCAATAAAACTCAGGATGGGCACATTCGACACATGGACTGCACCGGACCAATAAAGGGCAGTATAGTCGTGACTTGTGTCAGCTACAGGACATCTGCTCTGAAGGACAAAGAAGAAGAAAATGTTTGTGTTTGGCTGCTCCTTTCTGATCGGTGAATTTTGCTACAATGAGAATTTTTGATTTGGGGTTATACACATTATGTATCAAAGTTAAAATCACAAAATGTCCAACATAGCTGAACAATAAACATTAACATAAACTACCAACATCTTTCCCTTTACTTAAAAGGGACACATAAAATAACACATAATGCCTAAATTTACTCTCCTAATGCAGTCCCAAATCATGCTGGGAACTACAGATCCACTGCCCAGGGCTGTGTTACCATTGCCACCAATGGTTTCTACGATGGTCTAACAAAAAATTCTGATCAACGAATTAGTTGAATGAGGAAGTTCACTATTAGCTAATGAACAAGTACTATTTTGTCATACCTCTCAGAGGACTACTAAGAACTAATATATAGTAGTTCTTAGTAGTTTGAGGTTTTTGTAAGGTACTGAATAGTAATAACTTAAGTGTTTACATCCTTCTAAAGGAATTACTGGTCGTTTGGAACAGTATTCTAAAGTGAAGATCATGGTAAGCCACTAGTAATGACTCAAGTGTTATCAAATCCATTGGAAGGAATTACTATCCAAAACTATGGATAGTAATTAGCAGTTACTGATTAGCTAACAGTGAACTACCTCATTCAGCTAAGCGCTACTTACTAATGTGTTAATCAGAATTTCTTGTTAGTTAATAGCAGTTACTAGAATATACTGTGTTAATTGTTCATTTCTGCTTTTTTTTAAAAACTCCTATGCCATAATGTGCTTTAATGTTTTAAGTATTTGCAATTATTTGCTTAATATAATGCTTAATAAACATAACAAGAACTTAAACTGAATAAATGAACTTTTTAAAGTGTGCCACATATATACTGTATTTTAACTTCCTGTATGCATGAATACTTGGAAGACCTATAGTACATTTGTTAAAATGTGCAGTATTCAATATTCCACAATGCAATGTTCTCAACCTGACCTTAATTCCAGTGCTATGAATTAATTTTTAACTACTTTTTGTATTCATTATTTGATCAGATTAACCACTTTTTGTCCAAGACTGAATGCCACTCATTGAATTACTGATGAGGTTTTGTGACAACAACACTGCAACCACTTTTCTTAATAATTTGGTGACACTTTACAATAAAGTTCCATTAGCTAACATTAACACATAAAGCAACATTAACAATAAGCAAGACATTTGTTACAGTGTTTATTCATATTTTTAACATTAGTTAATAAAAATGTTTATTCATAGTTCGTGTTAGCTCAAGTCCATTAAATAATATGAACAAACACAACTTTTTTTAAATGTTGAAATTAACATGAACTAAGATTAAGAAATGCTTTGTAAGTACTTTTCATGGTTAGTTCAAGTTAACTAATGTACTTAACTAATGTTAACAAATTGAAACTTATTGTAAAGTGTTACCAACATTTTATATCTTGTTTTCATCTATATTCATGGGGGGAAACTAGTTTGCGGCATTTAAAGTTTTTTGAAATGAAATGTCAATTACCACAATAGTTCGAATTCAACTTCCAGTCGTCTTTTTTTATGAAGCATTAGCTAATGATTAGCAAAGATATCATTCTGTTTGTCATTCATTACTTGTTGAGGCACATGACTTTTAACTCATTATTAAGTAATATCTCAGTATGGTTATGGGTTTTGATAGTGCCTGACAAGCTACACACCCACTCTATCGTTCAAGGTCTGTGGGACAGCTGCACAGTGAATGTAATGCCACAGAATGTGTCTGAAGGATGGGTAAGTTGGGCTGCACACAAATATCAGCACACCAGAATCAGCTGTTATGAAATAAAGGTGTCCCGCCTTTAAATCCTAGACCTCAAGCTTCAACTAGAAATATTCCACAATGGGTCATCTTCCAGCCATTTGCAAGTTGCAATCGACTCATTGCAATCATTAATCATTAATGAATGGCTTATTTTTTACTGAGTCATACATTACCTCAAGATCATCTGTGCATTACCCACGTAGGAGCGGACATTCTCACGACCTTGCGCAACGTTCCCTAAAAGTTCTCTAAAGGTGACGAAAATCCAAAGCCTTTATAGAACATTAGGGACGTTCTTAAAATGTTCTCTTTTGGTTATGAAAGTGCTGCAGTTCAAGGTTCCTTATTTGACTTTAGGGGGACGTTCCATTTTGGTTATTCTATGGTTACATAGCAACGTTACAAAGAGGACATTTAGGACAGAACGTTCCCACATGGTCCTCTGTTGGTCATATAATAATGTTCCCGATATGACTTTAGGGGGATGTTCCATTTTGGTTATTCTATGGTCACGCAGTAACGTTACAAAGAGGATATTTGATTCAAACTGCACTTTCGCGCTTTGGCTGGCGCTGAGCCAGAGAGAGACGCGCTCAGCGCTTGTCATATATCACAGCTATGCAGTGTTTTCAACCATAATGTTTATTTTAGGTTTCAAACATTTAAATACACATAAGTACTAGTAAAACAATACATGTAGAGTTTGTAAAATACACACTGGTGTCTATGGAAGCAGCAATAACAATCCATTCAAATATAATTTACTGATGTGTTTTATTCATATCAGATACACATAGTGTAAGTAACTATAAAGTTTACTCTCTTCTTCTCCCAGTTCACCGGCCACTTATTTACATGTATTTCAGGAGAAACTGGTGAATTCACGTGATGTAAATCCGACTGACAGGACTCTCTGAACTGCGGCGCAAGAAAACATGGTAGCGCCCATCTCACGTTATAGATCAAGATAATTTATAAAGGTTTTTAAATGACAAAACACACTCACTTACACATATTTGAGAATCAGAATATCTGATAGTTGATGACATGGTAAGCAAGTTTGTGAATATTTTGAATAAAAAAAAGGAAAAACTAAATAAAAGCCATACATCTGTCATACAGCGCTATTTTGGCTGCGATGAGTCACGTGACAAGCATGACGCGTCGCCATGGAAACAGCAAGGTGAAACTTTCTAAAATAATGGTCGCCTTAAAAAAACTCACTCTGGTGGGTCAGCTAGAATATTTTAAACACACTTGAAAGGGTTAAAGAACTCCACATCATGACTTTCTTGGAACATACTAGGAGCGTTACCAGGCGACGTCCTTGACACCAGCGGGGACGTTCTGAGAATGTTCTGGGAATATCAAATTTCCAAATAAAATATGGTCCCTTAAATGTTCCGAGAACGTCCTGAATGTTCCGTGAAGGTCCGCCAAATAACGTCCCCGAACCCTTTAAAGAACTCCACATCATGACCGTCTCAGAACATTCTAGGAGCGTTACCAGACGACGTCCTTGACACCAGCAGGGAGGTTCTGGGAACATCAAATTTCCCAATAAAATATGGTCCCCTAAACGTTCAGAGAACGTTCTGAACATTCAGTGAAGGTCCGCCAAATAACGTCCCCCAACCCTTTATAGAACTCCACATCATGACCATCTCGGAACGTTCTGGGAACATTACTAAGTGACGTCCTTGACAACAGCTGGGACGTTCTGTGAACGTAAAATTTCTAGCGGGGTAGTTAAGCATGACTTAATGCATATTAGTGGACCTGTATTGTAAAGTGTTAACATCCAGGTTGTAGGTGAGACAGATTTGAAATGGGAGATGTTTTGCACACATACTCTATCATATTAAACTACTGTACTCTAAATCATGAAATTAACTGCTGATTTATTGTTTTAGACTAAATCATTGGTAGTATTTTTGGATCTGGTTTTGGATATTTATTGGAGGAAACAAAGTTTATGACCTGGAATCATCAGATCTATTATCAGCTGTGTAAAAAAGCAGAAACTTAGATGAAGGGCTAAACTGGGTAACACTTTACAGTAAGGTTCATTAGGTAACATTAGTTCCCTTTCAGTCAGTACACTACGAAATGGGGGTTTCGCTTAGAAGCCAATCGCCTTTGAGCTCTACAAAACGAGCCAATGGCATGAAGATGCCATGGGTCTGCGGAATTTGCATAACACAACCCCGCCCCACCGCGTGGGTATAAAGGACATTGCGTAGCAATCTCGCATTATGTTTCTGCTTCAGAGCCGAGTGTTACTGCCTGAGCGTTTTTTCTCTTCAAGACGAGTGTCTCTCCAGAATGTTGGTGTTACGGCGCGTTCTAGCGAGTTCCGCATTCCTGTCTGATCTGTGCAGTGATCTAGCACAGTGTGTGTGTTCTCCCTAGGCGCTTCAGCATTTCTGCAGAGCAAAAACTCTTCTCTAAAAGAGCTGCACGCGGCACTTCTGTTTCAAGATGTCTCGCCCGTTCTCCGTTCCTGGGTGCGGTCGGCTGGTTCCTCCGTTTGACGGGCATGATCGCTGTTGGCCTAGTGCACGCCGAGCGCACGTTCATGGATGAGTCATGTTCCCACTGTGGGAACATGGCCATCGCAGTGTTGCGGTCAAGACTCTGTGATCTCCGTGCTGGAGGGAGAGTCCCCTCTACCACACCCCAATCTATTCCCTCCTCATGCACTGGCTTCGCGATCGAGTCCCGAGATGGGCATGGCAACACGGCACGCTCCGGGTCCCAGTGACTCGGGCCTGCCGTCAGACCTTCACCCCGTGGGCGAACCTCAGTTTTCTACGGGCAGGTGTTCCCCTAGAACGAGTTTCCAGGCATGTTGTTGTATCAACAGATGCCTCTGCCACGGGCTGGGGTGCCATGTGCAATGGACATGCTGCCGCGGGCTCCTGGAGAGGACCCCAGCGCCTATGGCATGTCAATTGCCTCGAGTTGCTGGCCGTACGTCTTGCCCTGCACCGCTTCCGAGCCCTGCTCAAGGACAAGCATGTACTGGTCCGTTCAGACAGCACGACGACAGTAGCGTACATCAACCGACAAGGTGGTCTACGCTCCCGCCGGATGTCGCAACTCGCCCGCCATCTCCTCCTATGGAGTCAGAAGCATCTGAGGTCGCTTCGTGCCGTTCACATCCCGGGAGAACTGAATCGTGCAGCCGACGAGCTGTCACGGTTTCAGCCGCTTCCGGGGGAATGGAGACTCCATCCCCAGACGGTTCAGCTGATTTGGGAACAGTTCGGCGACGCACAGATAGATCTGTTTGCCTCCCACGACTCTTCCCATTGCCGCTGGTATTACTCCCTGACCGAGGGGACCCTCGGCACGGATGCACTAGCGCACAGCTGGCCGCGGGGCCCACGCAAGTATGCGTTTCCCCCAGTGAGCCTTCTCGCACAGGTTCTGTGCAAGATCAGGGAGGACAGGGAGCAGGTCCTTTTGGTCACCCCATATTGGCCCGGCCGGACCTTGTTCTCAGAACTCATACTCCTTGCGACAGCCCCTCCCTGGTCGATCCCTCTGAGGAAGGACCTCCTTACTCAGAGACGGGGCACCGTATGGCACCCACGTCCCGACCTTTGGAACCTACACGTGTGGGACCTGGATGGGACGCGGTAGGTTTGAGTACCCTGCCACCCCAGGTGGCAGCTACCATCACTTCCGCTAGGGCCTTGTCCACGAGACAGGCCTATGCGCTGAAGTGGAACCTCTTCGTCACCTGGTGCTCTTCTCGCAGAGAAGACCCCACGAAATGCTCAATCGGGTCCGTGCTTTCCTTCCTCCAAGAAGGGTTGGAGCGAAGGCTGTCTCCCTCCACCCTGAAGGTCTATGTGGCCGCAATTTCGGCTCATCATGATCTGGTGGATTCAAAAACGGTAGGTCAGCACGACCTGGTCAGCAGGTTTAAATTCTCCTCGCCCTCCTCAAATACCCTCTTGGGATCTTGCAGTGGTTTTATCTGCCCTGCAGAAAGCTCCCTTTGAGCCCCTGCAGTCTGTGGAGCTGAAGTTCCTTTCAATGAAAGTGGCGCTCTTGATTGCTCTGGCTTCCATCAAGAGGGTAGGGAACCTGCAGGCATTTTCGGTTGACGAAGCGTGCCTGGAATTCGGGCCGGCCAATTCTCACGTGATCCTGAGACCCCGGCCTGGATACGTGCCCAAGGTTCCCACCACTCCCTTCAGGGATCAAGTGGTGAACCTGCAAGCGCTGCCTGTGGAGGAGGCAGACCCAGCCTTGGCACTGCTCTGTCCAGTACGCGCCCTTCGCGCTTACGTAGACCGGACGCAGTGTTTCAGGACCTCAGACCAGCTCTTTTTCTGTTACGGAGGGCAGGAGAAAGGGAAGGCTCTCTCCAAGCAGAGGTTGTCTCACTGGATAGTGGACGCCATTGTCTTGGCATATCAGGTTCAGGGCATGCCATTCCCCCTTGGGGTTAGAGCACACTCCACTAGGAGTGTTGCTTCCTCTTGGGCTTTAGCGCATGGCGCCTCGCTGACAGACATTTGTAGAGCTGCAGGCTGGGCGAGACCCAACACATTTGCAAGATTTTATAATCTCCGAGTGGAGCCTCGTGTACTCGCCCCAAGTGACCAGTAACTGGACAGGCTCAGGTGTCTTCGCTTGCTGCGCCATTCCACTCCACGGACTGGATGCATGCGCATTTTCTCTCAGGTGAGCTTCCCAGTAAGCCCTGAGCTCCTCCAGCACTGCTGATGTCGACACCAGAGTGCATGCCCGCTTGGTCAGCCCTCGTGTTCGGCTAGGTGCCTCCGTGTGCATGGTTCCCCCGTTGGGCAACCCCCACATGTGTATTTCCACGGTAAGTCTCTCTGAGCACGTGTCTTCCCTTGGCAAGACACCCTTGCCACACCTGGGGTTGAAAAATTTTCCACCTGCGGCTGGATACCCCAGAGTGCTCCATATGCAGTCCCTATGGGGGTCATATGTGTATTCTTAAGTCCTCCCTTCAGGCAGGCATTGTGTTGCATTTCTCCATGTGGGATATGCTTCCCAGTGTACCTTGGTATCGGCGTTGAGCCTAGCCCCTCGTTCGTGCTAAGACTCACGGCAGGAAGCCCTGGTCAGCGCAGGACGCTGGAAGACAGCCGTCGTGGCAAGATTGTATTGGGACTCCCATTTCGTCAGTAACTGACGTAACTCGTAGTGTACTGACTGAAAGGGAACGTCTCGGTTACGTATGTAACCCTCGTTCCCTGAAGGAAGGGAACGGAGATGTTACGTCCCCATGCCACTTCCGCTGTACCGCTGGAACGGCCGGACGCTCATGCCTCGGCTCTTCAGCAGGTAACATAATGCGAGATTGCTACGCAACGGCCTTCATACCCACGCGGTGGGGCGGGGTTGCGTTATGCAAATTCCGCAGACCCATGGCATCTTCATGCCATTGGCTCGTTTTGTAGAGCTCAAAGGCGATTGGCTTCTAAGCGAAACCCCCATTTCGTCAGTAACTGACGTAACGTCTCCGTTCCCTTCCTTCAGGGAACGAGGGTTACATACGTAACCGAGACGTTAACTACAGTAGTTAACATGAACTAATAATGAACTGCACTTCTACAGCATTTATCGATCTTTGATAATGTTAATTTCAACATTTACTAATACATTATTAAAATCAAAAGTTGTATTTGTTAACATTAGTTAATACAATGTAAAGTAACATGAACAAATGAATGAACAGCTGGATTTGTATTAACTAACGTTAACAAAGATGAACAAATACAGTAACAAATGAAACCTTATTGTAAATTGTTACCCTAAACGAGTTCATATATAAAATACTATTCATGTTTTTTCTGTTCTTTATATCTCTAATATTCCATCTATAAATTTGATAGATCTGATTTATAAGCTATTCATTCAGTTATGTTTTACCTTAGGTAAAGAAAATATCTGGGTATATGAGGGAAGGACCTGGACTGGAGCTCAGAGCTACTGCAGAGAGAAATACACAGACCTGGCCAGTGTGAGAAATGAGACAGAGCGTCTACAGATACTGAGCACTACACGTCATTATTATTATTATTAGAGTTATGTATGGATTGGTCTGCACAGAAACAGACTGTTGTCAGATCAGAGCAGCTCTTCCTTCACATATTGGCTGCCATATACTCAAGGCATTGCTGCACAACCAGATAATGGTGCAAATGTCCCAGGACAGCTGGGAGATCAACACTGCACAGCTGTGTCTTTAAAATACTTTGGCCAGTGGACAGATGAGAGATGCTTTGCCAGTTTGCCTTTCTTCTGTTACAGTGATGAGCAAATATACATTCTTTAATGAAATAAATTAATAAACATCACATTACACACAAAACAAGCAAATTGTAAATTCAATAAGTTTTTTATGCTCTGTCTTCTGATTGCTTTCTGGTGAACATGATGATCATCATATTGACCCACCATTTCAGATGAGTATGGTATAGGTTTGTGTAATTAAGTTTTCAATCCAAATTGAATATTATTTCAAATTATTACTTGAATACATTAAAATTATTATCCTAAACTATTTTCTATTTTCACAGTACTGACCCGTTTTGTTTTGCTTTGTTTTTTCCTGATCAGTGACGGGACTGAGAGTGACACTAACAAGTGTAGAATATTTATCAAAGTCTCTGTCATGGTCAGGTATGGGTGAAAGGAGTGAGGGCTCAAGTGCAGGAGAACATGGGATTTATTAATGACAAAAACATAAATAAAACAAACAAAAACTACCCACAAGGGGGAAAACCAGAACATACCACACACAAGGAACCAAGCATATGAAGCAAGGAAGGGAAACAGATGATAACGAACCAACACAGGACTGCAAACACAAGGAGACTAAATAGGGAGCAAACAAGGCAGGTAATGAGGGAAGACAGGTGGGGCAAATCAACCAATTATCAGGTAACAAGAGGGGAGGGGTCAAGACAATAGACATGAGAACACATGGCACAAAGAAACACATGACAAGTTGTGTGTTCACACAAAACATGAAAATATAGCAGTGTCATGGCTCTGTCACAAACCCAAGAGCAAAACTAGACCGAAGTGACAGAACCATGACAGTCTCAGATTGAGGAGCTGGTAATTATAAAGGTAAAGAATTTCCTAAAGAAGCTCCAGGAAGAATTTCCAGCCCATGAGAGACGAGGACGGCTCCTGCACAAAGAAAATTGTTTTAGGTTATTTCCCACTGTCTTTGAATCTGAACCATAACTGAAACATTTTTAACAAATATATACAGATCTTGGTTAGAAAAAATTGTCTTTTATCTTTTATATTTCTTTTAAGAAATAGAAACCTTTATGCCATAATGTGCTGTAATTATTTGTATATAATCTAATAAACAATATTTAAAATATTTTTTCCTCTAATTATTGTTTTAAGAGTACAGTACATGACATGTCTGCATGTTTAAACTCACTGCAAACTTCATAAGTTTGATTTGGCTGTTTAAGTGCATGGACTCTGATGTAAACATACACAGAAAATGTTAAAAATAAAACTGCATAAAATATTTTTTGTTCAGAAAATATATGGTAACACATTCTTTTGATAGTCCACTTTGGGCATTCTACTGACTATAAGTGACTTTATAACTACATGTCAACTAACTCTCATTAGAGTATTAGTAGACTGTCTGCGTAATTAATATCTTCTAACACTTTATTTTGATGGTCCCCCAACAGGCATTCTACTGATTCTACTGACATTGCAACTACATCAACTTACCCGAACCCTAACACTTAACCCTAACTTTTCTAATGAGAGTTAGTTGACATGTAATTGCAAAATTACATATAGTTAGTAGAATGTCTAAAGTACAACTATCAGTCTAAAGTATAAAGTATAACTGAATATATCTTGCATTAAGAGTATTAACCCTCCTAATGCTTTAAAAAAATCTGTATAAACCTATTGCATTCCTGGGTCTGTATGGACCCAGTGGAACGTAAGCTTATAAAACAATCATAACTTAATATTGTGATTAATATCTGATTAGTAACTTTTCATTAATGAGTGAATGTGCAAAAGGTTCAAAGTTTTGAATGTTACCATGTTTATTACCATGCTATTGCTGTTACCATGTTTATTACCATGCTATTGCCGTAACCATGTTTATTACCATGCTATTACTTCATTCACTTCCTTTTTATTAATTAAAAAACTACAGCAAAAACCAGTGATGCAAGACAATATAGTTTTATCAATGTTTATGAGAAATTTTATTTGAATATATCATTATAATAAATTTATAAGAACATTTAATATGAGAAAGACTAGTATGAACTCCAATGAGTTCCTTTGAACTTACAACTCATGACTGCTCAAAACAGTCTAAATGTATGAAACTAAACTTTTTTTTTTTTTTTTAACAAAACAACATCAATATTACTCTGAAACAAAATACACTCACCTAAAGGATTATTAGGAACACCTGTTCAATTTCTCATTAATGCAATTATCTAATCAACCAATCACATGGCAGTTGCTTCAATGCATTTAGGGGTGTGGTCCTGGTCAAGACAATCTCCTGAACTCCAAACTGAATGTCAGAATGGGAAAGAAAGGTGATTTAAGCAATTTTGAGCGTGGCATGGTTGTTGGTGCCAGACGGGCCGGTCTGAGTATTTCACAATCTGCTCAGTTACTGGGATTTTCACGCACAACCATTTCTAGAGTTTACAAAGAATGGTGTGAAAAGGGAAAAACATCCAGTATGCGGCAGTCCTGTGGGCGAAAATGCCTTGTTGATGCTAGAGGTCAGAGGAGAATGGGCCGACTGATTCAAGCTGATAGAAGAGCAACTTTGACTGAAATAACCACTCGTTACAACCGAGGTATGCAGCAAAGCATTTGTGAAGCCACAACACGCACAACCTTGAGGCGGATGGGCTACAACAGCAGAAGACCCCACCGGGTACCACTCATCTCCACTACAAATAGGAAAAAGAGGCTACAATTTGCACGAGCTCACCAAAATTGGACAGTTGAAGACTGGAAAAATGTTGCCTGGTCTGATGAGTCTCGATTTCTGTTGAGACATTCAGATGGTAGAGTCAGAATTTGGCGTAAACAGAATGAGAACATGGATCCATCATGCCTTGTTACCACTGTGCAGGCTGGTGGTGGTGGTGTAATGGTGTGGGGGATGTTTTCTTGGCACACTTTAGGCCCCTTAGTGCCAATTGGGCATCGTTTAAATGCCACGGCCTACCTGAGCATTGTTTCTGACCATGTCCATCCCTTTATGACCACCATGTACCCATCCTCTGATGGCTACTTCCAGCAGGATAATGCACCATGTCACAAAGCTCGAATCATTTCAAATTGGTTTCTTGAACATGACAATGAGTTCACTGTACTAAAATGGCCCCCACAGTCACCAGATCTCAACCCAATAGAGCATCTTTGGGATGTGGTGGAACGGGAGCTTCGTGCCCTGGATGTGCATCCCACAAATCTCCATCAACTGCAAGATGCTATCCTATCAATATGGGCCAACATTTCTAAAGAATGCTTTCAGCACCTTGTTGAATCAATGCCACGTAGAATTAAGGCAGTTCTGAAGGCGAAAGGGGGTCAAACACAGTATTAGTATGGTGTTCCTAATAATCCTTTAGGTGAGTGTATATTCTTTCATAAACTTTTACTTTAAGATTTAAAAAAAAAAGATAAACAGCCTGAATCTCTTTTTCATGCTGCAATGGTTCATCAATGTGGCAGCAGAGTGAAATGTGAACTTCTTTTTCAAACCCTCTTTTCTTTTTTCAAATGTGGACTATTTGGACTGTGTGTGTGAGTGTAGGAAAGAGGTTAAATGTATTCAACAAAAGTAATTTGAGACAAATCTAACTAATAGATAAAAAAAATCAGCATAATTTCATGTGTAAAGCCACTGTTCACTTTCATGTCAAAACAAACCCAAGCGCAAAAAGTGTAATAATTTAGATTAAATGGTTACATCTCTCACATTTTTTTATTAAAATGTATATGTTATAATGTGTATTTTGACAGTATTTAAGGGATAGTCTAAATTAATCTAAGCCTAAATTAAATCTGTTCATCGTATAAAGCGATCGAGTCTCTTCAGAAACTTTGGACTAAACTGCTCAATTCATATGGTTTTAGATGTATCTCGTTATGAACTTTTTGAAGTGTCAAAGTGGTAGTTGCGTAGCTGTCAATGGAAAGTAATCTCTCAGATTTCATCAAAAAGCTCTTCATTTGTGAAAGAATTTTTATTTTTGCGTGAACTATACCTTTAACAAGTTTCATTTTCATACTAAAAACTTGTCACACACAGTTGAATACAGAATGAAATAAAAGATCTAATCGCTAGCTGTCACTTTTATTAAACATAAACTCAAAAACAAAACTCTTAGAATATTAGACTTGGAAAACACAAATGGAACAATCAGTATGATGTGATGAGAATGGAGAAATGAACAGAACAAAACACAGGGCTTAAATACAACGAGAAACCAATCAACGGAATGAACAACAGGTGTAGAGACTAATCAAATCAATGAGAGACCAAGGAAACAGACTCTAAAAACAAGAAACTGAACTAAGGGGCTGTTTACACAACATGTTTTCAACCACGTTTTGGCTGTTCATTTACATGACAACAGTGTTTTGGGGGCCTGAAAACGCAAACTTTTGAGTTTTTGAAAACGATACCGTTATCGTCTCTGTGTAAACTACAAAAACGGTGATGGTACGCGCATGTGTATTACGTGTTTAGTCTGTAAAAGAATGCGTACGTGTGCAGGTGCGTAGTGTTTCTTTACAAAGTGATAATACAGCATTTTTAGTCTTTTTCACGAATCCGTGTGCATGGGGATTGTTTTGACAATGTTGTCATGTGTACAAAGAAAAAACCTTTCTGTTTTTAGTACATCACTGTCGTGTAAAAGACGTGTCAAAACCCACCCAAAACAAACACAATGCAGAACACCTGTGACAAAACTGTGGATTTTTTAAATTATTATTATGTACCTCTTCTGGGTCAAAACAAACGAATGGATTAAATTAAATTTTTCATTGATAATTAAATTTTCCCTTAATTTAAGCAAAAGCCTATATTAAATTAGTTTAAAACAAGAAAAACAAAAACTATCTGTCAGTGTAGCAAGAAATCGTAGTTTAAATAGTAGTTTTTTTTTACTGATGTTTTTACTGAAACAAGACCAAGTACAGATCAGGAATTTTGTAGAAAATGCATTTCACTGTTTTAAAACTTTAAACATTGCATAATGAATTCTACAACATACACTAGGCCAATTACTGTAAGAGTACACTCTCAGAAAAAAGGTACAAAATATGTCACTGGGGCAGTACCCTTTCAAAATGTACTAATAGTGTCATTTAGATACTAATATATACACTTTAGGTAATGTACTTTATGTACTTTTTAGGTGCTAATAATGCACCCTTTATGGGTAAATAAGGTACAAAGTGTACCTTTTGAAAAGATACAGTACCGCTCCTGTGACAGCCTTTTTTCTCTTGCATTGTTCCTGACAACTTATAAAAACCTGTTTTTCTGTTCTGAGAGAAAAGAGACTGCTGTGAAACTTCCTTTCACATTACAGTTTTTCTCAGTTGCTTTGGTGCATTTCTCAGATCACAACTGAAATTCTCAAAAAAAACTACTTGTTCAACCTCCACATCATATAGTCACTTGTGCACATCAAATCAAGTCAAATCATCTTTATTTATATAGCGCTTTTTACAATGCCAATTGTTTCAAAGCAGCTTCACAGTGGTAACAGGAAAATAATGCAACAGAATTTGATTCGGCTGTACAGCCGCTCTGGTGAAAACGGTGATGTCATCCAGCTCATTTCAATTATCATATAGTGTCAATGCGGGCAGATCAGTAATATAGTTGAAATGTAAGTGTCCCCAACTGAGCAAGCCAAAAGCCAAAGGCGACGGTGGCAAGGAACCAAAACTCCTTCAGGGCCAGAATGGAGAAAAAAACCAGGCTCAGTCGAGGTGCCAGTTCTCCTCTGGCCGACGAACAAATAGTGTATGATTATGATTCTGGCAACATTACAGGTCAGAAGTCATATTAGATCAATAGATATTCGTAGGATTATTCGAAAGATTGGAGTCGTCACGCCGGGGACGGGTTTAATGAGGATGTCGTGTCGATGCAGCATTTACAGGGGGGAGTTTAATTGACACGGTCTCTACAGACACTTCAGGGATGCGTTCGTCATGTCCAGGCTAAGGTCCACCATCTGATCTGGCCTGATCCGGCCGACTGCAGTAAACCTCGGGATAAACAGAGAGACTAACATTAGCGAAGATGCCATTCTTCTTATGATGTAACGAGTACATCAGGTGTTATGGGAAGTGTTCCCGGTTCCGGCTGACCTAGTTAATGCATCCTAAAACAATCATTTAACTGATTTGAATTATATAAATTAAAAATGTTTTATGTGTATGCCATAGTAAAGAGATGTGTTTTTAGTCTAGATTTAAACTGACAGAGTGTGTCTGCTTTCCGAACAATGCTAAGGAAGACTGTTCCAGAGTTTAGGTGCTAAATAGGAAAAGGATCGACCGCCTGCAGTTGATTTTGATATTCTAGATATTATCAACACATCATGAAAGCAATTTCTCATTCTTTTGAACAAATTGCAGATGCTTCGGTACATTCATGCAGTTGATCATGTACAATTGTCTGCTGTTTCCTACATTATCAATTGCTTATTTCATGTTGATCAAAATATATTATATTGGTTCTCTGTTGAATAGTCTTACCCCTAAAAACATCTAGGTATCAGTTCCTTCCTTGCATAAGTCATTACCGTTTTTCTCAGTCACTTTGGTGCATTTCTCGAATCATCCTTAATATTTGCAAAGAAGCAAAACAATTCATACAACTAGCACCACACAATAGATTACCTGCAAAAGCCTGTAACTTACTCAAA
Source organism: Coreius guichenoti (assembly GCA_039654105.1). Taxonomy (NCBI): domain Eukaryota; kingdom Metazoa; phylum Chordata; class Actinopteri; order Cypriniformes; family Gobionidae; genus Coreius; species Coreius guichenoti. The sequence continues at coordinate 13,687,019 of CM077183.1, forward strand.
ATCTTTAGTTCATCTCTCAAAAGTAAGTATTTATGTCAATGAACATATCAGTGCCATCAGAATGAAAAGTCCTTGTGTCATTGTTCACAAACAAGACAGTCAAAATGCTTAGTCATGTTGTCAATATAACAGTGCACTCTGTTAGTATTACCTGATGTAAAAGTACAAATTTACACATTACTGTATGTGGGATAATGATTGAAAGAGACTGGATAGGATTCACAGTTATACTTTTACTAGTAAAAAAAAAAAAAACATTACAATGTCATTGTGATATAGAAAAGAAAAAGAAATAGGGGCACAAAGGCGAAAATACAAAATTACAAATGCAAACACAGGAAACATCCCTTAGGCAGAACTTTGCTTTTGCATGCAGCACTGTATTGAGGAATTGCACATTGCAGCCTGTCAACACCTCCTGACATGCCAGTCTGTCGGGCCACAGATTCTCGTCTACTGTACATCACAACGAATATCTTCCTTTGCAATGCAACGTGAAAAAAAATCTTTTGGAATGTCTTATCCAACCTCTGCAGGCGTCTATTGTGATGTCCTCACAGGCTACATCCATGGCAGCCAGCAGGGTCACCTGAGTATGTGGCTGGCAATCATAGACCTTCCACCTCCACGCAGAGAAGAACTCCTCAATTGGGTTAAGGAATGGGGAATAAGGTGGAATTCCATCAGCATCCTATAGTGGGTCACAAACCATTGCCTGATGGCATTGAGTGATGGAATCTCATATTATCCCAAATTACACGCACTTTGGTAAATCATCTCGAAATAGACCCCTCTCATCATCAGGGATAAGAGTCCTGTAGAGGGTCTCTAAGAAGGTGAGAAGATGCAGCTTTGAGCTATTTCAGAGAACTGGTTTCTCATTGGTTGATCTACATTCTCTTCATTAGTGAAAGTCAAGATTCACCTGCACAATTCATCGATTCATGGCACATTTACAAAAGTATAATAGAAATGTGTAGAAAATATGCTTGACAGTTTATGACAACTACAGTGGGGAGAACAAGTATTTGATACACTGCCGGTTTTGCAGGTTTGCCCACTTACAAAGCATGTAGAAGTCTGTAATTTTTTATCATAGGTACTCTTCAACTATGAGTGACGGAATCTAAAACAAAAATCCAGAAAATCACATTGTATGATTTTTAAATAACTAATTTGCATTTTATTGCATGAGTATTTGATCACCTACCAACCAGTAAGAATTCCGGCTCTCACAGACCTGTTAGTTTTTCTTTAAGAAGCCCTCCTGTTCTCCACTCATTACCTGTATTAACTGCACCTGTTTGAACTTGTTACCTGTATAAAAGACACCTGTCCACACACTCAATCAAACAGACTCCAACCTCTACACAATGGCCAAGACCAGAGAGCTGTGTAAGGACATCAGGGATAAAATTGTAGACCTGCACAAGGCTGGGATGGGCTACAGGACAATAGGCAAGAAGCTTGGTGAGAAGGCAACAACTGTTGGCGCAATTATTAGAAAATGGAAGAAGTTCAAGATGACGGTCAATCTCCCTCGGTCTGGGGCACGATGCAAGATCTCACCTCGTGGGGCATCAGTGATCATGAGGAAGGTGAGGGATCAGCCCAGAACTACACGGCAGGACCTGGTCAATGACCTGAAGAGAGCTGGGACCACAGTCTCAAAGAAAACCATTAGTAACACACTACGCCGTCATGGATTAAAATCCTGCAGTGCATGCAAGGTCCCCTGCTCAAGCCAGCGCATGTCCAGGCCCGTCTGAAGTTTGCCAATGACCATCTGGATGATCCAGAAGAGGAATGGGAGAAGGTCATGTGGTCTGATGAGACAAAAATAGAGCTTTTTGGTCTAAACTCCACTCGCCGTGTTTGGAGGAAGAAGAAGGATGAGTACAACCCCAAGAACACCATCCCAACCGTGAACCATGGAGGTGGAAACATCATTCTTTGGGGATGCTTTTCTGCAAAGGTAAACAGGACAACTGCACCGTATTGAGGGGAGGATGGATGGGGCCATGTATCACGAGATCTTGGCCAACAACCTCCTTCCCTCAGTAAGAGCATTGAAGATGGGTCGTGGCTGGGTCTTCCAGCATGACAACGGCCCGAAACACACAGCCAGGGCAACTAAGGAGTGGCTCCGTAAGAAGCATCTCAAGGTCCTGGAGTGGCCTACCCAGTCTCCAGACCTGAACCCAATAGAAAATCTTTGGAGGGATTTCTGTACCAAATATTAAGTTCTGCTTTTCTGATGTATCAAATACTTATGTCATGCAATAAAATGCAAATTAATTACTTAAAAATCATACAATGTGATTTTCTGGATTTTTGTTTTAGATTCCGTCACTCACAGTTGAAGTGTACCTATGATAAAAATTACAGACTTCTACATGCTTTGTAAGTGGGCAAACCTGCAAAATCGGCAGTGTATCAAATACTTGTTCTCCCCACTGTATATCAACCATTTTGCATTTAATGACTTATTCGATTAACTAATAACTAGATGTTTTGAGGAGTAAGACTATTGCACAGAGAACTATATAATACATTTTGAGCAACATGACATTAGCAACTGATAATGTAGGAAACCGCAGACAGTTTTACATAATCAATTGCCTGAATGTACTAAAGCAATCGCAACTTGTTCAAAAGAATGAGAAACTGCTTTTATGATGTGCACAAGTGACTAGATGATGTGGCAGTTAAACAAGTAGTTTTGAGAATTTCATTTCTGATCTGAGAAATGCACCAAAGCGACTGATAAAAACTGTAAATTCAAAATGGTTGAACTAGTTGTCATAAACTGTCAATCATATTGTCTGTAATCATATTTTTTCCTACATCTCAATCAGACTTTTTTTTTTGTAAACATGTCCTGAATTGATGAATTGCACAGGCGAATCTTGAATTTCACTAATGAAGGGAAATGTAAAGCATTAGGTCAACCAATGATCAACCAGTTCTCTAAAAGAGCTCTGAGAGATGCATCTCATGAAGCTTCATTTGGCAAGCATATAGACAATAATTTCTGACAATGGAAGAACAACAAAGAAACAAACAGAAGATTAAGGATGCACAGTGAGAGTAGGGAGGCAAAACAGACGAAGCGTTAGAAGAAGCCAAGGATGTATGCATGTTTCTAATGAAATAAAGGCCACTATTGTGGACCAAGTTCTCAATCATGACCTTATAATGGCCGAGGCGTGTCAAAAGGTACAGCTGAATGCTGGGAGAACAACTTTGTCTTCAATCATTCAAACATTTGTACACAGAACAGGTATGTAACCAAACAATGTGCACTGAGCTGTAATGGTTCATATTACAGTCCACTTGCAAAACACATAGAGAAACACATGGGGAGAATTCTTTAAAAATCCTTTGAGTCCTTTGATCCAGAGGCATTTGTTCAAACTCAAACCAGACAGGCTAATACGCTTTTGAAAAAGTCTTTGTTTTGGATTGAGATAATTAAACAGGGCAGGTGCAGATATAATAAGAAAAGAAAAAAAAAAAAAAACAGTACAACAATTTTGATTTGAATGGTTTCCTCTTTTCCTCTTTCTTTATCCACCGATCTGCCCTTTCTTTGTGCTATCGATCAACTTATTAAGTGTCAAATCCAATGCACTTTATCATGCCTGCCTGCTTGTTTTCCAGGCGTCATCTTGAGCAATGGAGGCAAAGTGCTGCCTGTAGTTTATTTCATCTGATTAATTTGACCCGCACTGTTTTTATTTGCCACGCACCTGATGACTGATTGACTTATTGTGGATGGGTGAGACTTTCAAGAAGACTTTGTTCGCTTCAGGCTGTGATGATTTGGATATAAACCCACTCACTCTCCCACAGATTATATTTCACATCTGTTGCCATCAGTAGAGTATAATGAAGTACATGATGAGATGAAATACAGAAGAGAAACCTGTGACAACCCAGTTGGTGACATTATTTAGACTGACAAAGAGTATTTGCACAACAGATTGGGCGACCCAAAGCAATGTCAAAACTTGACTGTGTCAGATGCGAAATTAAAAATGACAGACTCCAATATGCTGTACAGAAGGATGGCAACAAATAAAAGGCTTTGAGAGAATATGACAGAGGCTCCGTAAAGGAATCCGTAAAGGAATGACAGCGTCTTAAAACTCAATACCACCACAAAAAAGACCAGGAGAAGCGTTGCATTATTAAACTTCTAATCACATTCTAAAGCAGCCATTTAAGCTGGTGGGATTCATAATGTGCTGTCAGATTCAATTTTGGGCCAATATTTTTCTCAAATCTCACAGGGCAAATCACATAATAATGTGAAAAGCAAGCTATTTATAGGAACTGAAATGATTTACACTACATTGAACCAAATATGCATGCCTAAGAACTTTAAAAACATGCTGTATATAATGTTATCCAAATATAACAACATTGACAGTACTGACTTTTCTCAGACATTCATTGGGTTGCTTGTGTAAAAACTCACTGACTGAGCCTCAAATGAACCCAACTGAGATTTAATGCTCTTCTTAAACAAAACATTTACATTTAATCAATTACATTTTTTATCACTATCTTTTTCACTGAAAAAAAAAATGGTGTAGAAACAATTTTCACTTGGAAATTGCTAGTAAATGTAACAAACAATTACAAAGAAATGACAAGTAACACATTGGGCCCTATCATACACCCGGCAAAATGCGGTGCCAGGCGTGACGCAAGTGTTTTTTGCTAGTTTCAGGCTGACGCAGTTACCATTTTCACATCCAGCACCACGTTGTTAAAATAGCAAATGCATTTGCGCCCATTTGTGTGCCCATGGGCGTGCTGGTCTGAAAACAAGGGGCCCTATTTTAATGATCTAAGCGCATGGTCTAAAGCGCACGGCGCAAGTGCACTTAGGGCGTGTCCGAATCCACTTTTGCTAGTTTAACGATGGGAAAAATGGTTGGTGTGCCCAGCGCATGGTCTAAAAGGGTTGTCCCTATTCTCTTAATGAGTAATGGGTGTGTTTTGGGCATAACGTGCAATAAACCAATTAAAGTCTCATCTCCCATTCCCTTTAAAAGCCAGTTGCGCTTGCACCATAGCGGATTCGCTATTTAGATGGCAGAATTTGCGAGCGGAAAAACGGAACGCTTCTCCAGAGAGGAATTCTTTTATTTTTAATATTTAAAAATGTTTGTGTGCTGTTGCTTACATCCGTTTCCCCCTGTGTGTGTAATAAGCAGAGTGTACGGTAATCGCGTTGTGCACCCGCCTATAGGCTCATATTACTAACGCGCCCTTTAAATAACACAAAAAAATACTGCGCTATTGACTTTAGACCAGGTTTCAATTGGTCAATGGCGCAGTCTATTTCAGTTGCCTCAAAATAGCAACGCGCCAACAATGCGCCTGAACACACCTCGTTTTCAGACCAGCACGCCCATGGGCGCACAAATGGGTGCAAATGCATTTGTTATTTTATGTATCAGAATTAGCCTACCTATTTGCAGTAATGATGAGAAAGCATGCGTCATTGGACGAGCAGATCCGTTTCCTCGCTAGAGAAGCGTTCAGTTTTTCCGCTTGCAAATTTCGCCATGTAAATAGCGAATCCACCATGGTGCAAGCACAACTGGCTTTTAAAGGGAATGGGAGATGAGACTCTGATTGGTTTATTGCACGTTGTGCCCAAAACACATCCATTACTCATTAAGAGAATAGGGACAACCCTTTTAGACCATGCGCAAACTAGCAAAAGTGGATTCGGACACGCCCTAAGTGCACTTGCGCTGTGCGCTTTAGACCATGCACTTAGATCGTTAAAATAGGGCCCATTGAATTAAACATGAAATATTGAAGTAGAAAAACTGAAATAGTAACAAATAAAATCTACTACTTTTTCCATGTCTGTAAACTTTCTAAAGTGTCTACACAATCATTAAATAAGTTATGTGTACACTAAACTTTCCTAAACTTTTTATCATGTAAAGATTCTTTTCACTATTTCTCTGGAACCACTAACTTATCTAAAATCAAACGTCATATATGGGGGCCGCTGTCTGGCTGTATTACTTCTGCTTTTTGGTCTCTGAGGACCTCATTCCCTTTCTCAGACCTCCACTGATTGAATTTGAATTTGAAATATGTTAAGAACTAATGGAAACAAATGGGAGAGCAGGCAGCACTGTGAATAATGATATTCATTTCCATAGGTTTTTGCTTTGGCTGAATGCCAAAGAGAGCCAGCAGTATGACTTTTATGTTATTAAAGTAACTAGGTGGATGAAGACAGGCCAAATGGCCCTCATTACTGCACAGATCTCAGGCTTCATCTACTTTACTTATGAAGTGGTCGATCAACTTAACACAACATATCATGACTAGCACCACGAGAAAGTGCATTCAGAGAAGGGGGCGTGGGGGTCTTTCTAAAATGCAATTACTCTGCAACTGTACTGTATATTGAATCAAATACTAACCATTTCTTACATCTCTCTGTAGTGTGGGATAAATAGAAATAATAAGCGCTTCCCCTCTTTTATTTTGTCATGTTGGATGATTCAACATGCATCCCGCATGTTGGGTTTCTATGTTTTATGGGGACTTTCTATAGATATAGTGGTTTTTATACTGTACAAACTGTATATTCTATGCCCTAACCATACCCCTAAACACAACCCTCAAAGCGACCCTTTTTATTAAAAAAATCAAACAAACCATCATTTAGTATGATTCATAAGCTGTAGGGTTACACACCAAACTCTAATGACAAATTATTTGCAGAATAATACAGATTCATGATACACACAGTGTCATTTTTAGCTATGTCTTTTAACTATTATAGTATTTCGAAGGACAAAAACATGAACTTTAACTATTGGCTTTAAATCATCAAGTCAGCTGTCACTTTACTTTGCGCAAGGCCCTGGGAAGGCGTGAGGCCCTGTGCGGTCGCACACTTGGCACAGCCCTTGCAACGGTACTGGACAAATGTATTCAGGTCTGTCCCAAAAGCACTGTAAAAGTACCACAGCAGCCAATTCATTAAAGAAATTATGCAAATGATTTAACAATGTGAAAATTTTCCAATGCCCAACTGTGGTCATTTCACTATCACTAAATAGAACATTTTCAAGTCTTAAGTCAAGAATTAATATAGGACGTTTCTTTAATATATGCTTCAAGATTACTTGCTAATGTATTAGTAAATACACACAATAGTCTGTAAGTTAGGTTTATTAGTAAGGCTAAGTAACATAGATAGGCTTATTTAATTAGGCTACATCTAGGGTTTGAATATTTGAAAGTGAATTGATTTGATTCACGATTCAAAAAAGAGAGTTTAGTGGATTAAGATCCTTTTTTTGGTCGGAAAATTCACATTTTTTTAAAATGCAATTATTTTTCCAATTAGTATTCCATGACTGGAAGTCATGGAATACATGGAAGTCAAAAATTAAAATATTAGTAACAATCTGCATTTTCCTCAAGGTTTCATATGTGAATAAATAAAAGAAAAAGAAAATCGTCTCAGTTACATACAGTGAGGAGAACAAGTATTTGATACACTGCAGATTTTGCAGGTTTGCCCACTTACAAAGCATGTAGAGTAATTTGTATCATAGGTACACTTTAACTGTGAGAGACGGAATCTAAAACAAAAATCCAGAAAATCACATTGTATGATTTTTAAATAATTAATTTGCATTTTATTGCATGACATAAGTATTTGATCACCTGCCAACCAGTAAGAATTCCGGCTCTCACAGACCTGTTAGTTTTTCTTTAAGAAGCCCTCCTGTTCTCCACTCATTACCTGTATTAACTGCACCTGTTTGAACTCGTTACCTGTATACAAGACACCTGTCCACACACTCAATCAAACAGACTCCAACCTCTCCACAATGGCAAAGACCAGAGAGCTGTGTAAGGACATCAGGGATAAAATTGTAGACCTGCACAAGGCTGGGATGGGCTACAGGCAACAACTGTTGGCGCAATTATTCAAAAATGGAAGAAGTTCAAGATGACGGTCGATCTCCCTCGGTCTGGGGCACCATGCAAGATCTCGCCTCGTGGGGCATCAATGATCATGAGGAAGGTGAGGGATCAGCCCAGAACTACACGGCAGGACCTGGTCAATGACCTGAAGAGAGCTGGGACCACAGTCTCAAAGAAAACCAATAGTAACACACTACGCCGTCATGGATTAAAATCCTGCAGAGCACGCAAGGTCCCCCAGCTCAAACCAGCACATGTCCAGGCCCGTCTGAAATTTGCCAATGACCATCTGGATGATACAGAGGAGGAATGGGAGAAGGTCATGTGGACAAAAATAGAGCTTTTTGGTCTAAACTCCACTCGCCGTGTTTGGAGGAAGAAGAATGATGAATACAACCCCAAGAACACCATCCCAACAGTGAAGCATGGAGGTGGAAACATCATTCTTTGGGGATGCTTTTCTGCAAAGGGGACAGGACAACTGCACCGTATTGAGGGGAGGATGGATGGGGCCATGTATCGCTAGATCTTGGCCAACAACCTCCTTCCCTCAGTAAGAGCATTGAAGATGGGTCGTGGCTGGGTCTTCCAGCATGACAACGACCCGAAACACACAGCCAGGGCAACTAAGGAGTGGCTCCGTAAGAAGCATCTCAAGGTCCTGGAGTGGCCTAGCCAGTCTCCAGACCTGAACCCAGTAGAAAATCTTTGGAGGGAGCTGAAAGTCCGTATTGCCCAGCGACAGCCCCGAAACCTGAAGGATCTGGAGAAGGTCTGTATGGAGGAGTGGGCCAAAATCCCTGCTACAGTGTGTGCAAACCTGGTCAAGAACTACAGGAAACGTATGATCTCTGTAATTGCAAACAAAAGTTTCTGTACCAAATATTAAGTTCTGCTTTTCTGATGTATCAAATACTTATGTCATGCAATAAAATGCAAATTAATTACTTAAAAATCATACAATGTAATTTTCTGGATTTTTGTTTTAGATTCCATCTCTCACAGTTGAAGTGTACCTATGATAAAAATTACAGACTTCTACATGCTTTGTAAGTGGGCAAACCTGCAAAATCGGCAGTGTATCAAATACTTGTTCTCCCCACTGTATGTAACCCTAGTTCCCTGAAGAGGGAGACGCTGCGTCGAAACACTGTGAGAACACCTCTGCGTGATTGCGTCATGAAGCACGTTTGGAATCAGTCCAATGGAAAGATGTAACGTCATAGGAGGGTGACGTCATAGACCGGAAATTATAAAGCACCCGTGAACACAAACAGTGCTAGCTTCTTATAAGCCTGAAGTAAGTCGATCACGGGCATGCAGGGAGTATGGCAGGGCGACACAGCGTCTCGTTCCCTCTTCAGGGAACTAGGGTTACATACGTAACCGAGACGTTGCCTTTCAAGGGAACTCACGCTGTGTCGAAACGCTGTGAGAACGCAATACCCACATCGCCATAAGAACAAGTGACCGTATGTGTGAAACCGAAGCGCACATTATTACGATAGGGGAGCATGGGCAGCGATGCTCTGCTTTTGCTGAGTCCGATGTGAGGAGCTAGTACTCGGCCCGGGCTGCTGTGCAGCAGCCCCAGGGACCTGGACACGGAGAGGGAGAAACTGCTTGAGCGCCGCCGCCTGCTTCTTTGATTCTTGAACTGCGTCACCGAAGAGGCCAGCAGGTGAGATCAAGGCGTCAAGCAGAAAACTTTTATTCCTCTCCTTGATTTCGGTAGGGTTCAGCCACAGAAGCCTCTCCGTGGCCACCAGGGCTGCCATAGAACGACCCACACATCTTGCCGTCTCCTTGGTGGCCCGTAGAGCTAGATCGGCTGACTGACGCAGTTCTCGAACCATGTCAGCCCCCACCTCATCACTGTCACCCAGGTCCCTTAGCAGGTCAGCCTGGTATGCCTGCATGATGGACATAGTGTTCAGACACGCCGCGGCTTGACCTGCCGCCGAGTAAGCTTTACCCACCAACGCTGATGTAGCTTTTAGCAGTTTGATGTTACTATAAGTGGAGGTTTGTGGGCTAAAGACACGGTACGAGACTGGTTTCTTCCAGGACCGCGACATCTCAGTGTGGAGGTCTGGAAAAAACGGTAAGCCCCGACGGAGAGGCTGCGCTGCACGAGAAGGCAAAAAAAGTTCATCTAATTAGCTTTTCTGATGAAGCTCTTGTCTCTCGGCTGGCCATTCAATATTTAATCTGGCCACGGCCCAAGTCAGCACCTCTATAAGCTCCTCACTTGCAGGGGACTGAAGTGGCGAGTCTTCAGTTGCGATACTAACAACATCCAACTCCTCAGAGCTGGATAGTTGCAGCACCGGTGCCTCAACCGGGGAGAAAGTAGCCGCAGCGCGTGCTTCCAAACCCCGAGATGAGGCACTGGATCTAACAGGTGAGGGTCGAGAAAGGGCGGGGCCCGTCTCTAACCCCTCTGTTAAATCCATCTGCGAACCACACAACTGAAGCCCCGCTCTGCCTCGACAGAAGCGGGACCAGAGCCGTGAGGAACGCGAGCCGAAGCGCCCTCCTCGAAGAGCCCTCCTCGAAGAGCGCCCGGCGGGAGCGCAGTGTTCTCAATGGCAAACGCTCACAGTGCTCACAACCAGCACCCCTCGAGGGCTGCCTGAGCGTGCTGCGCTCCCAAACAGGCAACACACATAGAGTGTGTATTCCCACTTGAATGAAACGAGGGCAGGGATGAACACACTTAGTGAACTGCTGTTCACTCGCCATAATAGTTTTTCTTTTATGTTTCTTTTAACAAAGGTGGAAAACTCCTGCCTAACTTTCTTCTAAAGACAGACAAAAACAACAATTCACAGACAAAATTCACACAGAGCGCTTACTGAAGGCACAGAAGCTAGCACTGTTTGTGTTCATGGGTGCTTTATAGTTTCCAGCCTATGATGTCACCCGCCTGTGACGTTACGTCTTTCCATTGGACTGATTCCACACATGCTTCATGACGCAATCACGCGGAGGTGTTCTCACAGCGTTTCGACACAGCACGAGTTCCCTTGAAAGGGAACTTCTAAATGCCCAATGAGCGCGTTTGACTCGAGCCGAGACTGTAGCACTATTATGAGGGAGCTGTCATTTGCTCATTATAGACGGTGCCGTCGTGAGAAGAGAATGGACACGAGGTGCTCAAAAATTTTCAAAAAACAGAGCTGAATGGAGAGTGCTGCGCGTGTCTGAACTGAGAGGGTGCGCTCACCAGGGAACGACACTGTCTCAATTTATTCGCGTATGCAACTAGTTTACATATTTTTATTGTATGGTACCTTACCCTTGCGATTAATTCGAGTTTTAACATTTTAATCGATTCACGGTTCAAAAAATTATGCATCTGAATCGGCAGGAAGCATTTCTAAGTGAAGCATCGAGCAGACTAAGGTTCTCCTCTATCACACCTTGCACACTGTTACCATGCTACCCTCCAGGCAGGCTTTTTATCATTGTGTGCTACTGTCTCCATCCGCATGTTATAGCTGTGGAGTAATGAATGAATCCATCTCCACATACTGACTGCACTTCCACCATTGGACCAGACTGGGCAATATATCATTTTGTGATTGCACAAATATCTATACTTCACTCAAAAAATGCTAGGTTGTTTCAATCCAAATTTGGGTCAAATATGGACAAACCCAACCGTTGGGTTACATTTTTTTTATTACATTTTTAACCCAATGGTTGAGTTTGTCCATATTTGACCCAAATATTTTACCCAGCAAGAGCGTTCTCATAAGAAAGAATCTATTCACACACAGTGGGGTCCAAATGTCTGAGGGCACTAGTTCAAATGCTTTTATAATTCAATAAAAATAAAAATATAATATTTAATTGAAAAAAAAATCATAGTTTATAGCATTAGCATAACAATTTTAGTCACTTGAAAGCCTTCCCCATTTTCTACAGCGTTTTTGGAGCCCTGGTGGACATTGAAAATTACAACCTTGAAACACATTAGCTGGTGAAACAAACATAGGCTTTAGGCACAGGTTTTAATGCAGTTTTATTTCATTTCATAACCCTCACACAGTAAATTTCATACCAACTGATTAAAATGAAATGACTACAAATGGTCCCTCCGTTTGACTTCTGGGTGGATGGCGTTGCGTTTTTTATGAGACCTGTCCAGCTGGGTGAGTTTGTTTACCTGTAATTTCCTCCTGCTGGTGTGGAATCTCTATTAAAATTCTACTAAAGGTCAGAAAGAAAAGGCCAATCACTCCTAAAAAAAAATTACATTGATTACTTAAAGTTCATTTATAGACTATGTGAAAACATAAGACAAAATCGGGTTCTAAAGGATTTCCAAAGAACTCTGTTATTATATACAAACCCCATAGTCTGGTGTTTTAATCTCTGCTGTCATTATATATAGAATTGCATCACAAACTTTCTTTTTAAGGATTGTCTAAAACATTTAACACACATTTCATTTACTGATTAATAATATTGATTCTGATACACTTGGAGCTGTTTACATATAGCCACCATGTTAGACAGCTTAAATAGGTGTGAAAACATCAATTTCTTTAAATGGACAACCACTCATGTATTCATGTATTTCCCACTTTTTGTTAAACCCCACCAACAGGGTTGGATTTATATAATACCCAGGAGACCTATAAGTTGCCTTCTCCTCATTACCAATGGAAAAATATGTAAAACCTTGTGCTAGCCATTGCATGTTACATGAATCATATTATACTGTATGCATGCCTGCCATTGCATGTATGTAAACATCAGACTTCGCACAGCCAGTAATTCCTCATTGGTTTTGATATGTGAGGTAAAATATCTAATAATGTGTCCATAATTCATTTATTATCTATATCCACTGATGCAGAAAATCTAATTTCAGGTTTGTTATAATGGTTGGTGCATTTTTTAAGAGACTTTTGCATATATTCAACTTGATTTTTCTGCTTGCAGGGATGGTATATGGACTGAATATGTAAATCATTCCAGTCATTTCTTTTATAAAGAAATGATCAAGATGCAGTTTAGACATTTGTTAGTATCAAATATTGGACCATCTGATAAATTTCTCTTTCTTTGTTTTGAGCTATCTTATTATTTATGAATTCCTTAAAGTGGTCATGAACTGCGTTGTTTTATTGTTTTATGATGTTTCCTGGGGTGCACTTATAATGTTAGAATGCTTTTTACATCAAAAATTGTCATAATTTATAAATAAAAGGCACTTTTTCTACCCCGGTTTTAGCCTTCTGGTTTGAACGCTCTGTTTTATTGGGGGGGTCTGCTGTGAGACTTCAGTGTAAACGCCCACTGCTGTGATTGGCTAACGTCTTTCCATTTGAAATAGCTAAGTATTACTCTCTCTTTTAGCGCGTTTTTACCATTACAGCTCTCATGGTTAACTAATTGTAAAAAGTGTTGCATTACATTTAGATCTATGGCATTATATTTAGAACTATGGCATTATATTCAGATCGTGGCATGAAAGGTTGCAGAGATGAACATTGTAGCCGATCACAAACATGCTGAGCGCATGAAAGCAGTGATCTCGTCATTGCAACTCAGTTTCTGCACACTAACGAATGCTTTCATCTTCACTAACAGTGCAAACGTGATATAGTTAAGAGATTCGTTGAATAAAACGGGAGTCACTGATAAACTCTCGCCATTTGATTGACGGCTCCAGCGCGCGCTGCTCCAACGATTGCAAAGGGAGCTTTCTTTTATCACTTTCTTTATAGAATTTAATCACCATTAAATAACAGATTATTTTCCTCCTACTAAGAGAAACAACGCAAGTTGACGTTTAGTCACTGGTTTGATTCACTGACACACAGACAAAGAACATCTGACTGTACATGAATCATTACATTTCAGATCAGGCATTAGAATTAACACGGTTACTTACATGTTGCATTACTGTCGAGCCCAGCACAATATTTTGTAATCCTCAACGGCATGTTTATTGCTTGGTAGCTCGATCTGGTTTAACACCACGTAGGCCTATGTTACTTTTAGGCTACCTATTCTATTGCATGTCATGCGTGAATCGGTGGGCGGGGCTAAACAGGCAGTGATGAAGTAGGCGTTGATCTTCTTCTGCAGAGGCGGTGCTTGCCTCCCTTTGACGTCATAGATTCCCACTTTGAAAAACCTGTCGTTTGCTGGGCCTGGTGTCAATAAAAGCTTTTATTGGACTAACAAGGAAGTTTTCAGTTCTGAAACTTACAGGATATTCTTATAGTATGGTGACCTCTTATATGTCAAAAGCTCAAGGAAAATTTGATTTGAGTTCATGACCCCTTTAATAATATATAGCCTATATAGGCTAATATATATTTGTTATGCATGCCACCTTCTAAAACAAATACAACAGTCTAAATAAAGCATAAAACAAATACAAACAGTCCAAATACATTTGAAAACTTTTGTTTTCTCATCTGTCTCAGCAAAGCCATTGACTACAGATTGGAAAGACGTTTGGGATTCAAAGATTTTGGATTATTCACAGCAAAGCATTTCCATTCAATAAGACATTTTAATCCTCTCAAAAAGTATTCAACATGAGAGGCCGGCACAATCCTTTAAACTTTAATGTGTTCCCTAAACAGTCAATTAAATTTAAAATTACAATTGCAAAATAACACCTCGTATTCTAAAGCCACAACATTTGTTTTCCTTTTTTAAAGACTGGTCACTGGACCATTGGGTATTTTTATTATATTTATTTATTATTTATGTTGGAATATGATTAAAAGCCTTTTTGATCACCTCAAAGATTCAATATTGTTTTTGTTTTTTTTTGGCTCGTTTTACTAATATTTATTTAAAGAAAATACAATAATTTTGAGGTGCTTTAAAAAGCAAATAAATTGTCAGAGAACTCCACAAGTGAGTGCATGTAATGTGTTCCTTTAAAAGCCTTTTGATTTTTATTCTCATGGCAGTTTGAAAGCAAAACCCTCACTGATCTCAAGTCTTTGATTGTAGAGGGTGAGAATGTAAGCTCAGAAGATAAAGTTTTTGATGTAAAAAAAAATGAATGACTTTAGTCCTCATACAGTATTCTCAATGAGACCTTGAGCATCTCTTTACAAAGAACAACTGTACTGTATATGTTGAGATAGTGTGATCCTTTTTCCTACAAAGAGATTTTTATTTTATTTTATTTTATTTATTTATTATTATTTCTTTTGCAAGGAAACTTGTTTAAATTTCCAAACGTCTCGGTTACGTATGTAACCTTGGTTCCCTGAGTAGGGAACGAGACACTGCGAACCGTCGCATATGGGAACACCTTCGGTGTGACGAATGTCTGAAGCCCTTATACCATCACGCCAATTGATTGGCCAGTGATGCTTAGCACCGCGTCACATATGCTTCATATCAGCGAGCTAGGCATCATATCATCAGATTTTCAAGACGAAGGAAGCTACTACTTGAAGATAGGGGAATGGCCGGAGAACATACCTTGGGAACATAACCTGGCCTTGGTCACAACAGGACTTTAACCAACCCCGGGACAAAGTCCATACAAGAAGGACTGATAGAAAGAGCCTGCAGATCCCCTATCCTCTTTAGAGAGGACAGAGCCATCAGGAGAACAGTTTTGAGGGTAAGAAACTTTTCTGCCACCAACTCCAATGGCTCAAAAGGGTCACCTGTTAGTCCCTCTAGAACGACAGAAAGATCCCATAAGGGAACTCGTGCAGGGTGGAAAGGCCTAAGCCGTCTCGTCCCTTGCAGAAAACGAGAGACCAGGGAGTGACGTCCAACGGAAGCACCCTCCATCTGTATATGCTTGGCAGATATAGCTGCCACATAGACCTTCAGAGTGGCCAGAAAACGACTTTGTAAGAACTCCAGTATTGAACCAATAGGGCAATAAACTGGGTCTAGATTACGTTGTGTACACCAGGAGGTAAACAGCTTCCACTTGAAGGCATAAAGGCGCCTCGTGGAGGGGGCTCCTGAGTTAAGAATAGTGTCTCTAATCTCAGCCAAGAGATTAAGGTTTCTGAAGGTTTATGCGTAAACCTAGGCTCCTCAAATGGCAGAGAACTAAGTCTCGATGAACTATTGCCAATTCCTGGGATTGAGCTAACATCAGCCAATCGTCCAGGTAGTTCTAGATCCGGACGCCCTGGAGCCGCAATGGGGCCAGAGCAGCGTCCATACATTTCGTAAATGTCCGAGGAGCTAAGGCTAGTCCGAATAGAAGGACACGGTATTGGTAAGGTTTGCCCCCGAAAGCAAACCTGAGGAACTTCCTGTGTCTCTTGACGATCTGGATGTGGAAGTACACATCCTTTAGATTGATGGTTACAAACCAATCTCCGGTTCGAACCTGAGACAGAATGGACTTCAACGTCAGCATTTTGAATTTGCTCACTCTGAGCTCAAGATTTAAGTGACGTAAATCCAAAGTTGAACGTAATCCACCATCCTTTTTGGGCACAACAAAATAACGGCTGTAGAAGCCTGCCTCTGCCTGAGTGGGGGGTATAGCCCCTTTCTCTAAAAGAGACACAATTTCCTGTCTCAGAGCCGGGGCCTCCCAAGGACGCACCATCGTGGGAAGAGCACAGCTGGAAAGAGGTGGGCCTTTGTGGAATTGGATGGTGTAGCCATGGCGAATATAACATAACACCCATTGCCAGACCTCGGGCAGGTGTTGCCATGCGGCCCAGTGCTCCGCTAGGGGCGTTAACCGCTCTGTTTTTGGCACCTGCTGTACTATGGGCACCAATGCATTTCCTAACTGCAGAAAGCCTCTGGCGTCTGCGGAAACAGGAGGCACATGTGGAGCTAATGCGCTTTCTGTCATAAGGTGGTCTACCTCTATAGAGCCCCGAGGCACAAGAGTAGCGGAGATCTCTAATACAGGGGACTGTCCAACTGCCTGATCGGGCTGGCCCCCCATGCTGGCATTGGGGGGTTCGAACGCCGTCATAAACGGGCCATGTGCACGTGACCCTAAGGCTTTCTCCTGAAATCCGAGGGCTAGGACGCGCGGAGTATCTGAGACAGTGCGCGTCGATGGGGCCTGGCCTAAAACCGCCAGAGGCGCACTTAGCGGCGGAACAGTTCAGGCCAGAGCCAGGAGGCTACAGTGAGAGAGGCAAATACGCTTGTGCGGTTCGTCCAAACTCTCCAATGGAGGGCCTGGCCTCCGAGGAAGAGCGAAAGGTTCAGGAACTGTTCTTGGGGACCTGAGAACGAGAGGCCTTGGCCGTCGAAGTCAGGTCAATCCATCTGTGTTGTCGCTGCCGAACTGGTGGGCGAGTCCTAGGACCCCAGTCTCTGCGGGGCGGTTCCATAGGCGATGGTTCACCTCGTTGTACCTCACGGGGGGCGCTAAAAAGAGGACGAGCGCGAACGAGCCGGAGGTGGTTGCCGTTCAACCTCCCTGGACCTACGTGGGATGAGTTGGCGAAACACAGCAGACTGCTGTTTTGCTGCTCTAAATTTTTCAACCAACAGTAGTCACAGACTCTCCAAATAGGCCGTCATTAGAAATGGGGGTATCTAACAAGAAAGATTTGTCTTTTTCTTTGATGTCAGTGAGAGTAAGCCAAAGGTGGTGCTCTACTGACACCATCCCCGCCATGGACCTGCCTACTGCGCGGGCAGTATGCTTAATAGCTCTCAGCGCCAAGTCAGTAGCCCGCCTGAGCTCTTTAACAGCCTCAGGAGTCATGCCTTCTCCCTCGTCTAGCTCCTTCAATAAATCGTCTTGATAGGCCTGAAGCACAGCCATAGAATGAAGGGTGGCTGCTGCTTGCCCAGCTGCCATGTAGGATTTACCGAAGTCGGCGCGAGATGGGCCGCGAGAGTCTCTTCAATGGCCGACATCATCGCGTAACCGTGATCCGCCATTTTGGAAACAGTGGCGAAATCCACGACTAGTATTAGTAATGCGCACCGAAAATGGCTGCTTCTAAGACTTCGAGACCTCTTGGTGGAGGTCTTGGAAGAAGGGTAGAGCCCTACGGGACTGGGTTGGGGCGCGACTAGTGAAAAATCGATCGTCCAGCTTCGACTGGGCCTGATTTAGCGCAGGCTTGCTGTCCCATTCCAGCCCCAGCTTATCTACAGCGCGAGTGACTACTTCTAACAGCTCGTTGTACGACTGGGAAGCGCGTTTCTCCTGTCCACTCGGGGGGAGAGAACTACAAATTTCACCTACAAGCCCCTCAGAATCAGAAGCCACTGTAGATAAAACATCATCGTCAAAAAGGCCACAGCCAAAAGAAATCGAATCACGAGCTTCTGGGGTAGGCCGCATTTCGGACAAATAAAACAAGGTCGTCGCTGTCGCGGTTCTCGAACACACGGATGCGACTTGGGGAGAGAGAGAGAAAGGGGTCATAATCCATCTGCTCACTCTCCATGTGCTCCGGCTCGCCAACGTCACCCCAACCGTCCATCTCGTGCGGTGCCTCGGCAGCCGCAGAAACGGAGAGGCGGGGGTTAGACGAGTGGCCTTTCATAAAGGCGCCGAGCCTAGAACGCAACACTTTCAGACGCAGGCTATCGCATGTCGACAGTCAGATAGGCCGTTAAGTGTGGACTGAGCATGCTGAATGCCTAAACATAGCACGCACCTGTCATGAGTGTCTCCTCATGTGATAAACCTGTCGCACGGGTCGATGCATCTCTTGTAGCTCATCGTGTCCGCTTAAGAGGAGTAAAAACTGCTCTGAAAAGGGTAGCTATGAACACGAGAAATTCGCTTTCCAGCGGGCACAGAGAATCCGCTTCCTGAAGGAATGAAATCTGATGATATGACGCCTAGCACGCTGATATGAAGCATACGTGACGTATTCTCGAGCCGGTGCTAAGCGTCACTGGCCAATCAATTGGCATGATGGTATAAGGGCTTCAGACATTCGTCACACTGAAGGTGCTCCCATAGCGATGGTTCGCAGCATTGAGTGAACCTATGAAAGGGAACAGGATATTTTCAATCAATAAGAAACTTAAAGGGCTAGTTCACCCAAAACTGAAAATTCTGTCATCATTTTCTCACCCTCAAGTTGTTCCAAACCTGTATGAATTTATTTCTTCACAAAAGAAGATATTTTGAAGAATATTGACTTCCATAGTATGGAAAAAAAATACTATGGAAGTCAATGGGGCCCATCAATGATTGTTGATGACAGAGTAAATGATGACAGAATTTTCATTTTTGGGTGAAGCATCCCTTTAAGGAAATCTTTAGGAAGTTCAGACTATACTGATCCTGCTGCCCCTCCCCCTCCTTCCTAATTATAATTATCTCTTGGTGTAAACCTTCAGTAAACAAAGCCTTAGCATGATTATTTACAGTGAGAGAATAATGCAGCAGAGAGCGGAGTATTTAATACAAACAACAAATCTTCCATGAATGCAGGTTCGACCCTGCTAAAAAACTCTAAACTGGTCTTTTTTAATCCAGCACACAGGGCTCGAAGAACTATACACTGTAAAACCAATCAATCAATCAATCAATATAAAAATGGAAAAAGTGGTCATTTTTTAGTCAGGGCATTATCTGTTACATTTACGGACATTTCCCAAAGCACAACACAATGCAAAATTCAAAATAGGGGTAAAAAACCTGTGGAAAAAATCAATACAGAAAATTACTTCATATTAACACTACACTGGGCCCTGTTTTAACAAACTTTTCTTGGAGTGTAGATATGAAATGTAGGATTTCAGTTATAACTGTCACTGATTATGTGTAATAGAAAAAGATAAGAAATAACAGAACATCCCATTGAAGCAAAGGCAATTTTACCCATTTCATAACATAAATTGTGCTGCTCCTGGACAGAACCTTATCAAAACAGCCAAGAAATAATTTGGAGTCAATTGAGTTGATTGTCCAAATCACATTACTCTCTGGAGGCTGAGCTTCATTAGCTTTTTTTTCTTTCTTTCAATTGAGCAAGGAACAAAATCCCATTAATACAGAAAGGAGTGAAGAGTAGATGCCTCGGGGCTTTGCATTATAGCTAATATCTGATTTACACCATGCATAAGTATGGGGATTTCAGCTTGGTAATTAGTGGCTCATACTACAGAAGGTGATCCGTCTCTCCATCTCTCTCCATTTTTCTTGCATTCTGCCCTCGCTGTGATGCCTCAATGTGTTTAACATTAGGCTTTAATTATTATTATTTTCTGGTGTTGTTTGAAAGACATTTGGCTTCGTCACTACATACCAGGGTGGAGTTAATTTTGTATTTAGATTTGTAGCCTTTTCATGCATAAACAAAATACAGTGAGTTGTGGTTCTGCGTTATTATAGATGATGACTCTATGGACCCCATAACGTTCATAGTAGCCTAATGCTGACTACCCAGAATGATTACCCCCTTTTTTTCTAAGGATGGCTCCGTTGTCAATAAGAATAATTTCAGAATACAGAAGCACTTAAAAGCAAAACCTAACTCATGAAAACAGGTGTTTCACCCCACATTCATCTCCTCTAAAGCAATACTCTGTTTTACACGAAGCATTCAACACACTGCAAAGTGACCTTTTGAAAGGAAGCCACCTGTGGATTTGCATGAGATTCATTAAGGAATGGGGACTATCATAATGAGGACTCTCCATTGACTTCTATCGTTTTTATACTGAGCTAATCCTAAACCTAGCCATGACGCTAACCTTTTGGCACTTTTATTTTCATTAAGACATTATTTAGTATCGTTTTAAGGTCATTATCAATTGCCTGATCCTCACAATGGTAATTACAGGCAAAATCTGACCCAGTCACACATCTAATGTATAATTTGGTTAACGCTGTAATTATAATTAAACCTTTTGTAATGTAGTTTCTCATATTCAGTCACAACTAAAGGCAAGTTTTTAGATACCATAACTAATTATAGCTGACTGAAAAAATAAGCTTTTTTTTATTGCCATTGCTGCTGAAGCCAGTTTAAAATGATTACAGTTTCCTCATAATATAAGTATGTGTAATATAAGTATTTGTGTAAAAATGTCTCTCCTGTGGTATTAAATCAAGCATTGGAAATTTGAATGTGTCCTGGAGTCATCAATTGCTTGTAGAAATATGTGTTTAGCAAATAGATGGTTTAAGATGATTTCCTTTACAGCTTGATTAATTCACTTAATAAGTTCAGTTTAATGAGCTGCCACGATGATTACAGGCCAAACAGAGATGGTAATGAGCTATTGTATTAAGATTCATCCTGAAATATCTTCTTACCTTCAGCTTCCCAACATACACATTTGAAATATTATACACTCTTAAAAATAAAGGTTATTTATTGGCATCTATGGTTCCATTAAAACCCTTGGGACATTTCCATTACATAAAGGGTTCTTTATAGTGGAAAAATAGTTATAGTTTACATTTTTTAAATGTTTTATGAACCGTTCACTGAAAGGTTCTTCGGGGAACCAAAAATGGTTCTTCTATGGCATTGCTGCGAAACCCCTTATTTGGAACCTTTATTTTTAAAAGTATAAGAAAAATTAGTTTACATCGAAGCTAATAGGGTGGCAAAACAGGGTGAACCTGATTTCACCAAGTACAACGTGTTCCTGGATCAACATCTTTGTTGACCCTGGAGCAACATTCCAATCAACCAGTCAGATTTGAGGGACAAGTTTAGGCTTACCAGGGTTAGGTGCTTCTACATCAGTGTTATTCACCTATCATTTCCCTCTGATTTTTTAGGGATAAGCTATGGTTATGGTTAGGTTTAGGGGTAGGGATATGGTTAGGACTACTTTTTTAGACAGGAATGTTGCTCCAGGATCAATAAAATATGTTGACCCAGGAACATGTCTTACTTGGCAAAATCATGGTGACCTGTAAAACACTTTATAAAATATACAAAGTATATAATACTGTTATAAAACTGCTCTAACACAGAGATTGAAGATCCAAATGCAGCTTTATTGGGACAATCCAGAATTGTAATGCACATTACAGACAAAAGTTCAAACACATGGACAAACAATACAAATGAGCAACAGGGCAGAAAACACAGGCAAAAAGGGTAATCCAGAAAACAGGCAGAGAATCAAAAATCAAGACATATGAAACCAGGATAACGCTCAGAAATGCAGTGTAACAACACACAGGACTTTGCACTTTGACTGTGGCTTATATAGGCAGTGTTAGGGGATTAACACTTTAGGACCCAAGACCAGTTGTGAAGAATGAAGACCAAGAGTCAGGAGTGCAATTAATTAAAGAAAAATTTACTGAAGAATAGTTTGTAGTTTCATCAGCAGAAGACAGCTTCAAGTCTCACAAGGAGTTCGTAGGCCGCGCACTCCCTCTACCAGAATTCGTACGTACAATTTCCCAACAGTTATACTGTTTTCAAGGTCTAGCCACATCATTACTGCAAGTTGAATGATTCTGATTGACTAAGAGAAAATAGACAGTCATGGTAAATTTCCACACATTGCCAGTTAATCAGATGCACGTCTCCATAGATCACTTGTTGACGCTTTCACCCCGGAATTAGGCACGTAGTGACCTTCCAGAGCTGGAGCAGGCGCCAGCTTGTCCAGAACAACATACTGTCACTCTCCCTAGGATGCCAGTTGTACACCTTCAATACTGATCTGTAACACAGAATACTGCGCACATACATAGATACACAGTTTCTCCAAGGTTGGAGTTGATTGAGCTCCAGTTCTGACCAGAAAGTTTCCCAAAACATACTGATAACATGTGCTTTCTCTCAATAAGAGGTACAGACAGCATTCACCATAATTCTTTAGTGTTTCAGTAAAAGAAAATATAAAATGAATAAAATATAATATAAAATGAAAGACAAATCCATATTTCATCTCTGGAAGCTGGGCTAAGTAAATAAGCACTTTTACTGCACTCCTGGCATGAGATTTTAGAATTCGCACCCTTCAGCAGACAAAAACAAGTTAACAAGGTAATGAAACACAATATATATGCTATAGTATATATAATTATAATTTATAATTTTGCAATCAGACCAGTATTTATCTGACACAGAAACAATAACGTGACTGCTCTAAACTTGAAAGGTTCACACTAAATATAACTAGTAAAACTAGAAAACATTGTCATTTTATTTAATTGGGTCAATATACAACAAAGAAGATGTTGTATGGAAGTGACTCAAATTAATCTTTTCTGAACCGATTCACGAATTGTTTGAACAAACGGATTCAGACTTCCCTGTGCTATATGAACGGACAGTTTGAGAGTACATTTGGTTATCAGCTTGTCAACTGTTTTGTGCTGTTTGTCATCACTGTCTTTAAGTTACTTTCAGTTACCCTTCAGTTAATTACTCTCCAATACTGTTTACATTACAAAGCTGAAAAAATTGTGATTATTTGAATCAAAGAAGGTTAGTCTGTTCATGACGTTGAAGAAAGCAACACAAGTTGCAGAGTAAAATGTCAGCCTGGGAAAATTAGTATATCCCATATCTCAGACTCCTCTCTTTTCCTTCATCTATCCTAGTCTTCATCTGTCCCACTGATTGGGCGATTTGACAGTCCATACCCATAAGGCACTGCTGTCTTTGACATCATCCATTAGTAAAGCTGACTGCCCACTCTTCATCTTGATGGTGTCTGTCTCTGCTGCTCGGTTTTGACATTTAGGCTTTTTTATGCCCCTGTGAAACACGGTCAGTCTATCAGTATTATTCTGACGGAAAAAGGGAAATATGAGAGGTCTGACATTGAGATTTATATCCTGCTCAACAGTGCTGGAAAAGCATAATCTGAATTTCAAATTCGCATTTTATATGAATTGTCGATTATTATTCTGTTTTGCATATTGTGTAACATCAGTAAACAAACAAACAAAAAAAAATGACTTTTATTAACTTGATGACAATATTGAAATAAAAAAAAAAGTACTTTGAGAAAGTGACTCAAAATCATCAGACCTTCAAAAGCATTACAGATAATGGATCTCATTCACCAGAAACAGGTCAAAACCAGCATTGAGTGCATTCACTTTTCATCTCTACACTTTAATTAATCTATCAAATATTCTGGGAATATGAACACTGCCTAAATTTATGGAACCATAATACTATAAAATCTGAATACCAAAAAAAAAAACCCACATCATCAGCATAGGCCAAGAGGACAAAGCAGCACTGCAACATCATATGGCTCTCGGATAGAAAAAAGGCTATTATATTCTTTGGCTCAAGTGAGCTGTGGTTCACAACTGCTCAGCGAGTCCATTTCATATTAAAATATTCCCTCTTTCTGTCTTCCAGCCACACACTGAGTTCCACACATCTGGATTTTGGGCTCTACAGAATCATGTACTATGGCATATAGGAGGGAAACTTTCTGAGCCGTCAAGAATATTGACGGTTCTCCCGGTTCCAACAACAGCCTCATAGATGGACCTGAGGTGTGGGATTCACATTCACATAGGCCACTGATTTCTTCTATAACACCAAAGCAATAGTTTGAAACTTAGATGAGGCCATGTTTTGACTGCTAATAGATCCATATGACTAATAGGACTGATTCAGGCTGATCTAGATCACTATTGCAGTCAGGCCTCAACACCAGGTCATGTTATCACACTTTATGGGGTAATGGGGTAAGTGCCCATAACCTGTCACACAACACACAACTATATATATATATATACACAGAGATCAGGCATAACATTATGACCACTTTCCTAATATTGTGTTGGTCCCCCTTTTGCTGCCAAAACAGCCCTGACCCGTCGAGGCATGGACTCCACTAAACCCCTGAAGGTGTGCTGTGGTATCTGGCACCAAGATGTTAGCAGCAGATCCTTTAAGTCCTGTAAGTTGCGAGGTGAGGCCTCCATGTATCGGACTTGTTTGTTCAGCACATCCCACAGATGCTCGGTTGAATTGAGATCTGGGGAATTTGGAGGCCAAGTCAACACCTCAAACTCGTTGTTGTGCTCCTCAAACCATTCCTGAACCATTTTTGCTTTGTGGCATTATCCTACTGAAAGAGACCACAGCCACCAGGGAATACAGTTTCCATGAAAGGGTGTACATGGTCTGCTTAGGTAGGTGGTACGTGTCAAAGTAACATCCACATGGATGGCAGGACCCAAGGTTTCCCAGCAGAACATTGCCCAAAGCATCACACTGCCTCCGCTGTCTTGCCTTCTTCCCATAGTGCATCCTGGTGCCATGTGTTTCCCAAGGTAAGCAACGCACAAGCACCCAGCTATCCACGTGATGTAAAAGAAAACGTGATTCATCAGACCAGGCCACCTTCTTTCATTGCTCCGTGGTCCAGTTCTGAGGCTCACGTGCCCACTGTTGGCGCTTTCGGCAGTGGACAGGGGTCAGCATGGGCACCCTGACTGGTCTGCGACTATGCAGCCCCATACGCAACAAACTGCAAGGCACTGTGTATTCTGACACCTTTCTTTCAGAACCAGCATTAACTTCTTGAGCAATTTGAGCTAGAGTAGCTCGTCTGTTTGATCGGACCACATGGGCCAGCCTTTGCTCCCTACGTGCATCAATGAGCCTTGGCCACCCATGACCCTGTCACCGGTTCACCACTGTTCCTTTCTTGGACCACTTTTGATAGATACTGACCACTGCAGACTGGGAACACCCCACAAGAGCTGCAGTTTTGGAGATGATTACGCTTGCCCATTTTTCCTGCTCCTAACACTAGGGGACATCTAACTTTGAGGACAAAATGTTCACTTGCTGCCTAATATATCCCACCCACTAACAGGTGCCATGATGAAGAGATAATTAGTATATATATACTGTCACACAACTATATATATATATATATATATATATAACTAGTTCCCTTTCGAGGGAACTCGCACTGCATCGCTAACGGCACTTTGGGGACGCTCCCTTAGCGTAGTGCGTCTGAAGTATGAATGAAACTATTCCAATCCTGATTGGTGTTGCGTCATGACGTAACGTGACGGCATACACGCTACAAAGGGACGCTGGCACATAACAGAGTTAGCTTTTCGCTCTTCAGCAAGTACTCTGTGTTGTTGTCAGTCTTATTTGGTGTTGTCTGTCAAAATACTGTTGTAAAATATGGTGAGTGAACAGTTTAAACATTGTGTGCACCCCTGCCCTAGATTTATTACGGGTGGGGACACGCATCAGTTGTGTGTAAACAGTTTAAGAGCGCTGCATGTTCGGTGAGCTGCCCGCGTGAGCACTGTAAAGCACTACCCATCAGAGTGCTGCGCTCCCGCCTGGCTGTGTTCGATGAGGCCGGCCAGGCGGCGCGGCTGCTCAGATTGTGGGGCTTGCAGGTGGATCTGTCAAGAGGGCTTGAGACTGCTGCGGCACCTTCTCAGTCCTCTGACAGTTCCAGAACCCGATTGGCTGAGCGATCTGATTCTGAGGAATTAGATGTGCTCAGCATCGAGGCAGTTGAAGTAGTAAATGAGAGCTCGCCACTTCATAATGCAAGGCTCAATCTCGCATTTGCAGAGGCAGCACGTAGATTGCGGATCTGCAATAAGAGTGACACACGCGATCTGTGTGCATGTGATACTATTTGGGTGCGAAGCATGCACAGTCAACTCCTGAGGATGCTAGCTGTGTTCATTGAAAAATATCTCGACGTGTACAGCCGTGCGCTTTCGGGTGTTTCAGCCTCGCGCCTGTTGACTTTCTTCTTGAGGGATAAAAGCCAAATATATTGTGAACGGCTCGAATCTCCCGTTTGCCGAGGCAACGTGTAGACTACGAGACCGTATAAATAAATATTAAAACAGTATCATCTGGTGATTATGGCTGCATTTAATTCTGAGAAATTAAAATGAAATATTATCTGACTTCGATAAGTTAGATATTTTAAATCAGCCTATCATTTAGACCATGTTTCACTTGTTGGGTGATTATGGCGGCATTTAATTCTGGGGAATTAAAATAAAATATTATCTGACTTTGATAAGTTAGATATTTTAAATCAGCCTATCATCCAAACCGTGTTTCACTTATCTGAATAATCATCTAAGATGGGAGCAGAGCATGCATGGGCAGTTCCTGAGGGGGCTGTCTGCGTGTATTGTGAGGATCTCGCTCCTCCACAGAGCCCTCAGGAAATCGATGCTTGTTCTCGCCGCCTTGTGCGCTTTGGGACACATCAGTTTCCAGCGATTGCTAATCGCAGTGTCCGTCTGAAGTCGTTGCGGCCCTGTCTAGTTGCTCCCTTAGATGAGGCCTGTACAAAATTGTGTTTGGTTTTCTCCTGCCGGCCAGCCGCTTCAGGGCATCGAACTCAGTAAATGTAAAATACCCGAGGTTAGTCTTGACAGGCTGCTTCGGAAAGAGGTCCTAGCTCTGGCAGGACCTCTGAGGGCTGTCCTTCCCGGGGAGGAGCTATCGAGGTCGCCTCCTCCGCGGAGCCCTCTGGAAATCGATGTTGTGATCCCGCCGTCCAGTACGCTTCGGGCCACATCGGTTTCCAGCGAACGCGCGCTGCTTTGTCCGCCCCAAAAATCGTTCTTAACCTCTCCCTGCCGGTCAGCTGCTTCAGGGGGTCGTGAACGATACTCGAAGAGCACCCGAAGTTAGCCTCGAGAGGCTGATTCCCTTAGTAGATTATCTCGGCGCATGATTATGCCTTCCGAATATATCTGCATGTGCCCTGCCGACTGTAGAAAAGGGGTACAGACTGCAGTTCGGTTACTGTCCCCCGAAGTTCAACGGTGTGGTCTGGACTATGGTGGACCCAGAGCAGGGTCGGGTAATGGAACAGGAAGTTCACTCTCTGTTGGTCATAGAGCGTGTTCCTCAACCAGACAGGGAGTCCGGGTTCTACAGCCGGTACTTCATAGTTCCCAAGAAGGATGGGGGGTTGCGTCCAATTTTAGATCTGCGGCACTAGATCTTCCGACCATCGTGAGTCAGATCAGATCCGAGGACTGGTTTGTCACGATAGATCTAAAGGACGCATACTTCCACATATCCATCCTTCCATGTCACAGGAAGTTCCTGAAGTTCGCTTTTGGGGGCGAAGTGTTCCAATATCGGGTGCTTCCGTTCGGCCTAGCTCTTTCCCCTCGCACATTCACCAAGTGCATGGATGCAGCTCTGGCTCCACTAAGACTCCAGGGCATCCGTGTACTGAACTACATCGACGACTGGCTCATATTGGTCAAGTCATGAGAAATGGCAGTTTGGTATCGAGATGTCGTCCTTGGCCACATTCAGAGCTTGGGTTGAGACTCAACACGAAAAAGAGCGTGTTGACGCGTTCCCAGAGAGCCATGTTCCTGGGAGTGATATGGGACTCGACTATGATGCGGGCACAAATGTCTCCTGCATGTATCGAGTCCATACGGGCGATGGTCTCCAGAATGAAGCTAGGCCACAACATCACTGTAAAGCAGTTTCAAAGACTGCTGGGGCTCATGGCAGCTGCAATAACATCTCATTTGAATACCATGCTATTACAGTTACAACTCCTGTTAAGATCCATATTGTAGTCATTTACCGCCCCCCAGGTCAATTAGGCACCTTTGTTGAGGAACTGGATGTGCTGCTGTCCTCATTCCCAGAGGATGGCAGCCCACTTGTAGTCATTGGCGATTTCAATATTCACATAGACAAACCTTATGCTACTGATTTTCACTTACTCCTGGCCTCATTTGATCTCAAACGGCTCTTCACTACACA
Organism: Coreius guichenoti; assembly: GCA_039654105.1. Classification (NCBI taxonomy): domain Eukaryota; kingdom Metazoa; phylum Chordata; class Actinopteri; order Cypriniformes; family Gobionidae; genus Coreius; species Coreius guichenoti. The sequence continues at coordinate 13,715,668 of CM077183.1, forward strand.
TACCCACAAATCTGGCAACCAACTTGACCTCATCTACACACGCAATTGCATTACAGATAACCTTTTGATGAAACCTCTACACATCTCTGATCATTTCTTCATCACATTTAATTTACAATTTCCTACCTGCGCACCAACAATCCCTCTACCGGTTACTTTCAGACGAAACTTGCGCTCTCTTTCTCCTTCCCATCTCTCCTCTGTTGTGTCAGCCTCTCTTCCCTCATCCACACAATTCTCATCTATGGATGTAAATACTGCAACAGACACTTTATGTTCTACTTTAACTTCTTGTCTAGATAGTATCTGTCCTCTATCTTCTAGGCCAGCACGTGCTACTCTCTCTAACCCTTGGTTATCTGATGTTCTTCGCGAACACCAGACCAAACTCAGGGCAGCAGAGAGAAAGTGGCGCAAATCAAACGACCCGTCTGATCTGGGTAAGTATCAGACTCTGCTCTCATCTCTCTCTGATGAAGTCCATGCAGCTAAATCTTCATTTTTCCACAACAAAATCAACACCACCTCTAACTCACGCACACTTTTCAGAACATTCAACTCTCTCCTCTGTCCTCCTCCTCCACCTCCCACCACCTCTTTATCTGCTAACGACTTTGCCCATTTCTTCACTGATAAAATAACAACCATCAGCAGTCAGTTCTCACCTCCACACACACAGGATTTTAGATCATCCACATCCACAGCCGAACATCTTCTCTCCTCGTTCTCTACACTCACTGAGGCACAAGTATCTAAACTTCTCCTCTCCAGCCATCCTACCACCTGTCCTCTAGATCCCATCCCCTCACACCTCCTACAAGCAATCTCTCCTACACTCCTACCAGCACTCACACACATCATCAACACATCTCTCTCCACTGGCATCTTCCCTACCACATTCAAGCAGGCTCGGGTAACCCCACTGCGTAAAAAACCCACATTAAACACATCACTGGTAGATAGCTACAGACCTGTCTCTCTCCTAACATTCATAGTGAAAACACTTGAACGAGTTGTTTTCAACCAGGTCTCATCTTTCCTCTCACAGTACAATCAGCTGGACATCAACCAATCAGGTTTCAAAAGGGGCCACTCAACAGAGACTGCATTACTGTGGGTTACGGAAGCCCTGCGGACTGCGAAAGCTCGTCCTCCTCGATCTATCTGCTACCTTTGACACTGTGAATCATCAGATTCTTTTGTCCACCCTCTCATCACTGGGCATCACAGGGATTCCACTCCACTGGTTTGAATCCTATCTCACAGGTAGGTCCTTCAAGGTTGCCTGAAGAGGGGAGGTATCCAAAGCACATCAACTGACCACGGGGGTTCCTCAGGGCTCAGTGCTTGGACCTCTCCTCTTCTCCATTTACACTACATCAGTGGGACCCATCATACAGGCACATGGCTTCACATACCACTGCTATGCTGATGACACACAGCTCTACCTTTCATTTCAACCAGATGATCCCACAGTACCTGCACGAATCTCTAGCTGTCTGGCGGACATCTCGGCATGGATGGAAAATCATCACCTACAGCTCAACCTGGCAAAGACTGAGCTTCTCGTCTTCCCTGCCAATCCGACTCTACAGCACGACTTCACCATCAAGCTAGGCTCATCCTTGATTTCCCCTTCAAGGTCGGTCAGAAATCTTGGTGTAACCTTTGATGACCAGCTGTCCTTCAAAGACCACATTTCAAAGACAGCTCGGTCGTGCAGGTTTGCTCTGCACAACATCAGAAAGATCCGACCATTCCTAACAGAGCATGCAACACAGCTTCTCGTCCAGGCCCTGGTCATTTCTAGGCTTGACTACTGCAATGAGCTTCTGGCTGGACTTCCCTCGTGTGCGATCATAACGCTTCAAATGATCCAGAACGCAGCGGCACGTCTTGTCTTCAATGAGCCCAAAAGGTCCCATGTCACACCTCTCTTCATCTCTCTGCACTGGCTACCACTCGCTGCTCGCATCAAGTTCAAGGCGTGATGCTTGCTTACAGATCCATCACAAACTCAGCACCCGCATACTTCGACTCTCTCCTACGTGTCTACACCCCCACCAGAAGCCTTCGCTCAGCTAAGGAGCGACGGCTCGTGGTACCATCACAGAGAGGCATGAAATCCCTTTCCAGAACATTTTCATTCACCGTTCCTTGCTGGTGGAATGATCTTCCCACCTCCATCCAGAATGCTGAATCACTGACAACATTCAAAAGACAGCTGAAAACTCATCTCTTCCGCGAGCACTTAACCTCATCTTAAAAAAATAAAATAAAAAAATATCTACTTTTCTCTTTCTTTCCTTCCTATTCTAGCTTGTGCTGCTCTGGGTAATGCCCAAAACTAAGTATTTCAGGCACTTTTTGTGATTTTTCGCCTTTTCATGACGGATTGCTTCCTGTATTCCTCAGTTGTAAGTCACTTTGGATAAAAGCGTCTGCTAAATGAATAAATGTAAATGTAAATGTAAATGTCATGGCAGCTGTGTCCAACATAATACCTTTTGGCCTGCTGCACATGAGACCATTACAGTGGTGGCTGAAAGCCAAGGGGTTACGTGCAAATGCCTTCGTTTCCTGTCCATATGGAAGAAACCTTCCCTCCCAAGGCCCAGTGCTGGGAGTGTCATGTCGCCGGAAAACCGTTTCGACAGACGCCTCCCTCACTGGTTGGGGCACGATCATGGGCAGCCGCTTTGCCAGGGGTCTGTGGCAGTACCATCATCATTCATGGCATATAAGTTGCCTGGAGATGTTGGCTGTGTTCAGGGCTCTGAGAAGCTTCCTCCAAGACATCAAGGGCTACCACGTACTGATACGTTCAGACAATACGTCGGTAGATGCTTATCTGAATCATCAGGAGGTCTGAGATCGTGCCCTCTATACAGATTGGCGCATCAGATCCTCCTGTGGTCCCATCGCTCTGTCGTCTCTCAGAGCGATGTATGTCCCCGGGGACCAGATTCAGGGAACAGACGTCCTGTCGAGGCAGGGGTTGAGGCCCGGGGAGTGGAGACTTCACCCAGAGGTGGTGAAGTCCATATGCGAGAGGTTCGGCCCAGTGGAAGTGGATCTATTCAGGGTGTTCTCGTCCTAAGTGTGCCTGGGTTCCAGCTTCACACTAGGGCAGGCATGTTTTCGGTGTGGCATAGTGGGCATTTCATTCCCCGAAGTGTCGTTACCGACGCAGTGCGAGTTCCCTCGAAAGACGTCTCGGGTTAACCCGAGACGTCTGTAACCCTTGTTCCCTGAGAAGGGAACGAGACACTGCGTCGCGTTGCCACGCCTCTCCATGCCTGGGAGCGTCTTGCTTCATCATGAAAGCTAACTCTGTTATGTGCCGGTGTCCCTTTGTACCTTCCGTGTATGCCGTCACATGTTACGTCATGACGCAACACCAATCAGGATTGGAATAGTTTCATTCATACTTCAGACGCGCTACGCTAAGGGAGTGTCCCCAAAGTGTCGTTTCCAACGCAGTGTCTCGTTCCCTTCTCAGGGAACAAGGGTTACAGATGTAACACCTAAAAAAAAAAGAACAGCAGGCAATTATTTATCTTAATGTAATGGGATTCCACTGCAGCAGGTTTTCAGTTTGGGCCTGAGCGGCTGTACGTAAAATAATAATCTTGCATCGAAATTGTCCATAGTAAACAGTAATGGGATGGCTATGAAAATAGTGGTAGAAGAACAATAATGAGATGACATGTAACAAACCACTACATGCTCCCTATTGTAAGAATGACAAAAGAAACTGAAAGAAGCCAGGAAGTTTCATCCTTGTCTAAGTTATATACTGTAACCAGCAGGATATTCATTAAAACTTTTGTCCTAAGTGAGAAAAAGGAACCGACTGTGAGCACCCTGCTTTCATTTCACACATAGTAACCGAGGGGGCAAGTATTCATTTAGTGACAGTAAGAAATAGACTACTTGATCATTAATAAAGTATGGTTTTACAGAATGTCTGCAAATAAGAAATTATTTTCTGATCATACCAAGAAATCGTATTTTATATATTGTCCTTTGGTGAGAAATGAGAATATCATTAATGTTACATAAGAGACTAGTTGTCACACTTTGTACTGCAGCAAATATCCCTCAGGGTGGGTTTATTTTTGCAGTCAGTATAGATACATATCTCAAAGACATTGCTACAAAGAAAAAAGATATTCAACCATTATTACCCAAGAAAAAAGGGTAACACTTTATAATAACCTTCAGTTGTAAGTCATTTATAAGTGGTTAGTTAATGATGAACTAATCATTTACAAAACATTCATAAATGATTATCAAGTGATATGCTAACATTTTATGTATGTTTTGTAAATTTCGTTACAAGTCATTTACAAGTAATTAGTAAATGATTAACTAATCATTTATGACTATGCGTTCATAAATGATTAATAAGTGATATGTTAATTATTTTAAGTATGTTTTGTAGATTCAATTATAAGTAATTTACAATTGATTAGTTAATGATGAACTAATAATTTACAAAACATGACTATGCATTTCATAAGTTTAATAACTTGTTACATTTTTTGTATGTTTTGTAGATTCAGTTATAAATTATTTACAAGTTATTAGATAATGATAAACTAATAATTTACAAATCATGACTATACGTTCATAAATGATTATTAAGTAATATGCTAACGATTTGTCTGTCGTAAGTTATCTTTAAAAAATAGCATATCATAAAATAATCAAACAGATCCTTAGTAAATGGTTAAGTTACTAGTTAATATATTATTAATCACTGAAATGTCAACGTACCATTATCGCAATAAACAATTGTTAATCATGAACAAATGATGATCAAACCATTAGTAAATGATGAGTATATAATTTATTGATGCATCGTTAAAGTTGTAAGATGGTCTGTTAAAACCAACACGGCATTTCAAGTCTTCTGAAGTCATACGATATTTTCATATAAAGAACAGAGTTGATCTTAATGTTTTAATCGTTGAAATGATGATCGCGCCCCTTTGTGAACGCACTCATTCATATTTCTCATTCAAATGATACACACGACTCTTTAGCATTGCGCAATCGGTCACAAGACACACGAGAGCCAATGACATTTTACAATCAAAGCTGACGTAATGACGCAATTGGTCATGAGACACACGACAGCCAATGCTGTCAAAGCTGACGTGACGTTTCTTCCGGCGGCAAATTTTGAAATGTGTTTATGATCTTCGGCCGGCGGATGGACTCGACGCTGATCGCTTTTGGGGATTTACTTCACACAAATCGTTTGGCCTCGGGACACTTGGAATATTTGTACTTTCTGAATAAATTGTTCCTGCAGTCGAATCTGCCTGTTATATCCTGTTTTTTATAATACACAAACGGGTAGGTTTAGGGAAGGTATTGGGTTACGTGTTCAAAACGTGTCTGAATACTGTAAATAAAAAAAGAAAATAAATGTAAAATTATGCTGGCTGATTAAGTTTCATCATGACGATAACCATGCCCAACGCAAAGGTTTCTCATTGAAATCAATGGGGTACTGCGCGTCGGAAAAAGACGTTAAAGGGGTACCCTGTGCGTTAAAAAGTGACGCCGAAGGGAACTGACCAAGCGTCAATATGTGACGAATAGGAGTTAAATGCTTACAGTAATCAGATGATTTACCTATTTACACATTTCTATTGCAACAGGTGAGGAATAGCAGAATTGAATTTTCACATGTACATTTGTTGTAGCAATCAGGGGATGCAGAAAGGGTTGTAAATGCCTTTTATACACGTACAGATCATCTGTAACGGGTGAGAAAGATCTACGAATGATGTGTAAGACGTTTACAAGTGATGAATAGTCTACACTTTAGATTAGGGGACGCAGAAAGGGTTGTAAATGCCTTGTATACATGTACAGATCATTTGTAACGGGTAAGAAAGATCTACGAATGATGTGTAAGACATTTACAAGTGATGAATAGTCTACACTTTAGATTAGGGGACACAGAAAGGGTTGTAAATGCCTTGTATACACGTAAAGATCATTTGTAACGGGTAAGAAAGCTTTGTAAATGATTTATTCATGCGTTTACAACATCATCTATAACAGGTGTTGAACACTTTGTAGTGTGTACTTTAATGTAAATGCTGACTGGTGAGGGTATAGACAGCTGTCTTCTCTGACACACATGGAGTCTTTAACGTGCACCTGATGTGAGCTTCAGTGGAGGGTAAAACCAGTTCACATTATCACTAGATCCCACACAGAACACAAGTCTGCACTGTTGAGTGAAATGATTTAACTTAACGCACTGCAATCCCCTGACTTTAAGTCATTTTAAAATGTTGGGGACACTTACATTTCAACTATATTACTGATCTGCCCGCATTGACACGATATGATAATTGAAATGAGCTGGATGACATCACCGTTTTCACCAGAGCTGTACAGCTGAATCAAATTCTGTTGCATTATTTTCCTGTTACCACTGTGAAGCTGCTTTGAAACAATTGGCATTGTAAAAAGCGCTATATAAATAAAGATGATTTGATTTGATTCATTTGACAACTAGTAATTTATCATTCTTTAAAAAAATAGCTTTAGCATAATTGCATTTTTGTGGGTTTTAACAGACCAGCTTACAACTTTAACAATGCATCAATAAATTATATACTCATCATTTACTAATGGTTTGATCATCATTTGTTCATGATTAACAATTGTTTATTGAGATAATAGTACGTTGACATTTCAGTGATTAATAATATATTAACTAGTAACTTAACCATTTACTAAAGATCTGTTTGATTATTTTATGATATGCTATTTTTTAAAGATAACTTACGACAGATAAATCGTTAGCATATTACTTAATCATTTATGAACGTATAGTCATGATTTGTAAATGATTAGTTTATCATTATCTAATAACTTGTAAATAATTTACAACTGAATCTACAAAACATACAAAAAATGTAACAATTTATTAAACATTTATGAAATGCATAGTCATGTTTTGTAAATTATTAGTTCATTAGTTCATTAACTAATTAATTGTAAATTAATTATAATTGAATCTACAAAACATATGTAAAATAATTAACATATCACTTATTAATCATTTATGAACGCATAGTCATGTTTCGAAAATGATTAGTTAATCATTTACTAATTACTTGTAAATGACTTGTAACGGAATTTACAAAACATACATAAAATGTTAGCATATCACTTGATAATCATTTATGAATGTTTTGTAAATGATTAGTTCATCATTAACTAACCACTTATAAATGACTTACAACTGAACGTTATTATAAAGTGTTACCGATATAAGAAAGACAGCATAAAGAGAACATAAAAAAAACAAAAAAAAAAACATAATAAATGAAGCTTTTAAAGTTGCTTGGAGAACAGTTGAATAATTGATGAGCAAACATTAATGTGAGGATGCTTTCCCAGCTGTATCCAATATTCTTTATTGGATCAGTGTAAAAAAATAGCTTTGCATTATAATAGTTTGAAATTTACATATAATAAAGTATATTTATTATTACAATCATCTTACCCATTGGTAATGAGTTCTATTAAAACAAAATTTGCCCTGATTTCATTAAGCCGTGTGGGGATCCCTCTAAAACCACTTAGGATAATGCACATTATTGAGTCTTGTCTAGTACAGCAGTGTCTCTCAGTTTTATTATTTTATTACATTTTATTATTGAGGGAGTTTATTTAGGCCTATCAGATGCACAGTGACTTAGCACTTAGAATAGGCAATTTTCTGTCTATTATAAAGCATTATTGATAAAATGACAGCGCACTGGTGCCTACTGAGAACGTGGGGCTGGGAGAGGCAGTGTCAGTAATAGAACATTAGTCTTTATCTCCGCTACATCTCTTCCCTTCTGTCACTGGGCTGAATACAAATCAAGACAGAAAGAAGTGTCCTGTCAAAGCTTGTGGTTAAATTTAGTTGACAGCAACGGTGTGAGATGATGTGCTGACGATGCTAACTGAAGTAGACTGTCAATGTTTAAGTGAAGCCCAATGAGCTGAAGAATTCAATAGAAGAGAAAGTTGAGGAAGGGCAAAATGTAACTACTTGCCTATTATTTAGAGAAGTAAATCTTTATTATGCGTCCTATCAGTCTACTGTCTTCAGCTATAAGGAATCAGTGGTGTACTTCCATTTAATGTCATCCATCCAACAGTTGTTCTTACTTTTTAGTAAACTTTACTTAATGTCTGCAACAATAAAGTATGTGTGAATATGGGGAGTGTATGTGCATATTGCGTGTGCATGCACACGTGTGCGTTTGTTTGTGCTTGTCTGTACGTGCACATTCATATGTGTGTGTGTGAGCGAGAGCAAATTAATATAAACATAGGCATTCTGTAGAATTATTAAAATCACAAAAATGTTCTTAGTTGTATGTAAGTGGATGGTTGTTTCAAAACACGTGTTACAACCTACCCCGCCACTGTCACTCATTGTTTAGCTAGCTGTATTAGCATAGTGCTTTGAAATTAGCAGGAGGTTGATACACCATTCTTTACTAGAGAAACTACACTTTGACCTGAGATAACTCATACAACATTATCTACAACGGTAGAAGTACTAAACAAAATATTATCTTGTTATTTTTTTTTACTTTCTTACCTCAGAATTAGATTTTCTGCTGTAGCTTCAGGAGAGATAGCAACACAGACTGGAAAACCTCCATGTGGGATCGTAAAGGAAGCCAGAGAAAACTGAAACTGCCATATGACTCCTATCTTATCTGTGATTCGTGGAATTGGTAGTGTTACAACTCTCCCCGTGTTACAACTATACCCGGTCTCCCCTACCATTTTGCCAAAGCAAAAAAAAAACAAAAAACAGGCGGGCAAAGGGTTTTTAAGGCGGGCAATTTTTAATAGACTTTTCACTCATTTCCTCCACTTCCTCTCACCATTATTGTGATTAGTGTTCCCTTTGGTTGGGCACTTGGAACTTAATTATTGTAATTCTCTTCCTATTGATGCAGTGATGCAACAAGAAATCACAGTTATCTGATTTCAAAGGAAGGGACGTAATATATATATATATATATATATATATATATATATTTATTTATTTATTTATTTATTTGAGAATTAATGATATACACTCACCTAAAGGATTATTAGGAACACCTGTTCAATTTCTCATTAATGCAATTATCTAATCAACCAATCACATGGCAGTTGCTTCAATGCATTTAGGGGTGTGGTCCTGGTCAAGACAATCTCCTGAACTCCAAACTGAATGTCAGAATGGGAAAGAAAGGTGATTTAAGCAATTTTGAGCGTGGCATGGTTGTTGGTGCCAGACGGGCCGGTCTGAGTATTTCACAATCTGCTCAGTTACTGGGATTTTCACGCACAACCATTTCTAGAGTTTACAAAGAATGGTGTGAAAAGGGAAAAACATCCAGTATGCGGCAGTCCTGTGGGCGAAAATGCCTTGTTGATGCTAGAGGTCAGAGGAGAATGGGCCGACTGATTCAAGCTGATAGAAGAGCAACTTTGACTGAAATAACCACTCGTTACAACCGAGGTATGCAGCAAAGCATTTGTGAAGCCACAACACGCACAACCTTGAGGCGGATGGGCTACAACAGCAGAAGACCCCACTGGGTACCACTCATCTCCACTACAAATAGGAAAAAGAGGCTACAATTTGCACGAGCTCACCAAAATTGGACAGTTGAAGACTGGAAAAATGTTGCCTGGTCTGATGAGTCTCGATTTCTGTTGAGACATTCAGATGGTAGAGTCAGAATTTGGCGTAAACAGAATGAGAACATGGATCCATCATGCCTTGTTACCACTGTGCAGGCTGGTGGTGGTGGTGTAATGGTGTGGGGGATGTTTTCTTGGCACACTTTAGGCCCCTTAGTGCCAATTGGGCATCGTTTAAATGCCACGGCCTACCTGAGCATTGTTTCTGACCATGTCCATCCCTTTATGACCACCATGTACCCATCCTCTGATGGCTACTTCCAGCAGGATAATGCACCATGTCACAAAGCTCAAATCATTTCAAATTGGTTTCTTGAACATGACAATGAGTTCACTGTACTAAAATGGCCCCCACAGTCACCAGATCTCAACCCAATAGAGCATCTTTGGGATGTGGTGGAACGGGAGCTTCGTGCCCTGGATGTGCATCCCACAAATCTCCATCAACTGCAAGATACTATCCTATCAATATGGGCCGACATTTCTAAAGAATGCTTTCAGCACCTTGTTGAATCAATGCCACGTAGAATTAAGGCAGTTCTGAAGGCGAAAGGGGGTCAAACACAGTATTAGTATGGTGTTCCTAATAATCCTTTAGGTGAGTGTATAACATAACTATATTTCATGTCAAATAATGATCTTTTAACATTTTTTTGCTAATACTTATGGCATGAGCTTTTAATTGGGTTGATATAATCCCTCTATATTTGTGACAATATCTTGCAATTGACCATGCTTGAGTCACACACAGACTTCAACATTCAGCATGCAAAACACAACAATGGTAACAAGGTTTTTATTCTTTTTATTTTTTCTGGAGCCTGCCACAAACCGGCCGCATGTTTCCTCAGACTTCAGGAACGAACGGTTAGGCAATGCTATGTGTTGTTTACCTGACTATAACCAGTCTAAGGGTGTTCACACTTGTAGTTCAGTTCACTTGGTTTGTTTGGTCCGGACCAAAAAAATCCCAAAAAAGTCCACTCAGCTTTCACATTGGCATTTTAACACAGAACCTAAAGATACCAAACCTAAAGGCATAGGGATATGTTCACAAACTGATTTGTCGGCTTTTATTACATATATTTTGTGACGAAACTTACCAAACATCCAGACCAATGCTGTTTGCTGAGCTAAATGCGCTCGTTGTATATGCGTAGGCTGCATATAATGGTATTTTGACCAGCTGAGAACTCGTGAAGAGCTTATAAAATGTGTAAAGGAGTCAAAACAGAGGCAGGAATCCCTCAAACGAAAGATCCGCTGCGAGGAAACAAGGTTCTGACGCCTGTACCGAACTGTGATGGGCAAACTTGCGACTATGATGAGAAAAAACAGGTATGCTTGAGCATTCTCTCCTTTTTAGGGTCGCATCTTGTGACATCATGTCCTGTTTTTGGTTCGTTTACATGTGTTTAGTTCATATTGCCTTCATATTTCATTCGAACTGCACCAGAGTTCGTTTGGAAGCCGACCGAAACCCATCTTTTTAGAGTTTGTTTTAATCAAACCAAACATGCCAACACACCCTAAAGAAACATTGCGTGTCCCAGTGTTTGATGAAAAAGGGTGAGTCACTGAATCATTCTCTCAACGATTTGCTCAAAAACTCGATAACGGGAGCGAAATGATTCCTGTTTGTCTGCCAAATCAAAGCCATGCATGCTTGCGTGATATTGCTTAAAATGCATTAAAAAAATACACAAATGGGGGTAAAGGGGGTCAAAATGACCCGTATTGGAATTAATGGTTTCTTTAAAAACAAAAACAAAAATAGTCCTATTAATCCTATTAATTAAATAAATAAAATAATTGATGATACACAAATGTATTTAATATTTATCCACTTTCCCTGTAGGCTATATATGCATTACAAAGGATAAAATGCATTCTTTTTAAAATGCAGTTGTACTTGCACTTACAAAAAGTAAGTGTAAATAGCATTAAATACTATTCACCTGTACTCTAAGTGAAAATAGCAATATTTCCTTTGCATTAAGTGTAAATATTAGATGCTATTTATACTTAGTGCAAATAGTGACAGATACTATTTGCCCCTCAGTGCATTGTAGGCAACAAACAGGGCAATAATAACATATTTAGTGTTTATAATTATATTTATTAAAATCATAAATGGATGCTGCCTTATTGGGACATTACTTGTCCTTATCCCTAAAGCCTCCCCTACCCCCTAACCCTTCCCGATAAACACTTTCCCCCCCACTATTCTATACCCATCAGACACTTTATTTCCACTTTTCAAATATTTTCTTAATTTTTATTTAAATTTTATTCAAATTCAAATGGCAGTTCAACATAATATGTGCTACCTCAATTAAAAATTCATTCTCTGAATTCTGAATGGCACACAGGTGCGGATGGGAGAGGACATCTCTCACCCTAGGGGAGTCTCTGTGATTCAGGGGACCAAAAAATAACAGCAATTGCTTATCGGGTGCTGAAGTGAGCAGGCCAGAGTCAAAGAAGGCTATTAACAAATGGATCTGATATAAATGCAATTTTCAGTTCATTTGGACAGGAATCATGATAAAAACCTGAATCAGCTGGCAAATAACAAACTGTTCATTTCTAATCTTTTTTGCAGAAAGTTTAAAAAGATCTTTTCCCCTTTGTGCCTTTCATCCTCTTTGAACGCTGTGAGTGAATAGTGGTGGCCAAACTTAGGCCTTTTTTTTTTTTTTTTCAATGGATGGAGCTCTTTTTCACTTTCCCAGGGAATCAGTTAGTCATTAATAAAACATGAGACAAGATAAGATTATAAGCACAGAATTACAATTTGCCAAAATGACTGAAACCTGATAAAACATTAAAACAAAACGCTTTATATTAGCATTATTTATGACTGCATTAGCATGTCCTGAACAAAGATTCAATATCAAGGATCAATCAGGTCATATTGAGCAAATTGAAAGTTTTGGGGTCTTTTTGAGTACAGCTTTGAGTTTTTATTAACATCCTTTGTGCTAACAGGCATTTGTCCAGTCCAGCTTTATAATTATTTTTTAACCATAACTCCTAGAACTTGTATTCTCACCAGGACGAACATGGACATTTACATCATGCAAGATGTGAATATTTATAACTAAAGATAAAGACTGGCCTGAAGTCTTTAATGCTGATGGATGAATGCAAAAATTAATCTACATGTAAACATCTTTTGAACATGCATTCAGTAGGCCTATAGCTGACAGCAATAGCTACATCATTAATACAATTTAATACAATTTACATCTAATTAATTGTATTACAAATCAGAATGCAGATGCAATTCCTGCAAAAGTTTGGCAAAAAAAAAAAAAAAAAAGAAAAAAAAAATATTAAGAGTGCACCAAAGCAGCAAGAAGGAAAAGATCCTAATGATGCTATTATGGGAACTGTAGTGCCAGATGATGATAGAGTTGTAATTTACACCAAAGTATAGGGACTATAGAGACTGAACCTATGGTTCCTAATCAAAACACTTACTAACACACCAGCATTGCTTCGCAGATCGTCACAAAAACACACTCTCAGTTAAAAAAAAAAAGCTCATTTGTTTTTGTTTTTTTACAATACTGTTGTTTCTTCATTGCTGTCATTATTTTTAGAATATATTTTCTATTTATTGAAATCATGTTCTATTAGACAAAATATGCTGTAGTTTAAATAAGTCACGATAACTTCTATAGCATCGTCATATCTTCTTTTATACTTCTTAACATAATGTAAGACTTCACCAGAAGCCATCTAGATAAAAATGAATATTGGAATATTGAGATCTAACAAGAAAAATAAACACAATATCATATTACAGGTCATATTATGCCCTTTTACAGGATTTTGTTTTTTGGGGTCTAAGTTTTCTGGCTTGAATGTTCAAAAAGCACATTATTTTTCACATATTTTACATTGTTGCAGCACCATTCATCTCAGTCTGTCTATAACGTTTAGTTCCTGTCTCTATGAAGCCCCTCCTTCCAAGAAGCAGATGTGCTCTGATTGGTCGGCTGAACCAGTGTGTTGTGATTGGTCAACCGATTCTAGTGTGTTTTGGAAATGTCACGCCCCTTACCATAATACCATAAGTGAGTTTAAACCACTGATCTATATAAATGACTGGATTGCTCATGAAGTCATAAAAAGCCACCGCGCCGCCATATTGGTATATTCCCTAATATTCACATTCTATTGAATTAATAGGAAACCATCTGATTTTAATGAGAAAACATTACCTAACTAGTCAGAATTTTTATATCTGAAGTCTCCCTGTACATTCGTATAACGCAAACGTCCTAAACATTTAAATAGTTATTTGTCGGGTTAATAGTCAGGAATTTGTTAAAAATTACGTTCATCTTCACTACAGTGGCGGATATAAGTTGACGGACGGGACACCTCAACATTCATATTGCAGATGTCACAATGATTCTTCTGAAATCTGAATATAGATTTATGCTTTGTAAGTCATGCACATACAACTTAAATCCTCATGTACAGTTATTCACTGTGGTTATATATATAAAATACAGTAATTGTAAATTATTCTACAGTGTTTTCGTTAACGAAATGTATTTTGAAGATAACGACTTAAACGGTTGATTAAATAATTAGCAATACAAATAACAATTTATTTGCAAACTGTCATGCTAGTAAAAAGCCATAGAATTTGAGCTGACCTGTGGCTTTTTAAATGTTTCCAAGATCTCCAAGAGTCTGCAGTGGATGGTCAACATAAAGACATCAGGAAATGTTATACATGCTTCAAAACTTATTCAGAGAAATAACACTGACTGCGTATGGATTTAAAGACATGACGCTTTATTTCCAAGCATTTATACTGTCGCTCCGAGCAAAATTATGCATGGTAAACCTTTTTAATATAATATAGTGCAATTTAGTTATGGGGATTGTATGTATTTATGTATAATCAAATCGATTTCTGCTAATAATTCCACATATATGTTCATGCTTAATATTTCCTGCATAATTATATACATAAAGAAATCTATTTTGTGTTAGTTCAGTTACCTGTGTTGCCAGTGTGCAGTAGACACACCTATTTTAACGATTTCTATATATCGCTTATACTGCCCGAAAAAAAGACCATAAGCATTACAGATAACATTCAAAGTATCCATTAATGTACTCAATTATTTATGTGCGACCGATACGCTTCAAATCGGGTGATTTTAGGTCAATGTTTTGGCTGTAAGTCAAAAAGTCAATGATGCCCTCTGTTGGTTGGGAAGAGGGCTGCTCGAACACTTCTGGGGTCCGTTCTTTGTATGTCACTAACTCAGTTAGCTGGATTTGATTGTTGATGACTTGGCATGATCTTGGATTGTTTGGTTCTTCGACACTCATCTTGGGGTCCGTTCTTCGTACGTCGCTAACTCAGTTAGCTGAATTTGATTGTTGATGACTTGGCATGATCTTGGATTGTTTGGTTCTTTGACACTCATCCTGGGGTCCGTTCTTCGTACGTCGCTAACTCAGTTAGCTGGATTTGATTGTTGATGACTTGGCATGATCTTGGATTGTTTGGTTCTTCGACACTCATCCTGTACTTGCTGTCATAGCAACAGGTCCGTAAACTTAAACCTGCTCGGGAGCAGGCTTATTTCATGTAAACAGAATTAGATTGCATCTTTTTAAGTGGTCTTGATAGTTAAAATTTGTCCCAACCACTGCTACTTTATTACAAGAGTTCCTTACTGAACCTGGGGCAATAATAATAATAATAATAATAATAATAATAATAATAATATAAAAATTATTTCAAAATGAAAATTTTGAAAATAATATTTATATAGATCAGTGGTGGTGACAGATATTATGGGAGTGGCTTGATGTTGCGCATGAGATGCAGATAACTTGATCTTGACCCTTAAGAAACTTTAGTAGATGTTTTTGTTTTTAGTATATTAATGTTGTCACATAACAAATCTGCTTCAAAGGTCAAATTAAATGAATTGCTAATTAAACATTGAAATAAAAATGTAAAGCCTGTACAAATACTACTAGTTAATATAAATGATTTCATTTATCTATTATAACTTTTATGTAATTTGGGTTGCTTGGCTTTTTCCTTATAAAGGTCCAGAAATTCATCAAGTTTTTCGTCAGGTGTCTTAATTATATGATGTCACTACGTTGCTGTCTTGACACCAGCCAATTGCTGCATTGCTGATCATGGTTTCGAGTATCAGTACATTTGCCCTTTTCAGGGAACACAAGTATGCGCAGTTATCTCAGACAATTTAATCCAGATATTTTAATCCAGTGCAAAAATTTGTTTGAAGAAACAAATTAGCCAGAGTTCAGTTATCACGATTAGAAGATCTGGCATCTGTCAAATCATCTCAGATGTATTAAGCAAGGTACGAAGAACGGACCCCAAGTGGCTTCACCGCCTGCTGGAAGTTTAGAAAGCAATGAGCAATCCAGTCATTGATATAGATCAGTTTAAACACACTACTAACGCAACTCAACCAGGCCTCACTCCATTCACATAATTTTTTTTTTTTTTTTTGCGTATGCCGTGGGCGGGAATTACTTAAATAAAATATTGTGATATTGTGATGTGTTTCCGGAAGAAAACTCAAGACTACAATCAAGGCGTTTCAGGGAGTTCAATTCTTAATGATAAAGAGAATAACTCCGTTCGGAGTAGGCTGTGACTTTGTGACTTTGCACATCGTTTTCATGCTCAAACAGCAGCATTTCACACTAAAAATTGTGCAAAATAAAAGTTGTGAAATATAGCGCTCTGTGGGATTTAACCAAGCAGGATGCCAAAGATAAAGCAATAGTTTTCTGTCTCTAGCTTGCAGGGTTTTTTCTTTTTCTTTCTGTAGACCTCTGTTTTTATGATGGACTTTCAATGTCTCATAAGGGAATGTTTCTATAGTGACTTTTATCCTCGCACCACCAAAAAGTTCTTCTCTTGACTTTCTCACTTCAGTTTGTAGGATTTCCAGTCAATGTTTTCGTAGGGAACCTTGGGAATCATTGGATTTGAATGACGCAAAATATGGAAGTGAGTTCAAGATATTATACATTATATATATATATATACTGTATATACACTGATCAAGCATAACATTATGACCTAATATTGTGTTGGTCCCCCTTTTGCTACCTTGTGCCTTCTTATTCTAATACACACTGAGTTACCTTGATCTGTTTGGTGTGTTTGTGATAATGTGAGAGAGTGCTTCTCAAAGGGCCTTGTCCTCCACACAAGGGTCTGTGTTCTGCTCATGCAGTACTTACAATTTAATCATGAGCTGATGCTACCACTATGATCCTCGCTGAGAACACTGATTATTCAAACTAAATTCAAAAAAGTCTTAATGAATACAAACACAAGCTGTTAATTCCGTCTCCTACCCTTGTTTGACTAACAATGTTCAGATCTACAAGACAGATGGAGAAATGCGGGGGTCAGAGTACTCTCTGTTTGATAAACCCCTCAGCTCGAGAAAAAAAAAGAAGCTTTTGAAAATTGGTTGAAATGCATGCTTTGACCAGTTTTGCGATCTCTTTAGCTTACATTTAAAAAATGTTTCAATTAAGCTAAGCTGCCTTGGTCCCTACATAGTCAGCTGCTTTCTGTGGCAGCTAGTGAAAAGGAACCTCATTAGTGACTGATTTGGAACACTCTTCACGGGCAGCGAACTCGATTATCATATTATGCACTCAGAATGTGATACTAGACTCATAATAGAGGGGAAAAGGTACACATATACTGTATATATACTGTACATATACTGCATGAATGAATTTTAGGTGAAATAATCATTCTAGTTTTAAAATTATTTTTTTTCCACTACTTTATTCATTGGGGCATATTTACAATAATAATATATATAATTAACATTTCTGATTTTTTTTTTTTCATCACAGTGCATAATGGGATTGCATTACAAAAAACATTGAGACATGTTAAGTTGCCTACCTTTTGAAACAGTCAAAATGTGAAAAAAATACAGATGAAAAAGCATCAAAGATATGCCAAACATCCCAAGAAAGCACATGCATTGTCTGTCACATGATCTATTAAGGCATTTCTGTCCTCAGACAGAATCAAATGCATAGTAGAGGAGACAAGGGAGTATTGTAATACATTAGTATAAAAGTGTCTCTCTGGGGTTTAAAGTGCATTCTTTTAAAAGATGCATTTTCCATATTTTGCTGCAAGTTTAAATACAGTCTTATTTCACTATTAAATGTTGTGCTTCATGATCTGACAGTATGTCTTATTTTAGGATGTGTTGTGTATTGACTAAGAATAATATGTATAATATGAAAAAGAATAATATGTACATATAACATTACAGAGGTCTTTACATGTACGGTTGACTTTATCACATAACAGCATTATAGTTGTATAGCTTGGGTGTTAAAAAACTGCCTTTGTGACTCAATTAATTTACATTAAAATGTAATTTAAGTTGACTTGGGTAATGGCTGCTATTGTATCAAAGATGTGTGAGGCAAAATTTCAAAGGTTTGGATTTAAAATAATCTAAATAAATGAGCAAAAACATTCATGCACTAATATTTACTGTATGTGTTTTCTGAAAGAAAGAAAGAAAGAAAGAAAGAATGAAAGAAAGAAAGAAAGAAAGAAAGAAAGAAAATTAAGACCTAAATTAATTAAATTAAGCTTAAAATCCAATGGTTTATTAAACGTTTCCCATACGGTGCATTAGTATACTAAGAGCTCTGAAATCACTCAGCATGGACTAGTGATAAATTATGCTGGCATAATTAAATGCAATATTCCCAGATTTATTCAAGTGTACATCCACATTTTACACATTAGGGTAGAGTGGGGGAAATGCCCCCTTGGGGTAAAAGTCAACATACCTTTTTGTTGTTGCTATGGACTAAGTTGACAAGAGTGATGTAGAAGTATTCACTGTGAAGCTTACACTGGCGACACATCATATTTAATACTGTTGTTCCTCTGATTTTGGTGTAAATGTATAAAGCAAATTGCTTTATCAGAGTACATGTACAAAGTACATTTTTATTAAAAATTTTATAACATGAAACCTCTGGACATTTTTCACACTTGATTTATAATTTATGTCAATTATGTCAGTACTTAAGGGGGGCATTTTCCCCCACTCTACCCTAATATTTCCCAGACTGCCGCAGCAATCAATTATTAGCACATTAGCACAGATATTTCTGTGTCTTTATTTTCTGCCAACTATTGTTTACCATAGAAATGTCAGTCTTATCATATCTGCATAACTCCCAGGTGTAAATATGTAAGCTTCACACCTGGGTTGAAAATCAATATAGTGTTAGTAGATAAGCTGCAATGATAATTAACCTTTTTGCCTTGGCATACTCAACCATAAGCCATTCAAACGGCATCAGATCAGAACAAGGGCTCAGTATCGCCACACTCAAGGAGATTTTCCAGAACATTCTAGTTATTATTGGACATGGAGATAATGGTAGAATGATCTAAAGCATGCAGGCAAACAAATTATGAGTGCTCAGGAAACAGCAGGATTTTAACTGGTGCTAATTTTGATGAATTATGAACGCTGTGTGCCTTTAAATGGGCCAGCTGTAAGAGTGAGGAACAGATGGCTTGTGACAAACTAAATGCATGCGTTTGGCCCATTAGTGCTGAGAAACTCTGATTAATGTGCAGCGTGTAAAACCCCTCAACCTTTCAAATGTTATTTAGAAACCCATGAGCTTGACATATTAGTGTCAGGAATTTTTAATAAACCTAGTCTGCCAAAGTTTGGATCGATTGAATACCGGGAATCTCAACTGTTGGGTCTCTACCAACAAATGGGCATTTCTGATTATAGAAACATCAAGGAAAATCACTACAAAATAAAATAAAATATAAATATAAAATACCGGTCAAGTGTTTGGAATAGACTTTTTAGTTTATTTCACAGTAATATTATAAATCTCATTAATATTATTAAATATTATTAATATTATTCAAAGTATTCATATCTTTTTGTTTTTAAATCTTACCCTAAACTCCAAATAAATTAAGCAGCAAAACTGTTTTCAACACTGATTACAATCAGAAATTTTTATTGAGCACCAAGTCAGCATATTAGAGTGATTTCTGAATTTTTTTGGCCCGTAGTGTAGCTTTTAAAAAGGACATTGAGAAATTGTTTTACTTTTATAATATTTATAAGTCATATTGGATAAAAGCATCTGCTTAAATGATGTAACGAACAGACCATGCAAGGTAGAAAAATATAGACACAAAAAGAAAATATGGTCCATACCATTGAATTGTGCATTGAATTAATGCCTGATGACAGCAAGAAACCATTTAAACTGAAGGACGTTTTTGTTTACTTTTGATGCCATGTTGAGGCGCCACTTGATTTCCAATGTAAATTTGTTGAGAACCCCTGCATTTATATAATATATTCACAGAAACATATCTACTCCTTAAATTGCATTCTGGGAAGCACAGAACATGTCTGACTCATCCTTTATAGAGATGCTTTTGTGCCTCACTTCAAATAACATTAAATCCATGCACACTGCATGACTATTTACAGAATAGAGGTGGTTTACCTGTTGTGGCTTTTTACTGTTCCCTCGTGTGTGTGTGTGTGTGTGTGCACTGCCATTTCAATATGTGATACATTCATTTTTCTTCTCCTTTCAAGAGACTTGCCAGTAGAACGTAGCATAAGGCCAACCTTCAGTATCGATATCTTATTTCCGCTATTTAATTTGCATAAATATACATAGATTTAATTTGCATTTCTTGTCAACATTTAAAGAAAGAAATTCATTTAAAATAAGGTCCTGCTAGCACAGGTGAAACTCCTCTCTTTCTATATACTGTATACTGCCCGGCCAAAAAAAAAGTCTCTCTAAAAAGAGTCTATGATTGGATCACTATTGCAGTGAATATTATGTTTCTAGCATGTTATACATAGCGAATTAGATCAAAGGGAAAATATTAATAATTATTCATAACTCATTATGTTTATTCATTATGATTAATTATGAATATTTGAATCAGTTAATGAGATTAACTTGATGTAGCTACATTAACATTACAATCAATCAATCAGTTCATCCTGTGAACACTCAATATTGATTATTAATTAATTCTAAGAAAAGGGTATTTTTCATGGCCACAGAAAAATAATTCTTTCTTTGCATTTACAGCGCTTAGAGCACGTAACAAGATCATTTAAGTGACAATTTGTTTGCAGGCAGGGAGTCAGAACCAGAAATGTATGTATATGTATTTTATTAACTAAATCACGAACACAACTAAACTAAACAGAAACGCATACACACAAAACAAAAACATACATGGGTAATATTTAAAGTTAAAGTGCTTGAAGAACCGGGTCAGAACCGAAGGATGAAGCTATGAAAACACCTGGGAGAACCATCAGTGACTGTAAGCTCCTTTGTCTGAACAAAGGGGTTTACAGCTTTTACTACACAGCGATTTTGTATATCGTGCGTTACTTGCATTTAGCCTGAGCTGTTGAAGAGCGTCTGATGTACAATCACAGGAGAAAGTATTGATAGTTCGGTCCGATGGTGTTGAAGTTGCAATCGATTTCTTCTGCGTTGACTAAAGAAGATATGATGAAGTGCAGTATATTGCAGTTATTTCGACTCCGTCGAGGTCGAGGAAGTTGCACATGACTTGAGGTGTTGGGCCTGCCAGCCAGCGACCGTGTGGTCGGATCTGGTTTCCTCCCCCACACGCGCACATGGCCGGTGAGGTGAGGTGACGCATCGGTTGTCGGTCCAGAGAGAGAGAGAAGAGGGAGGCGACTCTGCACGGGGGCCTTTTAACCTCTCCTTCGAGTGGTCAGTGAGCCAATCGTACTTAGGCTTTCGGAGGGAAAGTTTTACAATCCTTTGTCTTAAGCAGATCGTTTGTATATGTAACTGGATTGGTTGCTGATGAAGGAACTATTAAAGATTATTGTAATACTAATATGTTGCACAGGTATCGACATATCATATACACAATCATTCAGATCTTTAAATTACAACTTCGTAGACACCAAACAAGGTATAGGTGAGGTTACATTAACTAGTGGTTTGTTCATAAGATATGCATAAAACGAAATACCATACAAGATACACTTTTACAAGATAGTAATCATACGTAGAATGTCCTGGGGTGCATGTTAATTTATAGAACAGTTTTTCTATAAATTAATGCAGGAAAGTCTGTTTAAGGGCTAGGGTTCTCCCTCTGGCCCTTGTTTTTCACATTCCTTCAAGCCATAAACAAAGTCTTATCTGATGGTAGCCCTGGTAACGGAAACCTTTCCTGCTCTTTTGGGGGAAGGTCCGTTACTAAGCATAAAGCATTTAAAGCGTATATAACTGTCTTGTAAAGTGTCCCTTGTATGTTATTTCGTTTATGCATGTCTTATGAACAACTTACTAGTTCATATAAGTTCATATATGTCGTGTCTCCTATCAAATTAATGCTCTCTTCACGACTTACACTTTCATGTATGTCACTTCCTCGTAGGAAGCAATGTGTGTTTGTTGCATTAATTGGAGTATATATGGGCACAGGCCCATCGAATCTTGCTCAAAACAAAGAGCCATAAATCTCCCACAGAGGAATTTCCCGCTGGAAAAGCCCAACAATCCCATTTGTCAACCCGACTGTCGAGGGTGGGATTTCTCTAAGACTCTTAAGAGAGATGCTGCCGACCCACGCTCTTCTCTTCTCCCTCTGGACCAAAACGACGCGTCATCTTGGCTGTCTATCAGCCGGCCAACAGGCCAGGCCAGATAAGGCCTACACACACAGCCTCACGTGTGTGTGTGGGACAGGAAACCAGATGCCACCAGCAGGCCGAACTCCTCACGGCGTGTGCAACTTCCTCAACCTCGATGGAGTCAAAACAACCATGCAAGTTCACAGTCGTTCCTTCGCTCAACACGGAAGGAAACGATCGCAACTGCAAAACCAGTATATTGCAGTTATTTCGACTCCGTCGAGGTCGAGGAAGTTGCACATGACTTGAGGTGTTGGGCCTGCCAGCCCGCGACCGTGTGGTCGGATCTGGTTTCCTCCCCCACACGCGCACATGGCCGGTGAGGTGAGGTGACGCATCGGTTGTCGGTCCAGAGAGAGAGAGAAGAGGGAGGCGACTCTGCACGGGGGCCTTTTAACCTCTGCTTCGAGTGGTCAGTGAGCCAATCGTACTTAGGCTTTCGGAGGGAAAGTTTTACAATCCTTTGTCTGAAGCAGATCGTTTGTATATGTAACTGGATTGGTTGCTGATGAAGGAACTATTAAAGATTATTGTAATACTAATATGTTGCACAGGTATCGACATATCATATACACAATCATTCAGATCTTTAAATTACAACTTCGTAGACACCAAACAAGGTATAGGTGAGGTTACATTAACTAGTGGTTTGTTCATAAGATATGCATAAAACGAAATACCATACAAGATACACTTTTACAAGATAGTAATCATACGTAGAATGTCCTGGGGTGCATGTTAATTTATAGAACAGTTTTTCTATAAATTAATGCAGGAAAGTCTGTTTAAGGGCTAGGGTTCTCCCTCTGGCCCTTGTTTTTCACATTCCTTCAAGCCATAAACAAAGTCTTATCTGATGGTAGCCCTGGTAACGGAAACCTTTCCTGCTCTTTTGGGGGAAGGTCCGTTACTAAGCATAAAGCATTTAAAGCGTATTTTTTAAATGTAACAAGTAATTATGTGTCTGATCTGTCTCAGTCGTTACATATATGTTTGGCAACAGTTCTTCTAACCCTAATTGATGGAGTGTGTAGCTTTTCATTTCTTAAACAACCATGTAGGATGATAATGTCAAGATTCATCAGGCTCAAATTGTGAATGAATGAAGAATCATTTTCACACATGGATTGGCACCTCTGACTCCAGACCTTAAACTCATTGAAAGTCTTTGGGGTGTGCTGGACTAGACTTTACAGAGTGCTTGACTCTTGCATTGTCAATAGAAGATCTTGACCAAAATTTGATGCACCTCTTGATGGAAATAAATGTTGTGATGTTATTTCCATCAAGAGGTGCATCAATTTTTTGTCAAGATCTTATATTGACATTGCAAGAGTCAAGCACTCCCAAAGACTTGACTTAAATGAATTTAAGGTCTGGACTCAGAGGTGCCAATTCATGTGTGAAAATGATTCTTCAACCATTCTTTCACAATTTGAGCCTGATGAATCTTGACATTGTTATCCTGGAATATGGCCATGATGTGTCTTCCTACATGGTTTTCATAGAAATGAAAAGCTACACACTCCATGAATTAGGGTTGCCAGCACCCATATCAACCTGTAGCCCAAGACTGGTTGCCCACTGAAGCTAAGCAGGGTTAAGCATGGTCAGTACCTGGATAGGAGTCCTCCTGGGAAAAAATTAGGTTGCTGCTGGAAGGTGTGATAGTGAGGCCAGCAGGGGGTGCTAACCCTGGGGTCTGTGTGGGTCCTAATGCCCCAGTATAGTGATGGAGACACTATACTGTAGGGGTGGAACGGTTCTCGGTAAAAAATCGAACCGTGCGGTTCTCCACCCACGTTTCGGCATGCACTTGCACCGCGGTTCATCTAAAATCTGATGATGCATCTATGATATGGTTTGTTGAAAATAATGCATAAAACAGACAGACAGAGTTAGGCTAATGTATGTTTCTGTCGATGGATACACATTCTGGCTTCCCAATACATTACAACAACAGCGATGATCAGAAAGCGTGGACAAAACAGTCACTCTTGTACACGAGTGCCGTATGCTCGAACGTGACTCGCTCAATCATATGCACCGTCATCACCGGGTGTTGATAGCGTGCGAGCGCAGGTGAGACCTGAACACAACACGTTGTGTTTAAACTAAACCAATTTAAACATTCAAGAGCAAGACGCAAAAGAGAACTCGCGCACGCTGAGAGGACATTTGTGTGTGTGTGCGTGTGCGCATGTGCTTGTGCGCGTGTGAGTAGTGTGCACTCATCTGAACCCGCGCACACAGCGTGTTGCAGATAGCGCGCAAATATTGTGTTCTCTTTCAAGTCTTGACAAATTCTTTCAAGACAAATTCACACAAAAAAATATACCCGTCTTGGTGAGTAATCCTAGCGAACATAGTAGGTTATGTCTTAAGTAAAACGCAAACAGTTGAGAAAGACGTGTTCATGTGTAACAGTATGTACAGTACTGATGTGCATTATTTCTTAAAGGGAAATGTTAATCAAACAACAAATGACTAAGAAATCACTCACTGCTCTTGACTGAATAGCGTTTGTAACTTTAATAATGATTAATCTTTATTTAATTTATACAGTGTAGCGACTGAGGCAAATCAGACACATAATCGCCTGTTACATTTAACAAATATGTTTTAAATGCTTTGTGCTTAGTAACAGACCTTTCCCCAACACAACAGAGAAAGGTCCTTAGTTACCCTGGATACCAACTGATAAGACGTTTTATGGCCCTAAAAAATGTGGCCACATGGAAAAGGCCATAGTTAAGACACAAAGCCTGTAAAACACACGCTTTTGCCTCAAGTTATAGACAAACCGTCTATAAATGAACATGCACCCCAGGACATTGTATGTACGCATATAACTGTCTTGTAAAGTGTCCCTTGTATGTTATTTCGTTTATGCATGTCTTATGAACAACTTACTAGTTCATATAAGTTCATATATGTCGTGTCTCCTATCAAATTAATGCTCTCTTCACGACTTACACTTTCATGTATGTCACTTCCTCGTAGGAAGCAATGTGTGTTTGTTGCATTAATTGGAGTATATATGGGCACAGGCCCATCGAATCTTGCTCAAAACAAAGAGCCATAAATCTCCCACAGAGGAATTTCCCGCTGGAAAAGCCCAACAATCCCATTTGTCAACCCGACTGTCGAGGGTGGGATTTCTCTAAGACTCTTAAGAGAGATGCTGCCGACCCACGCTCTTCTCTTCTCCCTCTGGACCAAAACGACGCGTCATCTTGGCTGTCTATCAGCCGGCCAACAGGCCAGGCCAGATAAGGCCTACACACACAGCCTCACGTGTGTGTGTGGGACAGGAAACCAGATGCCACCAGCAGGCCGAACTCCTCACGGCGTGTGCAACTTCCTCAACCTCGATGGAGTCAAAACAACCATGCAAGTTCACAGTCGTTCCTTCGCTCAACACGGAAGGAAACGATCGCAACTGCAAAACCATCGGACGGAACCATCAAGACTTTCTCCCGCGACCGTACAGTGGGGAGAACAAGTATTTGATACACTGCCGATTTTACAGGTTTGCCCACTTACAAAGCATGTAGAAGTCTGTAATTTTTATCATAGGTACTTTTCAACTGTGAGTGACGGAATCTAAAACAAAAATCCAGAAAATCACATTGTATTATTTTTGAGTAATTAATTTGCATTTTATTGCATGACATAAGTATTTGATACATCAGAAAAGCAGAACTTAATATTTGGTACAGAAACCTTTGTTTGCAATTACAGAGATCATACGTTTCCTGTAGTTCTTGACCAGGTTTGCACACACTGCAGCAGGGATTTTGGCCCACTCCTCCATACAGACCTTCTCCAGATCCTTCAGGTTTCGGGGCTGTCTCTGAGCAATACGGACTTTCAGCTCCCTCTAAAGATTTTCTATTGGGTTCAGGTCTGGAGACTGGCTAGGCCACTCCAGGACCTTGAGATGCTTCTTACGGAGCCACTCCTTAGTTGCCCTGGCTGTGTGTTTCGGGTCGTTGTCATGCTGGAAGACCCAGCCACGACCCATCTTCAATGCTCTTACTGAGGGAAGGAGGTTGTTGGCCAAGATCTTGCGATACATGGCCCCATCCATCCTCCCCTCAATACGGTGCAGTCGTCCTGTCCCCATTGCAGAAAAGCATCCCCAAAGAATGATGTTTCCACCTCCATGCTTCACGGTTGGGATGGTGTTCTTGGGGTTGTACTCATCCTTCTTCTTCCTCCAAACACGGCAAGTGGAGTTTAGACCAAAAAGCTCTATTTTTGTCTCATCAGACCACATGACCTTCTCCCATTCCTCCTCTGGATCATCCAGATGGTCATTGGCAAACTTCAAACGGGCGTGGACATGCGCTGGCTTGAGCAGGGGGACCTTGCGTGCGCTGCAGGATTTTAATCCATGACGGCGTAGTGTGTTACTAATGGTTTTCTTTGAGACTGTGGTCCCAGCTCTCTTCAGGTCATTGACCAGGTCCTGCCGTGTAGTTCTGGGCTGATCCCTCACCTTCCTCATGATCATTGATGCCCTACGAGGTGAGATCTTGCATGGTGTCCCAGACCGAGGGAGATTGACCGTCATCTTGAACTTCTTCCATTTTCTAATAATTGCGCCAACAGTTGTTGCCTTCTCACCAAGCTGCTTGCCTATTGTCCTGTAGCCCATCCCAGCCTTGTGCAGGTCTACAATTTTATCCCTGATGTCCTTACACAGCTCTCTGGTCTTGGCCATTGTGGAGAGGTTGGAGTCTGTTTGATTGAGTGTGTGGACAGGTGTCTTTTATACAGGTAACGAGTTCAAACAGGTCCAGTTAATACAGGTAATGAGTGAAGAACAGGAGGGCTTCTTAAAGAAAAACTAACAGGTCTGTGAGAGCCGGAATTCTTACTGGTTGGTAGGTGATCAAATACTTATGTCATGCAATAAAATACAAATTAATTATTTAAAAATCATACAATGTGATTTTCTGGATTTTTGTTTTAGATTCCGTCTCTCACAGTTGAAGTGTACCTATGATAAAAATTACAGACTTCTACATGCTTTGTAAGTGGGTAAACCTGCAAAATCGGCAGTGTATCAAATACTTGTTCTCCCCATTGTATATCTGGACGCCTTCCCGGGCAAATGCAAGTAATGTACTAAGAAATACAAGTTGCTGTGTAGTTAGCAAAACTGTAAACTCCTTTGCTCAGACAAAGGAGCTTATTAGGGATGGTTCTCCCAGGTTTTAGAGTCTTTGCATAACTTCATCCATCTGTACTGACCCGGTTCTTCTAACCACTTTAACTTTGCCTCTTGTTTTGTGTATGTATGTTTTTTTTTTTTTATGTCTGTTTAATCTTGTCCATGATTTAGTTATTAAAGTTTGTGCACAATATATGTTGGTTCTGACTCCCTGCCTGCAAATAAATTGTCACTTAAATGATCGATCTTGTTATGCGCTCTAAGCGCTTATGTAAATACAAAGGAAGAATTATTTTTCTGTGGCCATGAAAAATATCCTTAGAATGAATTAATAATCAATACTGAACGTTCACAGGATGAACTGATTGATTGATTGTAATGTTAATGTAGCCACATCAAGTTAATCTATTTAACTGATTCAAATATTCATAATTAATCATAATGAATAATCATAATGAGTTATGAATAATTATTAATATTTCCCCTCTGAGCTAATTTGCTACAACAGTAAAGATTATAATATGCAATGTTATTTTATATTTGATTACTTTATTCAATTTCTGTACCTGAAAACCACTGTTAGATACCTGAAAAACCTGAAAAGCACTGTTTATTTTATATGCATCTTTGCTGTATTGTATGTATTTGTGCTGTTACTTGTAGTTTGATTATTTGTTCTTATTTTGTTTATTTTTATTTGACAAATGTCCTAATTTCCCCTTAAAACCGTGATACAAACCGAACCGTGAGTAATTTGAACCGTTCCACCCCTACTATACAGTAACAAGCACTCTTTCGGATGAGATGTAAAACCGAGGTCCTGACTCTCTGTGGTCATTAAAAATCCCAGGATGTCCTTCAAAAAAAAGGGGGGTTTAACCCTGGCATCCTGGCCAGATTTGCCCATTGATCTCTGTCCATCATCATGGCCTCCTAATCATCCCCATATACTGATTGGCATCATCACTCTGTCTCCAATAAGCTGGTGTGTGGTGGGCGTTCTGGCGCAATATGGCTGCCGTCACATCATACAGGAGGATGCTGCACATTGGTGGTGGTTAAGGAGATTTCCCCCTTCCACATAAAGCACTTTGAGTGCAGAGAAAGCGTTATATAATTGTAATTAATTATTATTGTTATTAGGGTTTTTAGGGTTAGAAGGGTTAATTATTAGGGTTAGGGAACTGTTGCCAAACATATAACATGCTAGAAAAATAATAAATATTGCAATAATGATCCAATCATAGACACTTAAGCATATTTAAATCCAAACAGCAACCTTTTTTTTTGGCCGGGCAGTGTATATCCCTATAGTGTTATAGTTGTGTTGAGAAATCAGGGGATTTTGTTCTCCACTAATTCTAGTATTAGTGCCATATGGCCTACAATAACTTGCCAATTTTTCATCTATGCTTACTGTATTTCTGACCCAACTGAATATGATTGTCCTGAGATTCCTACGTGCAACTGCACTCAAAAAGAAATGCTGTTGAGCGAACTTAATTAAATTAAGGAAAACTTTTCCACGAAATTGAATTACATTTTTCCAACAAAACCTAACTGGTTTGAAATGATTTGTTGTAATCTTGTTGTATGAACTTAAATTCATTTAGTCAAGACTACTAAAAACTAATTCTCATTCCTACTAGATAAAGTAGGAATGGGGGGGTAGAACTGATGACCATATGTAGACTGTGGGAACTGTCAAACTAATTTATTTTATTTATTTCTATAAAAAATAATAGTCAACGCAACACTTGTTCACATGCTAAGTGTAACATTTGTAGCATGCAAGTAATGATCAAGTAAAACATTTCTCATCACTGGCGTTAGCTCAGTTACAGCTCATAGAGAACAGCATAGACTTATTTCACGTAGCCACCCACAGCCTAACCACAAGGTCTACACTTCAGCATAATGATAACCTCAAAAATCAACACAGAACAACACATTTAAAGGGGTAATGAAAAAAAACAAAGATTTGTGTTGTTTCAGCTTATTTTATTTAAATAAACTGAGCAAACAGCTAGATCTTTTTTTATGTATTTATTTTTTATTTATTTATTTTTTTTTTTGAGTGTGTGCAGTGAAAATCAACATCAGCTTTAAATGAATAAATACCACTCTTTAACCATTTGGCTACATTTGTATTTAATCATTTAGCAAACGCTTCTGTCCAAAGCAACTTACAAATGAGGAGAACAACGCTGTGACTAAAGCTATTACTGCAGTATGTAGCATACATACTGCGCAAAGTATGAAAATGATCTTTATGCATAAAATACCCAGTGCATATAACAGCTTTTCGTATTTTAGCATCACACGGGGAACTTGTTTATTACTATTCTGAGTGCGAAGATTATACGACTCAGTTATGGGGGAGTTCTTCTTGCCTCTTTACAGCATTCATGCTGTTTGGAAATGAGTTAGTGGACTCTGTGTGCAGTGGGTATAAACTTTTTATGAGTTGATTTAATGTGGTGCTGTATTGATTTGACTGTTTGTTGAGGGTTTTTATTGAGGTAGTAGTGATGCTTTGATCAGATATTCTTCTATTCACAGTCACACACTCCATTAGAGCAGTAAAATGAAATGCAGTACTCTGTTTTTTAGTGCAGTTTCCTGACGATAAAACACTTGTAAATTAATAAAATAGTTTGGATTATTGTAGAATTATTTATAATTCAATTTATTCATGAAATGAAAGAGTTTCTTTATTGTGCTTTATGCTAAAGTGCAGAACAAAAATTAAAAAGATTGTTTACAGCTTTCCAGAACTCAACCCTCGTCTGCTATTGGTCAGACAGATAGTCCCGCCCCCAAACTAGAGGTTTTAATATAGCTTTCTTTTCTTTTTTCTTTTTTTACTGAAGATGCCACTGATAACAGTACAAAGTATTTTTTTTTTATCTGCATATCTGTGCATATCTTCCTTTTTCATTCATCTGGCCATTTGGGTATTTTACAACCTCTTGCTTCCATTTAAAATGAAATAAAAGTTCTCTCTTCTCAGCCTCTCTGCTCTATTAATTTATTTGAACAACCTGTTTGCTCATAATTCTGGGATCTCCTAGCTATAAAACCGAAGTGGTGTACTCTCTTGCCTGATAAACCAAATCATTGCATGTAAATTAATTATAAGTTCCAGTATGAGATATATAGACAAAGTCAGTGTAAACTGTGTGAAATAGTGTCTGATTTTATAAACATAAGTGTAATGGGTCAGGAAGCAGCCTATTCAGATTGAGCTTCCCTTAAACATTTAGTCCTAAGGATTTTACTAGTTGAGTAGTGTAAAAATTTTACTTTAGAAATGTCTAGAGAATTAAAAATTCATGTGGGTTTTACAGAAAAGCATTCCTTCCAGATTTATTTTTTTTTGCGTGTAAATGGAACTGAATTCCATTTGTAATACAATGTTTTACAGCAAAGAATGTATATACATCATATAAAGTACTGTACATGCAGATACAGGTTGTTCCCTTTCAAAAGCTACACTCAATGCTGCGCTGCTTAGCGCTATTGGGAATGTCTTTATCATGACCAGCTGTGAATATAGTGTGTAAACACATCAATGGAATTGACCTAGAGCTTTTATAGCCTCTGTTAGTGACATCATCATAATGTGCCAGCATCAGAGGCTATAAATAGATGAGCCCACAGCTGCATCGTCAGGTCTTTTGTCTTCAGAGGCCATTCTGTGTTGGTGTGCGTCAAAAAATCTCTCTCTCTTTATCTGACTACAGATCTTTGTTAGGAGTTAGATTTCAACTGGCAGTGTGCAGATTTTCTCTTTCTCATCTCTGTCTCACAAGTGAAAAGAGTTAAATCAAAGAAAACAAAGCAGAAAAATTAGTCAACAACAAAGTAAGCGCTGTGTCCCTCCATGTTTTTTTCCTATGCAGAAATGGATACACACACTTACTGCTTTGTTTGTTTGGGGGAAGAGGACGCGGCTGTTGGAGCAGGGTGAGTGCGAGCACTGTGAGTTATTCACAGTTGAAATGCTTTGTGCTCATCTTGGCTACTTCCAGACTGCACCCATATTACCACCGCGGGGCTCCCGCAGGGATTTGGCTGACGAGCAAGAGACGGGTCCGTCCCTTTCGCTTGCTCACTCACCAGATCTATATGTTCCCTCGTGTGATTCCGAAGCGCTCCCCGGTGCTTCTTCGGGTCATGCAGGGGACGATAATGAATTTCTTGGGTCTGCGGACTTCAAGCAGCCAACCTCTGAGCGTTCCTCGCTCGACAATAAATCCGTCGAGGAATTAATCGAGGTGGTTACTCGCGCGGTGGCCAGATTACAGCTTGACTGGCCTCGCGAACAAGGGACCCCCAAACGTAGTAAGCTAGAGGATAGGTTTCTATCAAAGTCATGGAGAAAACCATATACATTCCGTGTCTTTGTGCCTTCAACGTCGACTTTTTCGACTATCGTGGGTGCGAAGTCACAGGGGTATGCGGAGATGCCTCAGGTTGAAGAGACGCTCGCGAGCTATCTCTCGCCTGGGTCTGCATCTTCACTTAAAAGACCTACCCTCCCTACGAAGCCGTGTAGAACAACTTCGGCTATCGTGGGAAAAGCTTATCAAGCTGCAGGTCAGGCTGGTGCTGCGTTGCACACTATGACAGTGTTACAGGTGTACCAGGCTGACCTCTTGAAGGACATTACGATTGACGGGGATAAAAGATAAAGGCAGCGTTTTTCTCATTGATTCCCCAGTTTCTCCCTCTGGCCTGTTTGGCGACTCAGTAAACACAGTAGTCTCCAGGTTCAGAGAAGTTATAAAGCATGAGGAAGTTTTTGTACAGTTCCTTCCTCGCCAAGAGGGGAGGGGCCATCGGCCACCCAACCTCTCCCTGGTCCTTCAAGAGAAAGGGAGGTGAAAAAGCAGAGTGTGGCGAGTCGCGCTCCCCCTCGAAAAGACTGGGGGCCGGCTCGTCTGCCAACTGCCTCGAGTTGATGGCTGTATTTCTGGCCCTGAAATACTTTCTCCCACAGTTGAGGGGCTGTCATGTCCTAGTGCGGGTGGACAACACAGCGACAATCTCTTACATAAATCACCAGGGAGGTCTGCGCTCACGCAATCTGAACAGAATAGCGAGGCGGATTTTCCCTGGGCCCAGGACAAGTTCCTGTCACTCAGGGCAGTGTACATTCCGGGGCAATTGAATGTGGGAGCGGATTTACTGTCCAGACAGAAATTACAGATGGGGGAATGGAAACTCCACCCAGAAGTAATGAATCTGGATCTGGATCAGATTTTACGAAGCAGAAATGGACCTCTTTGCCTCTTTTCAGACAGCGCAACGTCCCCTCTACTTTTTTCTGAGTCACCCAGCCCCCCTGGGTCTGGACGCGATGGCACACACATGGCCCAAAATGTGCCTGTATGTGTTACAGTCTCTCTGCTCCCAGGAGTTCTAGCCAGAGTTCGCCAGCAAGGGTCTTGCATCTTACTGATAGCGCCGCGTTGGCCGAACAGAGTATGGTCCTCGGGGATAATGTCTCTCCTCAACGGCTCGCCATGGGTGATTCCGGAGAGGAGGGACCTTCTGTCTCAGGTGGGGGGCACGATATTCCATCCCAGGCCCGACCTGTGGAACCTTCATGTTTGGCCCCTGATGGGTACCAACTGAGGGACATTGGGTTTTCGCCTGACGTTATTGAGACCATTCTAAGTGCTAGGGCTTCCTCCACTAGAAAAAGTTATGCCAGTAAATGGGGTGTCTTTGAAAGATGGTGTACGACACATAATGCAGATCCAGTCAATTGTCAGATTGCTTCAGTTCTGGACTTCCTGCAGGAAAAGTTGTCAACAGGCACATGCCCTGCAACTCTCAGGGTTTATGTGGCCGCGCTTTCGGCCTACCACGCCTTGGTTGACGGGGTGCCACTCGGGAGACATCCTCTGCTCGCTCATTTCATTCGTGCGATTGAGGCCTCCCGTAAGAACCAAGATCCCTTCATGGGACTTAGCTATAGTCCTCGAGGGTCTGGTTGAGACCCCCTTTGAACCTCTAGAGTCAGTGTCTGAAAAACTTCTGACCCTAAAGATGGTTTTCCCTATGGCTATAACTTCCTTAAAGAGAATCGGGGACATGCAGGCTATCGCCATCCTGCTTAGACTTTGTCCCAGGAATGGTGAAAGTAATTTTGCATCCTCATCCTGACTACCTGCCTAAGGTTCCTTTGTACTGTACATCCTGTCACTCTTGAGACCTGCCCTCCGCTGTTCTCAACGCTGGATCAGGAGAAACTTCATAGACTGTGTCCAGTTCGTGCTCTTCAGGCCTATGTCCACCGCACTAGCCAGTGGCGTAAATCAGAGCAACTGTTTGTTTGTTATGGGGGCTGTAACAGAGGTGCGGCCGCCACCAAACAGACCATGTCACATTGGGTCAGGGATGCTATTGCTCTCGCCTATGAGGCGCGCGGCCAAGCTTCACCAACAGACTTAAGGGCTCACTCCACCAGGGGGGTCGCCTCCTCTACTGCTTTAGCAAGGGGTGCCCCCTTACAACTTGTTTGTGATGCGGCAGGTTGGTCCTCTCCGCACGCATTCATAAAGTTTTATAGTTTGGATGCTCATGCCACTCCGGGCTCTCACGTCCTTGAGTCGACATCACAAGCTAATGTCTGAGGCTTTCTTGCGTTCTTGTGAGCACAGCTACACAACCGTAAGGGGTCCAGACACCTTCAAGCACGGAGGCGTGGGTATTCTCATTCCCAATAGCTCTAAGCAGCGTAGCATTGAGTATAGCTTTTGAAAGGGAACGGTCCGGGTTACTTGACTGTAACCCTGTTCCCTGATAAAGCGGAACGAGATGCTGCATTGCTTTGCCGTGCTGAAGATGTCCCAGGACTGCTCTTCAGACAAAATATCCTGACGATGCAGCTGTGGGCTCATCTATTTATAGCCTCTGATGCTGGCGCATTATGATGATGTCACTAACAGAGGCTATAAAAGCTCTAGGTCAATTCCATTGACGTGTTTACACACTATATTCACAGCTGGTCACGATAAAGACGTTCCCAATAGCGCTAAGCAGCGCAGCATCTCATTCCACTTTATCAGGGAACAGGGTTACAGTCAAGTAACCCGGACCAATTTATTTTAAAAAAAAAAGTTTTGTGAAAAGAACCTAATGGAAAATGGCCATCTTAAAAGTATAATTTAACAATATCGCATTCAGATTAAGATGTTTCACTTTGTGTTTAATATAGTATTCCATTAGGCTGCTGGTAATACATTAATTAGCAATACCAAATATTTATGGGTGTAATAGAATATAAAAAATATGAATAGTAATACATTTCTACTAGTTCTTGCATGAATGAAGAAGGGAAAAAAACACTTGTCTTGGCACTATAATCATTGGGGTATTTACAGTTGGTCACTTCATACCGTATTTTAGTAGATCAGATTTATATCCATT
The DNA here is from genome assembly GCA_039654105.1 of Coreius guichenoti. Taxonomy (NCBI): domain Eukaryota; kingdom Metazoa; phylum Chordata; class Actinopteri; order Cypriniformes; family Gobionidae; genus Coreius; species Coreius guichenoti. The sequence continues at coordinate 13,750,822 of CM077183.1, forward strand.
ATGTGGTGACATATTTATGTGGCCCAGTGTAAATGGAGTGTGCATTCCCTACAGAACCTCATTTCACCAAGTTCAACATGTTCCTGGATCAATATCTTTGTTGATCCTGGAACAACATTCCAATCAACCAATCAGATTTGAGGGACAAGTTTACAGTTTATGTCAAGTTTAGGCTTAAAATAAGGGTTAGGTGCTTCTACATCAGTGTTATTCACCTATCATTTCCCTCTGATTTTAGGGATAAGTTATGGGTAGGGTTAGGTTTAGGGGTAGGGATATGGTTAAGATAAAATTTTCGGACAGTAATGTTGTTCCAGGATCAATAAAATGTTGACCCAAGAACGAGTCTAACTCCGCAAAATCAGGACGTGCGCATTCCCTGTCGGATAGCAATCTGTTCAATTAAAACAAAGTGGCCAAGTGTAAATACCCCAGTGTCTATCTGCCATTGTTTAGTGACTAACGTAAAACTGCAAAGAGGAATCACACTTTTTGAGAATGGCTGTTACTGACCTAGTTATGGAAGTTTTTCAGTGTTGCATCAGCTGAGCTATTATGGTTTTTCGAATGTTCCCTTTCATGAAGTGTGTAATATAGCTGTTTGTGAATGTAAACGTTCTGCAAAGTTGTAAAGTCGAAAGTGCACAATAAATAAAGTTGTCTTCCAAAAGAAAGAATCAACTCTGAACCGCCTAAACGTGTCGTCTGTAATTCGAATCTCACTGTGTGACGGCTCTACGTCACTAGAAAATACATTTGCATAATGCCCGCCTATGTTGTACGTTTTCCGCCCGCAAACAACTTGACCCACCCACAAACTGCTTCTCAAATCGCTTGCTCTTGAAAGAGCCAACTTGCTCCTCAGAATCACAACCTGTAAGTATGATTAATTATTTATGTATATATTTTCTACCGGGTGTTCAAAATACATAGTTTTGTGTGTTATATTGTGTAAGTTTCCGGCTAACTCACCTAATTGTTTTGCTGAAATACTTCTGCAAATCAGCTGTGGGCCCACTATTACCTAAAACTGTCTCTATTAATGCAGATTGTCTGTTGTTCTTACTACTTTGAGTAAAGATAAAGAATGGAGAAAGATTTGTTTTGCAAACTTTAATGTTACATCAGTCATTCATGTTAGTGCTCGGCTATGCGCTGTTATTAATACAGTTCCCACATGTGTACCGCAATAAATTAGAAATATACACATCGGTTTGTAGATGGACATAGACTTGTTGATGCTGATGGTGAGGAATTACAGTTGCAACATCTCATAATGTATGTCAAAATGAGGGGCGTATCACAGAGAAACGTTCTGCTCAAGTCGTCCTTGCGATGGAGGTTCGGGTTGAATAACAAGCCAAGGCAAGGCAAGTTTATTTATATAGCACATTTCATACACAATGGTAATTCAAAGTGCTTTACATAGAAAATGAATTAAAATAGTGATAACATATGCATAAGAAATAAGAATACCATGTATAAGAATTAAAAATAAAAACAAGGATAATTAAAACAGTTGTAAAGAGAATTAAAAAAAAATAAGAATAAAATGATGATAAATAGATTCCTAACTGCCTGATTCTCTAAATTCGGGGTACCCCTATCTGAGATGGAAGAGATGGAGCAGGTTCGCAATGTCTCCTGGACCTTACAAGTCGGTCCAAGACGGGCTCCTGTAGGGGACGTTACCTATGCCCTGCAGGGCCTCCCCTTTCTTTAGTCCGCTTCTTTGCACTGTCTGCTACCGTTTTACCTATGCCTTTAGCACGTAACGACGCTATCAGCGACTTCTTATACCATTAACCCTTAGTATAATTATGCCTCACTCTTCACAAGCAGAATGAAGCGAAGCACACTGCTCTCCTTTTCCAATCTCTTCCAGTCAGACAGCCCTAATAAAAAATAATAATCAACAGATGCATAAGAAATAGAAATCTACAGTTGTAAAGTGAATTAAAAAGAATAGTGATGATATATCTGCTTGATTCTCTAAATTCGGGGTACCCCTATCTGAGATGGAAGAGATGGAGCAGGTTCGCAATGTCTCCTGGACCTTACAAGTCGGTCCAGGACGGGCTCCTGTAGGGGACGTTACCTATGCCCCGCAAGGCCTCCCCTTTCTTGAGTCCGCTTCTTTGCACTGTCTGCTACCGTTATACCTATGCCTTTAGCACGTAATGACGCTATCAGCGACTTCTTATATCATTAACCCTTAGTATAATTATGCCTCACTCTCCACAAGCGGAATGAAGCGAAGCACACTGCTCTCCTTTTCCAATCTCTTCCAGTCAGACAGTCCTAACCAAAAATTATAATCAACAGATGCATAAGAAATAGAAATAAACAGTTGTAAAGAGAATTAAAAAGAATAAAATGATGATATATAGATAAAATAACAATAACCAAAGATAAGAACAAAGGTAAACTAAAACAGTTATAAAAAGAATAAAAAGATGATACATAGATAAGATAAGGTGCAATCAGTCGGACGTAAAGTGGCACAGTGCTCATTCAGTAAATGCACAGCTAAACAGATGTGTTTTGAGTCTGGATTTGAATGTGGCTACTGTAGGAGCACATCTGATCTGTTCAGGAAGCTAGTTCCAACTGCGGCTGGCGTAATAGCTAAACGCAGACTCTCCTTGCTTTGAGTGAACCCTTGGTATTTCTAACTGACTTGATCCTGATGATCTGAGTGATCTGTTGGGTTTGTATTTAATCAGCATATCTGCAATGTATTGAGGTCCTAGGTCATTGAGTGATTCATAAACAAGTAATAGTGCTTTAAAATCAATTCTAAATGTAACTGGAAGCCAGTGTAAAGACCTGAGGACTGGTGTGATATGGTCATATTTTCTGGTTCTGCTCAGAATTCTGCTTTATTTCCAAATGTAGTGATTTCAGTTTTGTCTTTGTTTAACTGAAGATAGTTTTGGCACATCCAGTTGTTAACTTCATCAATGCATTTGCAGAGGGAGTCAATGGGGCTATAGTCATTAGGTGATAGTGCTAAGCAGATCTGGGTGTCGTCAGCATAGCTGTGGTAAGCAATTTTGTTATTTTTCATTATTTGGCTCAGTGGCAGCATATACAGGTTGAATAGGAGTGGTGCAAGAATTGACCCTTGTGGGACTCCGCATGTCATGGATGTCCACTCAGACTTATGGTCACCTATACTCACATAATAACCTCTCCCTTCTAAGTATGACCTGAACCATTTAAGGACCATCCCAGAAAGCCCGACCCAGTTTTCCAGCCTGTCAAGAAGTATGTTGTGGTCAACAGTGTCGAATGCAGCATTGAGGTCGAGTAGTACCAGAACTGATGTTTTGCCTGTATCTGTATTTAAGCAAATATCATTTATTATCTTTATGAGCACTGTCTCTGTGCTGTGATGCGGTCGGAAACCAGATTGAAAATTGTCCAAAAGTATCCATTTGAGCTTAAGAATTTGTTCAGATGATTGAAAACAACTTTTTCAATGATCTTGCCTATGAAGGGGAGATTTGAGATTGGTCTGTAGTTGCTCAATATGAAGTTATCCAGATTTCTCTTTTTCAGGAGAGGCTTAAATACTGCGGTTTTAAGGGAGTTTGGAAAAGTCCCATAAATAAGTGAGGAGTTTACCACTTCTAGGAGATCTGCTTCTAAACAGTTAAAGACACTTTTGAAAAAAGAAGTGGGGAGTGTGTCAAGGGCGCAGGTTGATGTTTTGAGGTGCTGTACCGTTTCTTCTAAAATTTTACCATCAATTGCTTCGAAATCAGACATAGTAACTTTCTGAGGTTGTGGTCTGATCTGTCTGACCCCAGAGCAACTCAAGGATGTGCTGATCGCCTTTCTGATATTATTGATTTTCTCGGAGAAGAAGGAAGCAAACTCACTGCATTTGCTGTCTGAGTGCATTTCACTGGGAATGTGACTCGGGGGGTATGTTAGTCTCTCTACAGTAGCAAAAAGAGTGCGCGTGTTGTTTTTGTTTCTGTTTATAATATTTGAGAAGAAGGTCTGTCTAGCTTTGCCTAGTTCCACATTGAAAGCATGAAGGCTGTCTTTATAGATGTTATAATGGACTACAAGTTTTGTCCTCCGCCACATGCGCTCAGCTTTTCTGCATTGTCTTTTCATTATTTGCACTGCTGAGTTTCTCCAAGGTGCTTTTTGTCTGCCATTTTTTTTCCTGAATTTCACAGGAGCAATATCATCAATTACACTAAAAAAAGAGATGCTTAAATGAGAACACTAATGTGCTGTTTATGAAGGCTATATCTCTAACACCAAGCATATCTGCAGACTCTGTTGATTTTCTCCTTGACTCCTTTAACTCAAAAGTTAAGAGACAGATCTAGCTTCAGTGGCAGGAGAGATCAATATATCAAAGAAAATACAGAAATGATCAGACAGTGCTACATCCTTAATAACAATCGATGAAATGTTTAGACCCTTACTGATAAGTAAATCTAGAGTATGTCCACGATCATGTGTGGGTCCATCTACATGTTGAGTCAAATCAAAAGTATTTAAAACAGTTGAGTTCTTTTGCCATATTGATTTCTTGCATTATCTATGTGAATGTTAAAATCCCCAGCAATAGCAAAACAGTCAAACTCTGAGGAAAAATGTAAAATCCTCAACAAAGGCTGGAGAGTATTTCGAAGGCCTGTAAATAACGATAAGCAGGATGCGTGGAGCACCTTTTAACACAATACCCAGATATTCGAAAGACAAATAATCACCAAATGATACTTGCTTACATTGATAGACATCTTTAAAAAGAGCAGCAACACCTCCACCTCTCCTGTCCGCTCTGCAGACACTCATAAAAGTAAAGTTAGGAGGGGCTGTTTCATTGAGGACTGTTGCGCTGCAGCTGTCTTCTAGCCACGTTTCATTTAGAAGCAAAAAATCTAGGTTGTTTGTGGTTAAGTCGTTGACTAGAAATGATTTGTTCTTAAGTGAACGGATGTTTAAAAGTGCTAACTTAACAGTATTCATTTTTTTCCCCACAGTAATATTAGTTTGATGTGTAATAGGCAGCAGATTAGATGGGTTTGCTATACGGCCTGAGAAGGCCTTAGACTTTCTATCACGTAATAGAACAGAAATAGAGAAAGAGACAGGCACACTGGGTTCCCGCTTGTTCTGTAAACATTTGATAAAGTCACTGTTATCATAGCGGGGACCCGACACACATCACTGAGAGCTGGTATCAGTTGTTTTTGGTTCACCTACAACAGATTGGGTGTGGGCCCTGGCGTTGTGACCGAAGAAATCTCACAGGAGGATGGGGAGGGTGAGCTGGGCCCACAGGCTTTGGTGGTTGTGGGGCTTGACGCTTTTTGGTTGATATCTGGGGGCTTCCTCCATTTTCTCTGAGAAGCTCAGAAGTGTGGATGCTGGAGAGAGGAATAACATGTCTGGTGAGGGAGGCTGTTGCTCTGGTGTTATCGGAAGCTGAAATATGTTATCCTGGCTTCGCTAGCTGTTTTCCAGAAAGTCATCCTTGGATGCTGAATCTTGGAGCAGTTCTAATCCGTCACAGTCTATCTGTAGTGAGCTCTGTGGGCAGGGCTCAGCTGGGAGTGTGTCCGTGAGCAGTGGTTGTTGTGGCTGCGTGGTGTTATCATTGTCCTTGTGGGGTGTGTCAACCGCATGTCCATTCAGGTGCTGAAATGAAGTCCTGTGGTCGTCCATACTCTATCCAGGTGTGTGTGTGCCATCCAGGTTGGGTGGGTTGGCACACACTGCTGAAGGATGATGAAGGGAAAAGTAAATGTTGTCCTTTAGCACTCTTGCACCAAGTTTGTTTGGGTGGAGGCCATTTGATGTAAACAGTTGTCTCTGACTCCAGAAGAGATTGAAGTTGTCAATGAAGTTCAGTCCCTTCATGTTGCAGGTTTTTTGCAGCCATGTATTAAGCCCAAGCAACCGAGAGAACCTATTTGTTCCTCTTGCTGGAAGTGGTCCACTGATGAACGGCTGAACTTTCAGTCTTCTAAGTGTTTCAAAAAGTTCATTGAAATCCCTCTAAAGGAGTTCTGACTGCTGTCTCTGAATATCGTTCTTCCCCACATGAATGATAAGTCGATTTGCAGTCTTATGTTTCATCAGAATGTTCTGAAGTTCCCTGTTTACATCAGAAACTGTTGCTAGTGGAAGGCAGCACGTAGTTGTATCCCTGCTGCTAATGTTTCTGATAATGGAGTCACCCACTATCAGAGTCCTGGGCTCGGCTGCGCTCTGAGCTGAGTGCCGCTGTCTGCTCGACCTTGAGTGCCTGTTAGCATCAGTGTTAGCTACGGGCTGATTCGATCTGTGTTCGATCACATTCATCACGTTTGGGGATTCCTCACCCACATTCATTAATACTTCAAATCTGTTTTCAAGATGAATAGTTGGTGGTAGGAAACCAGTGTTTGCAATCCTTGTGTCTGGGGTAGAGCATGCTACTGCGGCAATATGTGATGCTTGTGACAATCTGATGTCTCGAGTGCCTTTGGGTCTTGCTCCCTGTTTGTGCCATCGATTAGTGTGTTGATCAGTTACTTGTTTCTCTACACTCATTTTGGCCTGTTGAGGAGCACTAAATTCATAGGACTCACCGGCTGTGTGCTGAGGGCGTCCATGATGAAGCTCTGTTGTGTGATTCGTCTGGTTTGGTAGTTCTGCAAGGAACTTTGTTTCAAGAACTGCAATCCTTTGTAAAAGTCTGTGGCAGTTTGTGCAGAAGGTAGATTCTTGAACTAGAAGAGGCATTTTCTTATCCTTTTGAATGTAGGCAGCTGTGTTTTCCCTTCTCTGGAATGTAAGCTGATGGCAGTGGGAGGTTGGTCGGATAAAAAATTCTGCTTTTTTGTAGTAATCTTCCAGTCACCAGAGTTTCTAATTTTATCGTTGAAGTCAAGCTTTGTCGTTTGAGCACTGTGCTGATTTGCTGAAGTTAAAATTATGAGATAAAATATAGAAGCGATAGAGCAAAGCACGGAGCAGTAAGCAAGAGCGTCCGAACAGTAGCTAAGCAGGAAGCAGAAACTTCCAATTTTCTTGATGAAACAAGTTCTTCCAATGTTTCATCATCGGACTCCCGCTCAGATTGATATGGTAAAATCAATGCCATCGTTACTTTTTTTACAGTATGTACAACTAAGGACTGAGAAAGCCTCCAGAGCTGAAGTACAGTTATGGTAATGGGCGTTTAGCTTCTGACACGCGCTGTAAGCGGTAGCCCAATCGTAACAGACTCAGGCGTCTGGCCAATCAGAGCAGAGTAGCTCATGGAAAGGAGGGATTTAGAGAGACTGATTCATCTGTCGAGTCTTTTAAGAATCATTGAAAAATGTGGTGATGTGCAATAAGAAAATTAAAGTGTTTTTTGACCTTTAATGCATGTAAACCTGTTGTAGGAGACCTCCAAAGCAAAATTAGGAAACTTTAAAGGGCACCTATTATGCAAAGTTTGAACATAAATGTGTGTTGGCAGTGTGTGTACACAACCACCCTATAATGGTAAAAATCCACCCACTCCTTTTTTTTTTAATCCCCATAAATCATAAGCAGTGTCTCAGAACAAGCTGTTTGCAGATTCCTGGCAAAGTGACGTCACATTCAGCTGTACAAAGTCTGCCATGTTTATCTCCTCACCAGAGAATTTAACAGCAGCATTCCAGTAAGAAATGTGTTCTTAATAAAGCTACTAAAGTTTATTCAGTCAAGAGCAGTGAGTGATTTTCTGTTTATCTGTTTATCTAATTTATTCAAATTAACAGCAGATATAGCAGTAGGTGCTGTATATTACACTGCTTTCACTTAGTACACAGATCTAATATACACATGGGATTTCTCTACTTGCTGCATACGTACACAGACATAACCAACTGTTTTCATGTGAACTTTGTGTGTTTCTGACATAACCTTGTGTGCATTTGACAGTTTAATCGCAATAACACATGAAAGAGAACTAGTCTAGTTTAATAGCCTACTCACGGACGCACCGACAGCCAGCTCTCTGTGCGCATGCGTTGAGTGTGTGTGCTCAAGTTGAGAGCATAGACTGTAAGGTTGAGAGTGCTATGGCTTTAAAACGCATGCATACGATAATATTTCATGATGATGAAGAACTGCAATGTCACGTGAGCGTGTCCGCGATAGAGATGATAATCAAAGCCAAACAGATGTATCATGTTTCAGTTTTCACATTTGCATGTTCACGAGCTGTGAAGGCTCCGCCCTCTGCGGTGGGGAGCAGCAGCTCATTTGCATTTAAAGGAGACACACACAAAACAGCTCATTTTTCTCAAACCCAAAAATTGTCATTTTCAAAATGGTATGTTAAATGATCTGTTAGGAATTTTGATCTGAAACTTCACAGACACACTCTGGGGACACCTGATATATATTACATCTTGTAAAATGGGGCATAATAGGTGCCCCATTATAATAGCATAATTGGGGCACTTTAAAAAATATTATATTCCAATGAGAAGACTGTATGCATGTCCTATGTAGCCTCACTTTCACTGACAAAAAAACCTAAAAAATAAATATGTCATCACCCTGACTAAGGTTTATGAAGCTTCCTTCTCCACGCTCTTAATTCGCTCCTCATTAGTCAGACTGATTTGTCCCTGAGGCCTGGTAGAATTGGGCGAATAAGTCACCGGAGCAGCCTGTAATGCATTCTATTAATTACTAAGATTCATGGGGGAAATGAATGGGGGAAACAAGAAAAGGGGGGATCGCTAGTCTTTTTTCAATTAGATTGTTTCTCTGCTCTGGAAAATTGAGTGCTTGATTTACACAAATGAAAGGCAAAAAAACAAATTATTAGATTTTCCCTCTCCTTTCAGTGTGTGAGCTGCATAATCTTTAAGACGGGTTCCATTACAAGTAATAGAAGGCATTTGTAATGGAAACTCATTTTAGAAACAAAACAAAAGGTAAAGTTGGTAGGCCTAATGGAATCAACAAATACTATTTGTTTTACAAACAAAGAATAATCATAATTTCCATCACTTTCATGGAAAATGTCACTTTATGTACATAGTAAAACATTATTCTGACTCATAGGTCAAGGGTCAGTCTCCTACAAAACAATTCCACTGTTCCTACACACAAACCTAAACTGAATAAGTTGGAAATTACATGGGGCCGTTTTTTTCTGTGAAGCTGAATAAAGCTAAACCCCATATTTTTTTGTGAGGAATAAAGACCAAACTAAAGTTATAGGTTTCATGTGGTTGAACAAAGTTTAAGGTCCACTGAGGCATCAAAGTGATTTCAGAAAAGGAAAATCCTCCTTGACCCATACTTTTTAAAAGTTTGAAGGGCAAAACATTCTGAACTCATTTCTTGTTCAATGGCTTTTCCCAGTGGAGGAATCTTCTCTTATGCTTTAAGCCTAATATTAAAAACATCCATGTCCTATATTAATAGGCAATTACCACTGTAGGTCAACCCCATTTATCAGGTTTATGGTAATGGTATTCGATGGCATATCCGCCAGCTACATAATTCAAAAATACAGTAAAAGTTTAGACTCTGAAGCACACATTAAATCAGATTGTTGAATGTAACCCTCTATTATTACTATTATTACTAAACATTAAACAATGTTTAAAGCAAAATTGCAGTATAGCCTTCAACGCCTAAAGCATAACCAATGATTTGGTTATGCTTTAGGCGTTGAAGGCTATACTGCAATTTTGCTTTAAACATTGTAGCCCTCAAGTAAGGAGGTCTGTTTTTTTCCATGACTCCCAAATTGGTAGAATCAGTTTAAAATCACTTCCATTGTTGTTTGTTCAATCCAAAACGCTTCAAAAGCCTCAATATACCTATTTGCATAGCGATGACTAGATTTTTGTCCTTGGTTTTCTCTGCCTTGGTGTAGGTCTGTTGTTACTGTATCATTTTTACTCATAAAAAAAAAAAAAAATCAAAGTCTCACGGACAAACTTGTCATTGATTGTTCTGCCACATCCAGTTGCTGTTCTGAGGGAGGAAAGATGTTCTATGGTAAGTTACATAATACCAAACTTTATTTCAAAACACTTCAATAAAATTACACAATCTGAGCTGACAGCTTTTTCTTCACAGTAGACAGAAACTCATTTTAGAGAGACAGATGGGATATTAGCTAACGGTAAACAGAGGCTAGGAGGATGTTTCATAAAAAGATAATAAACGTGTGTCATAGCCAAAGATAAACAGGTCACATACTGCATAGTTGATAAAGCAAATATGAACATCACCATGCAGGCTGATGGCAATTCAAAGTGCAATTCATGATTTATGATAGACTGGACTGGTGGCATAACAACAGTAAAAAAAAAGTTTCTGTCCTAGAATAAACAGTCACAGTTCTGACAACAGTGACATCATTTCCCATGTATTCTTCTCATTCATTTTCTCTACAGGAACCTTAATTCAAAATTCTTCAATAAAGAATTATAAGCCAAGAAACAACCACAATGCATACACTTGCAAAGTTAGAAATAATTGGGAGTTTTTTTAAAAACGTAAAAAAATAATAAATAAAAAAAAAAAGCCTCTTATGCTTACCAAGGCTGCATTTGGAAAAGTAAAGAAAAACAGTAATATTATGAAATTGTATTCTTATTTAAAATAACATTTTTCTATTATAATATATTTTATAAGTTAATTTATTCATGTGATGGCAAAGCTGAATTTTCATGCTTAAAATTCAGCTTTGCATCACAGGAAAAAAAAAAAAAAAAACATTTAAAAAATAATATTAAAATAGAAAATAGTTATTTTAAAGTGTAATCAAATTTCACAATATTCACAATACTGTTTTTACTGTATTTTTCATCAAATAAATGCAGTCTTGGTGAGCATAAGAGACGTACCCACCGCAAACCTTTGAATGGTAGTGTATATGCACAAATTTATAAGAATTTTGAGAACAGTGATTAATGGGAGCTGTTACATCTTCGTAGTTCTTCACCTAGAATTTGCATATTGAATTACAAATCTTTTTCTCTGATGGCTTCAACAGAAGCATATTCCATTGATTAATAACCTTGCTTGAGAACACTGTGAGTTGCTGTTTAAATTATCAATAATGATTCTAATCGTTAATTAATACTAATCTCACTAAACTATTATCTAGATGTCGACCTACTGATGTAATGATAAGTATAAACACATATATACTGAACACGACATATAGAAAGAAAAGTTCAAGTTTTCTTGGAAAAGAACAGCGATTCGAGGTCGAGATATTCATGTTTGCTCACGTTTTGTGTGGAGCTGGATCACACAAGCTATTTCTGATTCTCAGTAATCCTCTGCTCTAATCTTTCTTGAAAAAGAGATGCATTTAGGTCTGTAAGAAGGAGCATGGCCCTGATAGAACATTCAAATTTAAATAAGCCTCATAAGCAGGTTGAGACAAAGGGTTTCACAGGAATATTGGCTGTTGATTCAAATCACATGCAGAGTGGTGTGCCCTCAAATTTCTTGGGATGTCTTTGGTTGAACTCAAATAAATAAAGGTAATTTAAAACATTTAAGCATTTTTCAAATCCATTCAAAATCCAGAAGGTCCTCGAGGGCCCAAAAGATGAGAAAACAGCAATGGACACAATTACAAAGATGTGAATTGAACCTAGTGATGTAGTAAACATTACTCTAGGCATCACATATCTCCTCTTCAGTAACATAATCATGCAGTAATTTTTCCAAGCACAAAGTTTTATTGAAAGGCCACGTTTGAATCTTGTTTATGTGCGCATGTCCCTTGGAAGTACATATCTATTTACACAATAAATAGACAATTTTATTTTAGATGAAAAGTTCTCATCAGACATAAATGGCTCTCTATTATCATAAGAGCCAACCACTGACAAAGGACAGTGCTGTGGGGAAAAAACGTCTTTGAAATTCGCTCTTCGTTTTCTATAAACCATGTGTAGTCTAAATTAGAAACAAAATGATTTTTTGATATCTTCAATGCATCTGGAAAGATATCAATTTTCAGTCCCAGTCTCTCTCTCTTTCCCTCTGGAGACCCAGAGCAGAGAATAATCTGAAGAAGAAATATCACAAATCAAAAAAGGATGAGAAAAAAAGATGAAAATATGAGATATAGGCTTACTGTGTTTCAAGCTTGGGAGATGAAGGTGTTCTTTCTTCCTTCTCTTATCCCATCTTTTCATTCTGCTTGCATTATATTGATGTCTGAATGTCGACATTACCAAGAGGATCTTTAGACGGTTGTACTCAAACAGTGTAAGAAAGAAAATACAACAATAAAAAATTAAAAACAATATGAAATGGCTTGACAAGTGCAGTTTTGTTTCTTGTGATGTTTCTGGTGTATTTCTTACTGAAACAGGAAGTTTAGGCTGGAAATACAGTATCTAAAGGCACCCCTTTTAAAATACAGTGTAAAAAATCAAGTCATTTTTACAGAAAAAAAAAAAAAAACTCTGCTTGGCCTTTTGTGTTGAATTAGCCATGCTACTACTAAAAATCTTTTTTGTACTTTTAACTCCTATGTATAGGTTTCTACCTAATACCGGTACTTCTGAATGGGCTGAGGCTGGGATTTAGCGGGTTTAAAGTGAAAGTATTTGATGAACGTATACTATGTGCAGAGAGCATTCACTCACTATTGTTATCTCATTTTTGACCGAGGTGGCTTTTAGAGGCTTTTGCATTGGAAGTCTTCATATACAGACCATATGCCTTTTCAGGGGGTGCTTAATAAACTGGTAAACATTATATCCGTAAAACAGCTCAGGTAAACTATTATAAAGTGTGTGCTCTCCCTTTCATTACTGCCATGACCAGTATCGCTCCTGATCCATCCTTGAACTTTTTAGCAAAACCTGCCTTGAATTGTCCCTCGTTCAGGCAATGCACCTGCATTGCCTACAAGACACTGTTGTCGCTATAGCTCCTTGAGCGCGGAGAAAATGGTGAACAGTGCGTAAACTATGCTAATACGGAACAGTCTGTCAGCGCAGTGGGTGGAAACGTGCAGATTAAGGGGCGGTAATATTATAATAGATTCCCTTCCTACGTCAGAAGGGGAGAGAAATCTGAGCTGCTCGTTTTTTCACATGCTTGTAGAAAAAGGTGTAGCGTCTGGAGTCTGTTTTGGATCAAGATGAGTCGGTTCTGCTCTAAGTGTCAGAAAGCTTTTAGCTTTAGACGTGTGCATTTAAATTAAATGTCCTGGCACCGAGAAGTCTGAACTAAATTGCTCCGTTGTCACTTCTATGGCTTGGCCAAGGTAGAACAGACAACACCGTTAGAATCCTGTGACAACCTCAACCAGACCTGAATCTCCAGGTCTCTTACTCTCTTCCTTCTCCCCCCCTTTTCCACTCAGACAGAGAGTGGCCTGAGACTCATCCCAATACACATACACGGACATTTTCTCTATGTAGCCTTTAATTATAATTAAATATCCCAGAATGTATATGATGATTCCTGTGTGTACGCATGCTCCCTATGTCATGCCAACATAGTCATGATGTACGAACAATGTAAGGTCATTTAAAATGCTTGTATTCATGTGTAAGAATGTATCTTTGCTTTAATATCTCCCAGCCATACTGTGTTTGATATCTAAATATTCCTCTTTCTTTTTCTTAACCAACGGTGCACAGTAGGTGATTATGAAATGCATCACATTATGTTTACCCCCCTTTGGAGTAGAAATGTACCAAGTATGACACCATCATAAATTAGGCAAATGAAGTCATAAACAGAGACAAAGAAAGTGTTCTCCTGCCTAAAACTCCCACATTTGATTGGTTATTTCAGAAAAGATGGACGTATGTTAATGTTTCTTTAAAAGACAATGACACAAGCGCTTCTGTGCTCAGTCGGTGCATTCGATACACAACCCTCTTCCTCATCATCTCGGCTCGTCCCCTGGCCAGGCGGCTTCGGCCCTGGCTTGGCGGCTCAGTCACGTGGGTTGGTTCCTTTGAAGTCGGCAAGCTCCGCAGCCAGATGGACAGGCAACACACGCCATCTCAGTGCTCAGTCATCTTCAAAACTCCGACGAGACGATCTCCTCTTCCTCCCTTTCGGCATTCGCTCTAACCACCTTCAAACTTCCCGCGGATTGACAACGCTCCGGAAGGACCAAAAAGAGAGAACGCTCCAGCTCAAAGAACGCTCTGAGAGGACTCACACGCATTCTTTTATACTCAGCACAAAGCAACCCATGCAAGTATAAATTCCATCGAAATTTAGATGCGTTTAAGATTTGTACCCCTGTTAAGGTGAAATCATTCTTTGCTGGCTCTCTGTGGTTATGTTTGTGAAATTGCCATTCCTGAACCTTTCCTTTCTCTCTTGCTCTTCTTTTCATTCTCTTTCATTACTTTTCGTTATTCTGTATATAAATGTATTCTTTATTTAGTCATATGTATTCGTAGTATCAATTATTAAAACCATTGTCATTGTTGCCGCTCACAGAACATAGTCACTTTAATGTTCAGATCTAGCTACGAGCTCTCATAAGTATCTTTGAATACTTTAATTAATATTCTAATAGTTCGGAAAGTTTGTTCTTCGTGGCCAGAAGGATAAGATTTGATGAAGGATAAAACTTCATGAAAGTTGATAAAAGAATTTTGAATTTTGAATGAATTTTTTAAAGGTTATTCTGTAATGATTTAATATATATATTCGTAGTTAACTGCAGTCCATTGTTGTTAACCATGTATATATTGCATAAATACCTAGGTTAGGTATTTCCCTTTTGGGTGATTTGGAGATTTATAATTTAGTCATAACCCGTTACGATTTATTAGTTAAATATATGGGTAAATATTAATACCCATAATTCCCTATTGAGCTCATTTTAATTTAATAACATCTGTAGCCGAGTCGCTACAAAGGCTTACCGAAACAAAGTTACTGGGTTGTCCTTTTTCATGTTTTCTGGGTTGGTAGATGCATTATAACACTTAAGCACGGGAAAAAGTCAGATTTTCATGATATGTCCCCTTTTAAAAAAATCATGGTAACAATCTATGAACTAGAACTCAGGCAAAACAGTGACAAAGAAAAGGAAACTAAACAGGCCCGAGAACAGGCGAGAGCAAGTGATCAGGTCAGACTAACACACATTTAGTAAGTCGGGGTAAGGGCTGGATGCTAGAGAGCACAGCATGACATTCAATCTGTTCTGTCTCCGACTCCAGGGGAGTAACTGCCTCAGTAAATAAATGTCTGAACATTGCTGGCGTGCCACGACTTTCCAGCCACATGGGACCACCAATGACTTTTCATTCTCCAAACCAGCATGAGAAATTGCAATTCATTGCCATATTGAGCAGGCTAAAAATACTTCTGTCCAGTGAAAATTAATTAAGAGCTGGTGTCAAATGTTTTCTGCAGGAAGTGAGCTGTGCAGGTATTTTCAAAGATGTGCCCCAATCCTGCTGCTTCATGTTAATGGTGTTGCACTTCATCTACTTTTAACCAACATGATTCTGCTGAGGTAATAAAAGTTAATTATCTTCACAATGCTAACAACAGCCTGGATGCTTTACACAGCCATTACAGAGGTGAAGAAGCTCAATGCAAAATTTTGTAAAGGGAAAAAAATGCAATGATACTGTGAGAATTGTGATGCACCGTTGTAGATTAAAAAAAAGGAATGAATTACTATTAAAGCCAATTGATAACTATACAGTTTCCAGGACTTAGACATAAGTTTAACTTGAGACATGGTGCTCAGTTTGAAAACATGAGTTTGAGTCTTATTTCCTAAAATGATTTAGGATCCAAATAACTTTTTTAGTTGAACAATTGCAGAATTTCTTGATATAAATGGTGGGTATTTTCTAGTATTTAGTATAAAGTAGTTAATTTGATGCTAGATTGTATTTGCACCATATAAATATCACACTGTTTTAAATGAATATTTGTGCATGATTGAGGAAAAAAATGGGTTGATTATGGTTCCAACATGTTACACAAACAAACTTCCTTTAAAGCCCATTCAAACTTAGAATTAATACTCAAACTCAAGTAACCAGTCATATTTTAAAAAGATTTTTAAAATATTAAGGTTTCTAAAGTATATATATTTTTTTTTCAGAATAACATTACCCTTACGAAAAAGAAGTATACTTCAAGTTAATTTCATGAAGTATACTTAAGTAATGTTCAAGTATATTTTTAAGTATACTTTATGTAGTAAGTATACTAATATCAATGTACTAGTAGTAAACTTGTAAGTGTACTATTTCAATACTGCTTGGGACTAAATTGGGACTAAACACTTGTTAGTATATAAAATGAAAACCTGCTCCAGAGCGTTCTGGACCTCAGACTGGGGCGAAGGTTCATCTTCCAACAGGACAATGACCCTAAGCACACAGACAAGATAATAAAGGAGTGGCTACGGGACAACTCTGTGAATGTCCTTGAGTGGCCCAGCCAGAGCCCAGACTTGAACCCGACTGAAGATCTCTGGAGAGATCTGAAAATGGCTGATTTCAAACAAACTTCTTTCACGTTATCATTATGGGGTATTGTTTGTATAATTTTGAGGAAAATAATGAATTTAATCCATTTTGGAATAAGGCTGTAACATAACAAAATGTGGAAAAAGTGAAGAGCTGTGAATACTTTCCAGATGCACTGTATCTTTAATATCTATAATATCTATCTATAATACTTTAACTCTTTCCATTTTAAAACATTTTATACTAGCTTTATATACTTTTTTTTAATCAACACTTGAATGTGAGTAAGTTTAGTTTAAAAACAACAACAACATTTTAAACAAAAAGCTGAGAAAATCGCATTTTCAGACGATGATCAAAACACAGATGGAGTAGATCGAGTCCATCAACACCCCCAAAGCTTCACAGTTTTTGCCTCTTCATGGGTTCAACATTTCATTTGGTAAGGTTAGGCAGTTTTGATTTTATATGCTGTTTAATGCACTGTAAACCCTAATGCTCAAAATAATTAATTGGTTTGAATAGGGTAAACTTAAATTAAACTAATTCAGTCAAATTTACTTTTATGAGTATTTAGAACTTTCTTTTTCTTTTAAGTTCACCAAACTGACACGTTTTAGATAATCTGAATTGTTTCATTGTTTTGAGTTTTATAAACTTGTTACTTTTAATTTAGACAAACTTAAATTTAACTGAATTTGGTGACTGTGGGGGCCATTTTAGTACAGTGAACTCATTGTCATGTTCAAGAAACCAATTTGAAATGATTCGAGCTTTGTGACATGGCGCATTATCCTGCTGGAAGTAGCCATCAGAGGATGGGTACATGGTGGTCATAAAGGGATGGACATGGTCAGAAACAATGCTCAGGTAGGCCGTGGCATTTAAACGATGCCCAATTGGCACTAAGGGGCCTAAAGTGTGCCAAGAAAACATCCCCCACACCATTACACCACCACCACCAGCCTGCACAGTGGTAACAAGGCATGATGGATCCATGTTCTCATTCTGTTTACGCCAAATTCTGACTCTACCATCTGAATGTCTCAACAGAAATCGAGACTCATCAGACCAGGCAACATTTTTCCAGTCTTCAACTGTCCAATTTTGGTGAGCTCGTGCAAATTGTAGCCTCTTTTTCCTATTTGTAGTGGAGATGAGTGGTACCCGGTGGGGTCTTCTGCTGTTGTAGCCCATCCGCCTCAAGGTTGTGCGTGTTGTGGCTTCACAAATGCTTTGCTGCATACCTCGGTTGTAACGAGTGGTTATTTCAGTCAAAGTTGCTCTTCTATCAGCTTGAATCAGTCGGCCCATTCTCCTCTGACCTCTAGCATCAACAAGGCATTTTCGCCCACAGGACTGCCGCATACTGGATGTTTTTCCCTTTTCACACCATTCTTTGTAAACTCTAGAAACGGTTGTGCGTGAAAATCCCAGTAACTGAGCAGATTGTGAAATACTCAGACCGGCCCGTCTGGCACCAACAACCATGCCACGCTCAAAATTGCTTAAATCACCTTTCTTTCCCATTCTGACATTCAGTTTGGAGTTCAGGAGATTGTCTTGACCAGGACCACACCCCTAAATGCATTGAAGCAACTGCCATGTGATTGGTTGATTAGATAATTGCATTAATGAGAAATTGAACAGGTGTTCCTAATAATCCTTTAGGTGAGTGTATAATGATTTTTGTGCTAGAATAATGTAAGTGGGATATTTAGTGGTGTTTAATGTTTTGCTATGCTAATTTGGAAGAGTTTCTGTTATGGTGGGTTTTTTTGGCGGTTACCATCATGGCGACGAGTGAAGCATGAGCTTGGTTTGAGAACAGATAAATGTTAAATGTTTTAAATTGGTGTATTCATTCAGCAATTGCTGTCCTATGCTAATGCTCAAAGCATTATGTTACCAAAACCTCATGTACCTAAATACTGTACATCAAAGTAACAATTTCAGGTTAATTCTGAATTGAATATAACCGAAAATGACTTGATCAGTTGTGAACTCTGATTCACTGACTGGGTGTGTTTGAATCAAACCTCTAGTTCAATGCCATTTTGAGAATCGTTTTGACTGGCTCATTAAAAAGAATTCATAAAAGTCATTTGTTTGCAAATCGAACATCACAGCACGCATTGTGTTTGTTTTTGCGAAGGAAACGACAAGGCACTGGCAGGAAACTGACACTGACTCTGATGAGATGACATCTGACAATCACATATTGACGCACAAAAAGCTTTCCTGACTTTCAGGGGTGACTAGATTTTAAATTATTGTTAAACATTTTTATTTTTTGCTGCAGTTGTGACAATTTTAATTGCAGTCTGGAGCCGAGTTCTTTCCTATCACTGTTGACCTTATCTGTGTTCAAGAACATCAATTGCTCATTTTGTTGCATGCAAACTAAATTTCAAGTTGATAATTAATACAAAGGTTTGTTGCTGACATATCTTTGGTGCTCTTTATCCAGTGCCTGAGGCTGAATAAAGTACTTATGAAACCTGAAGACGCTGCCAGATAAACTGGACTGTCAGAAAATACCCGTATCCTATGAATAGGGTCGATGGAGGAGTGTTAGTATCAAAGTTAAATTGACATGAAAAGGCGGTGATGAAAAATTACAGGAACCAAAGAATTTAAGATGAAAGTATGCAATACCAATCCTTGCTGAGAAGTAAAAGCAGCCTCAATGACTTCAGATGGCTGCTCCTCTGAATTGCAAGAGAAATGTATCATTTTTTCCCCCCAAATTTTATTGAAAACTCTAAGCTTACTAGCCATTAGTGGTCATCCTTATGTCTGTCAAATGGTTTGAAATGATTCGATTTCTTTCCTCAAAAAGAATATATCATGAGCCGTTGTATCATGAGCCTGTATTACAGTTGTTTTGCTAGTGTTACCTTTGCAGGGCAGTTCTTAAAAGCCTTGATTACGTTTATTCAACAGTGCATAGAAGCAATGCCATCAGAATGGCATTAGACATGTAGAATAAAGGAATTGCACACCTCACGTCTCAGCGAGCACTTCATTATCTTCCTGACTTCCTTCATTTTGTTTCAGTGCAATGCATTTCCTTTTATCCGCAGAATTTCTCATTGTGCTAACACTCCAACTGAAACACAATTAATAATGCATGAAATATAGAAATTAACAAAAACATTTTTTTACGTCTTTCAAAAAAAATTTAATCTGAAGTTTTCTCTCGAGTCGGCGAAACAGTATTTTACAGGGAGTCAAAAGACAGTACCACTACGGAGCAATGAACAAAGAAAATCTATGGATTTCTTTAACAGTTTTTTTTCTTTTTTTCCACCCTCACAACCTACAATTGACTGCTGTGGATTCAAATTAAATCAAAGCGCCAATTTGTTAAGGAAATTATATAGTTGATCTTCTTCAGCCCCTGCATTTGACCCTGTCTCAACATTCTCTATAGGAAAATATAATTTTATAAAAGAAAAGAGAAGAGAAGTCTGGCATGGAATTGGCATGCAAATGCAATAGCTTCAGATAAAAGGCATAGCAATTCAAGAATGTAATTCAAAAGAAAAGAATAAAGCATGTAAGAGACAGAATAAAGTGCCAGGCACATAAAAGGCCTCTGTTAGAAAAAGAAACTGTATATTTGAGTTATAGCTTGGAGATTAGATAGAAGGATATAACTTGAAGATTATATCACAATATTTGAATTAATAATATCTAAATTATATAAAAACACTACAGTTCAAAAGTCATATGATTTTTTTTAAAGAGAAATTAATACTTTTATTCAGCAAGGATGCATTAAATTGATCAAAAGTGACAGTAAAAGACGTGTTATCATTTTACCAAAGGTTTCTATATTGCAAATAAATCTTGTTCTTTTGAATTTACTAGTCATCTAAGAATTCTGAACAGAAAATGCATCACTGTTTCCACAAAAATATTAAAGGGATAGTTCACCCAAAAATGAAAATTAGCCCATGATTTACTCACCCTCAAGCCATCCTAGGTGTAAATTACATTCTTCTTTCAGACGAATACAATCAGTGTTATATAAAAAAAATGTCCTGGCTCTTCCCAGCATTATAATGGCAGTGAATGGGAAGTTCTGTTTTGAAGTCTATAAAAGTGCATCTATCCATCATAAAAGTAATCCACACGGCTCCAGGGGGTAATAAAGGCCTTCTGAAGCGAAGCGATGCGTTTGTGTGAGAAAAATATCCGTATTTAAAACTTTATAAACTAAAATATCTGGCTTCTGGCAGACAGCCGTATGCATCAATTTACGGCAAAAGAGTAACCCCTGACCTGACGCATGACGTATTTACGAACGCGGAAGCGCAGAGGATAGAGCAAAACAAAACACCGGTCACGAATTAGAAGTCTAAAACAAGATTTTTTAAAGAGAAATGCCAGAGGATTTCGATATAGCTAATGCAGCCAAGGCCAAACTTTGAGAAAGAAATTATTAATTAATTGCTTAGCTGGGTCTTCAGGCTATGCAGTCTGTTAGTTCACCTCACCTCCGAATCCGAGTCATTCTTTTTTTTGTCACTTCACATTTATCATGTCTGTTCCCTGGAAAGATTAGTTCACCTCTCGTGTCTTCGGGTTTGAGTCGTTAGTTCCGTCATCAGTGTCTGATCTGGGCCGTGACAGCCTCATATGCAGTGCATGTAGTCCCGGAAACAGAATTTAATAGTTCACCTCTCGAGTTTGAGTCATTCGTTCACCAACTCACAGCCCCAAGGCTGAATGCAGTAACAGAAAATATCCTGTACAGAACCACTGGCATGTTGCACATGCGCAGTCAACACAAAATGAACGAATCGCTCTCTGAGACAACTCGTTGTTCCCGAGTCAAATTAAAGGTTCGTTCAAAATGAACGACACATCACTATTCTTTTGCCCTTAAGTCGACTTGCGTAAGCCGTTTGCCGGAAGCCAGATATTTTAGTATATAAAGTTTTAAATATGGATAATTTTCTCACACAAATGATTTCTGAAGGATCATGTGACACTGAAGACTGGAGTAATGATGCTGAAAATTCAGGAATAAATAACTTTTAATATTGAAATAGAAAGCAGTCATTTTAAAATGTAATATACATATATTTATTTTACACAGTATATCACAATTGCAACTGAAAGTTACAGACAGTGAAAACATTACATGGATAAGAGTAACTCTGACATTTCATTTCACATGAAAAAGTCACACAAGTGACATTAGAGCGACATGAGGATGAGTAGATGATGACAGAATGTGAGTCATTCTCTTGCTTTCTCTCTTCCTTTGCCATGAAAAATCTTCCATTGCATTTCACATCTGTCCACGTCACCTTATATACTATTCACTTTCATTTTTTCAGAGAGAAGTATTTTCAGATTATCCCCAGCATCCCAGAATGCAATGAGAAACCAAAAGCTCTCCGTTTGATATTTATCAGATTTAAACAGTTCAATTGTGTGGTACTGCTTGTGATATAAACAACACAGAACAACTGCCTATGGCTTTACAGTTGTCTGTTACAGAATAAGGGCCAGATTTACTAAACAGGGCAAATTGGCGTGAGAGCGCAATCCCATAAAAGCACCAATGGGAGTGGAAAGTTCTGCACATGATCTACAGACGAAGTTAAATAACACAGACGCAGCCGGATCATTTTCATAATGACAGACGCAATCTACCAAGAGCAGTGCAAATTAGTGTCTGGTTTAAGATATGCTTTTTTTGGGAGGTAAATAATGGCGCAAAAATAAATTGACTCACGCAAACCATACTAAATCACCTTGCATGATTCATTTAAATAGTTTCCTCCCATAAATTATGCGTCTGAAAGGGAAACTCCTACAAATGCATATGCAATAAGGTCAGGTGCAAAAATAACCCTGTCCAAGCCTTTTCAACGCTAATTTTTCACTGCGTGTCTTTAGTAAATCTTCACAGTAGTTTTTTAACAGCAAAGGAGGGTTTATGCTGGTGCAAGCTGTTAGTAAATCTGGTCCTAAGAGTAATTTCATTATGCCTGAATTTTGAACTTTCACCGTAAGATATGAACCTTATGAAGGGTATCGTTTTATAGCCACATTTGCGGTTGATATAAACTGACTCCTAATGCGTTCGGTCCAAAATTCTTTAGAGAAACTAAACAAGTTTAAAACAACAAAGAATTTAAAAAATGTAAAAATAGAATGATTATGTAATTTTGGTTTATGCTTCCAGTATCAAAAAAAAAAAAAAATTAACCATAAAAAATTCAAAAACAAAATAAATGGATGAAAAGATAATAGCATAGAATAATAAGACATTAATTTATGAATATATTAGTTCAGTTAATTGTACTCATGTCTTTCACTAAGTCCATACTAGTGGTATAATGCTGGCACATGAATGTCTTTGAACCAATCTTTAAGAGTAGAGTCATGTTTGATAAATTAAAGTGCATGGCAGGCTGTGACCTTTCTTGTGTGGCTGTATTTTGTTTTCTGTTTTCTTGTGACTGCAATTAAACCACCAAACATCTACAAGTGCAACATTCCAATTCAGACGCAAACCTTTCAACAATCTGTTCCATTTCAATATTAATTGAGTTTAAAAGGTCATGTTGACTTCTCAGGGACATATTGTAAATCATTATATGTCTAGTGGATCCACCTTGTAGGTTGTGCAAGTATGTGCAAGTATGACGCAAATCAAATAATCACAATAGTTTAGAATTCATATTATCAGCTGTGAACTCATTCATCAAGGCCAAACTCTAAAATTAAGTTTTTAAAATGTTCTTGCACTTTTTCTACAGAAAACATGTGAAAGGCTCCTTCAAGCAAAGCTCTTGAGGGCACATTGGCGGAAATAACATATTGTAACTGCATTTCCTTTTGCCTGCATTCGTTGCCCAGTAATTGGACTGAACTTTGGAAGAGGTAGATGAGTGGCAATTCATAAGAGAAAACAGAGGGCCAAATAGGTGTATTCTCAACAGGCACTCATGCAGGTAGCCGTCTGTGTTTAAATGAGAGTCTGGGCCAGTGCACTAGGGAGTAAAGAAACCCGGTACAACTGGAGTTCAGGAGCTGCAGCTGGTCCTGATAACAAAGCTTATGGTAAAACAGGGAGCCATTACAGTTCCACTGAGACTGTGGTACCAGAGTAGTTTGTCAGCTCTAAGTCTCAAGGTGGTGTTTTAGACTACTTCCACATTCCTGAACGAGCAGTTCAGGAATGTGGAAGTAGTCTAAAACACCAAAAGCCAAAAGATTGAAGCCTACTGCCCATGGGATCCCACTATGAGTGACCTCTTGTTCCCATCCCACCCATAGTTCGTACACACACACAAATATATATATAAAGATGCTCTCTAGAACTGCAGAATGTGCCTTGAGGTCAGAGAGGAAGTAATTAGTGGTGGAAAGGAAAGAAAATGCATTAAACCACACCACCAGAGAGAAAACCAGGAATGGGGAGTTCACAGTGTGAGCTAAATCAATAGTCGTATCGAATATCCAGACACCGCAGTGCCCGTATTCCTCCAGGCTAGACTCACAACCACATTTTTAATGCTGCCATATGGCACAGTAAATGAATGAATAATGCTATCTTGGTTATAATATAGTCCAAGGGAAGATGTCAGAGGCTTCTGTTGTGTGGAGACAAGTTGGATTTATCATTTAATAATGCCAAAAAATGGACCCTTATGTAACCCAGGCTCAAAAACATTCGTAGTCTGAGTCAGTTTTATGAATATAGTTAGACTAAACAATCAAGAAATGTGAAGCAAATAATAAATAAGATAAAAGTTGAAATACAAACTATTTCACATTAGATATGGTTTGTTTACAATATAAAAACAACGTAAGTAATTGCAATAAAATGTTATTCTATTTTGAGCTCTTGCCTCCAACAAAATATTTCATTGGGTTCTTGAAGGTTTGGATTTACTACTTTTTTTTTTGAGCACAGGATTATTCTTTATAAGGAACTGAGGGAAACGAATATTATTTGTTATTATTTGGACTGACATTACTGAACTGTGCATTCTAAAAGTTACTGAACAGATTCTCGTTCATACAATTTTGTACATATAAATGTTTATGGTGTAAATTTGTATATGTGATTCCACATACATACTGGTATTTGGGTTATTGCTTTATATTTTTTGAACTTGAGGATATATGTTGTTTGAATTGATTTGAGTTAAAATTCTAAAGTGTTAAAATTGAGCTAATATTGGCACAAGGTCATATGTAAAGAAAGAAAGAGGGGATCAAACCTAGAATTGAACACTTGAGTCAAATACAAATTTCGAGGGAAGGAATTTCTTGTGTGAAGTTTCCATTTAAAATTCATTTGGTTATTTTATTTGGTTAAAAGTCAAATTTAAGGTTGATTTATACACTTTTAATTTACATTTCTTTCGCTTTGTTGTTTTTGCCTTCTATACAGTGTTATTGACATACGCAATTTGTGTATTCTGCCAAAATCTGAAAAAGCCCAATCTTGCCTTTATATAAATAAGTGCATTTAAATCATACGTGTGTGTGTGTGTGTGTGTGTATGTGTGTGTGTGTGTGTGTGTGCCCTTGCCTCTTACAAGTTCTTGTGTCTTCTGATTGGTATTAATCTGGCCTAAAGTGATCCTGCAAGTAATTTAAGTAAATTCTAGTGAGCCATTGTCCTTTTTACTGTAAGTATATTTACAATTATATCAAACAGAAACAAAGCACAAACATTTGCTTGACCAGCCGCAACAGCAGCACATTGCAAAATGATTTATTTACCTCCAACTTTCTTTGCAGAACACTATCCTTGCTCCCTGTGTCTCACCAACCATTTCCTCTGCCATAATCTTTTTTCTTTTTCTCCTTTTCACTGCAAATCAACGCACAGACAATTTCGATCGCAAGCTTTCTGCAGTCTATATTTTTAATAACAATTCCGGTCTCACGCAATGTGTGATCTCGCGTTGTTTCCTTGTCACTTCTCGCGTGTGTTTGGTTGTGAAACGTAGTTTGCGGACGGGACAGAGTTGTCAGCGATTCTTCCTCTTGTACAGTCATGCAACGTGAAACCCCCTGTCGCCGATCAGTCATGCAGTGTGAACACAGCAGCGACTGAATGCTACCCCAGATAGTCATGCAGAGTGAAAACAGCAGTGATCTGACGAGTTTGAAAATCGTGCAGTCTGAACTCGGCATTAGACTTAGACAATATTGATTCATGCAACCTCAAAAAACCACCAATAACCAATACAGGGTCACTGCACGGTGGTGGGGTGAACGGTACAGGTGCAGCATGTTACAAAGCACTTGAGGGGGTTAGGAGCTTTACATCTGAATTCATTGTTTGCAGATGTGAAGAAAAGAGGAAAGTGGTTTGGGGAAAATTGGAAAAGACTGCAGTCAAGCTTGCTGTTGGCTCTAAATAAGTCTGGCCATGAGAAAGGACATTTACTGTCAGCTGCGATTTAAAGGCTAACTGAAAGACCAAAAAACGTTACAAATGGAAATTATGTCATCATTTATATTTATATCATTTATATATAAGTGGAATTGCATGTTAATTATGGTAATAATGCCAAAAAGCATATTTTAAGGTATTTTGCCAATACATAAAACAGTAAAGACACAAATAAGCACCACAAAACTGTAGGATGTTTTATGAACAATTCCCTTTGTTTAATAGGTTAATCACTGTGACTTTTATCCTAACCTCGCTGTAGAGGTTATCTTGATTATTTCAATAATTGAGCTATAATGAGAACCATTTTTTCCCTCAGAAACAGTAGGAGGTGGAGAGAAGAGTGCAGCAAAGTGGACTTCAGCCATTACTCATCGAGAGTGGTTGAAAGGGGACAGCAGTTAAAGAATTACTGCCATACCGCACACCTACCACCACATGGGATAGTGTCAAAACATTTGGCGGGAAAAATGATGCCACTAATTTTGGCATGAGCGATGGTTTTTTTTCAGTGTATTGGTTTTGCGCTTATTGACGTAGTTCAATATGGCTGCCTGGTAAGAAACTGACAGGTAAGTGAAGCCAGATGACAAAGCACTCCGTCAAAAGGGACACCAGCAGAGAACTACACTCACCTAAAGGATTATTAGGAACACCATACTAATACTGTGTTTGACCCCCTTTCGCCTTCAGAACTGCCTTAATTCTACGTGGCATTGATTCAACAAGGTGCTGAAAGCATTCTTTAGAAATGTTGGCCCATATTGATAGGATAGCATCTTGCAGTTGATGGAGATTTGTGGGATGCACATCCAGGGCACGAAGCTCCCGTTCCACCACATCCCAAAGATGCTCTATTGGGTTGAGATCTGGTGACTGTGGGGGCCATTTTAGTACAGTGAACTCATTGTCATGTTCAAGAAACCAATTTGAAATGATTCGAGCTTTGTGACATGGTGCATTATCCTGCTGGAAGTAGCCATCAGAGGATGGGTACATGGTGGTCATAAAGGGATGGACATGGTCAGAAACAATGCTCAGGTAGGCCGTGGCATTTAAACGATGCCCAATTGGCACTAAGGGGCCTAAAGTGTGCCAAGAAAACATCCCCCACACCATTACACCACCACCACCAGCCTGCACAGTGGTAACAAGGCATGATGGATCCATGTTCTCATTCTGTTTACGCCAAATTCTGACTCTACCATCTGAATGTCTCAACAGAAATCGAGACTCATCAGACCAGGCAACATTTTTCCAGTCTTCAACTGTCCAATTTTGGTGAGCTCGTGCAAATTGTAGCCTCTTTTTCCTATTTGTAGTGGAGATGAGTGGTACCCGGTGGGGTCTTCTGCTGTTGTAGCCCATCCGCCTCAAGGTTGTGCATGTTGTGGCTTCACAAATGCTTTGCTGCATACCTCGGTTGTAACGAGTGGTTATTTCAGTCAAAGTTGCTCTTCTATCAGCTTGAATCAGTCGGCCCATTCTCCTCTGACCTCTAGCATCAACAAGGCATTTTCGCCCACAGGACTGCCGCATACTGGATGTTTTTCCCTTTTCACACCATTCTTTGCAAACTCTAGAAATGGTTGTGCGTGAAAATCCCAGTAACTGAGCAGATTGTGAAATTCTCAGACCGGCCCGTCTGGCACCAACAACCATGCCACGCTCAAAATTGCTTAAATCACCTTTCTTTCCCATTCTGACATTCAGTTTGGAGTTCAGGAGATTGTCTTGACCAGGACCACACCCCTAAATGCATTGAAGCAACTGCCATATAATTGGTTGATTAGATAATTGCATTAATGAGAAATTGAACAGGTGTTTCTAATAATCCTTTAGGTGAGTGTATAGATTATTAATGTGCTCATGTCCAGATGCATCGGGCATAAAAATGAACCTCTTTGTTCCTAGAAAGAAGAGAAAAATACAGCAGCCCATACTTATGTAGTCCTGGTTTGTGGGCTATACTGTTTAATCGCTTTATGAATACATTTGTATGGAAAATTATTCAAAGCCGCTCACCGTGCATAACCAGGGTGAGTCTGAAGATCCTGAGGGGAGCTAGGGAAGTCTATTTGTAAAATGTAAAGTAATAATCTTTGATTATTTTCCTGGGTTGGGGTGGAGTGATGAAGTGGAAAGTAATTGAATGCAATGGAAGTCACCTTGGATGAGTGTCTGTGTGATCGTTAATGAGACAGGATTCTTCAGAATGAGAGCAGAGGATATCAACTGATAAACACCATTCATGCACTGATAAAAAAAACCCATATCTCAGGATATGACAACAAACTTAGTACACATTAACTTTAATTGGCTTCCAGTCTATGTAGGATACAAAAGACAATATTTAGAAACACACTTATTATCTATGGGATTCCAGAGAATTGTGACTGATAATATTCACATTACTTCTAATGTGTTCTGATAATGGATACATTACTACAAGGAAATGTACTTGGCTTCCAGATCTTTTAAACATTGTGTGCATTGTAAGTACAAATAAATGCAAATAACCATACAAATGAGCTAATTTGAAAACCTATTTTAATATATAGACATACAATCCCAATTGCAGAAAGGTTAGAACATTTAAAAAAATGCAATACAATCAACAATTAAATTAAGTGACAATTTAACTAAGTGACAAAAGTACAAAGAAAAGATTTCCAATGTTTTCAATGACCAACTTATATTTATATTTTGTAAATATAAACAAATTCTGATTTTGATGGCTGCAACACACTACAAAGAGGCAAAATAAAGGTGAAAAGATTATAGAATATCCAAGTTAAACTGTTTTGTTTCTGCAGGTGAATAAGTAATAGGTGAGGGTTTTGGTTTTGGGTATAAAAGGAGCATCCACCAAAGACTCATGGCCAAATTTCATGAGAGAATTGTCATACAATTCAAAAATCACATTTCTCAATGCAAAATTGCAAAGTATTTAGGTCTTTCACCATCTACCATACATAATATTGTGACCTTTGAGCCCTCATTGAATGAGAAACCATCATGCTACTGTGTTAAATATAGCCACATAGACTCGGGAGTAGTACTTTATAAAGCTTTTGCACTTAACACAGTCTGCCGCTGCATCAAGAAATGCAACTAGAATCTCTGTTATGCAGGGAGAAAGCTATACATCTGTTCAATGCAGAGATGTCGCTGAGTTCTTTGGGTCCAAGCTCATCTCAGATGGTCCAAAACACAGTGGAAATCTGTGCTGTAGTCAGATGAATACACATTTCAGCTTCTTTTGGGGAAAAACGGACATAGAGTTCTCAGTCCCAAAGACAAAAGAGGCCATCCAGACTTTCATTAGTGACAGGTGCAAAAGCAAACATCTGTCATGGTAAGGGGGTGCATCAGTGCAAAAGATATGGATTACTCACATACAGTATGTGTGAAGGTACCATTGATGTGGAGACGTATACTGGGATTGTACAGAGACATATACTGCCATCAAGATGACATCTTTCCTGGGAAGCAAGACAATGCCAGGCCTCATTCTGCACATGCTAAAAGAGAGTGGTTTCTAGACACTACTTCTACACTGTAGAAGGGATGTGCTTGACTGCCTGCAGTCCAGATCTGTCCCCTATTGATAATGTATGGCCCATCATGAAAAGGAGAAACAGACGATGACAATGACCACAGACTGTTGAGCAGCTGTCTTGTCTCAGCCGAGATTGGGCAAAAATTAGTATCCTCAGTTCCCAAATGATTAAAAAATGTAATTAAAAGGAAAGATCGTGTGAGACAATGGTAAACATGGCTCTGTGTTCCAACTTTTTTTGGAGTGTGTTGCAGTCGTCAAAATCAGATTTTTTTATATTTACAAGATTCAATTTAGTTGGTCAGTGAAAACTTTGGAAATCTGTTCTTTGTACTTTTGTCAGTTAAATAAAGGTTTAAGAGAATTAACAACAGATTCTTGATTTCATTGAATTTTACAAAATGTCCCAACTTTTCTGGAAATGGGGTTGTATACACTCACCTAAAGGATTATTAGGAACACCTGTTCAATTTCTCATTAATGCAATTATCTAATCAACCAGTCACATGGCAGTTGCTTCAATGCATTTAGGGGTGTGGTCCTGGTCAAGACAATCTCCTGAACTCCAAACTGAATGTCAGAATGGGAAAGAAAGGTGATTTAAGCAATTTTGAGCGTGGCATGGTTGTTGGTGCCAGACGGGCCGGTCTGAGTATTTCACAATCTGCTCAGTTACTGGGATTTTCACGCACAACCATTTCTAGAGTTTACAAAGAATGGTGTGAAAAGGGAAAAACATCCAGTATGCGGCAGTCCTGTGGGCGAAAATACCTTGTTGATGCTAGAGGTCAGAGGAGAATGGGCCGACTGATTCAAGCTGATAGAAGAGCAACTTTGACTGAAATAACCACTCGTTACAACCGAGGTATGCAGCAAAGCATTTGTGAAGCCACAACACGCACAACCTTGAGGCGGATGGGCTACAACAGCAGAAGACCCCACCGGGTACCACTCATCTCCACTACAAATAGGAAAAAGAGGCTACAATTTGCACGAGCTCACCAAAATTGGACAGTTGAAGACTGGAAAAATGTTGCCTGGTCTGATGAGTCTCGATTTCTGTTGAGACATTCAGATGGTAGAGTCAGAATTTGGCGTAAACAGAATGAGAACATGGATCCATCATGCCTTGTTACCACTGTGCAGGCTGGTGGTGGTGGTGTAATGGTGTGGGGGATGTTTTCTTGGCACACTTTAGGCCCCTTAGTGCCAATTGGGCATCGTTTAAATGCCACGGCCTACCTGAGCATTGTTTCTGACCATGTCCATCCCTTTATGACCACCATGTACCCATCCTCTGATGGCTACTTCCAGCAGGATAATGCACCATGTCACAAAGCTCGAATCATTTCAAATTGGTTTCTTGAACATGACAATGAGTTCACTGTACTAAAATGGCCCCCACAGTCACCAGATCTCAACCCAATAGAGCATCTTTGGGATGTGGTGGAACGGGAGCTTCGTGCCCTGGATGTGCATCCCACAAATCTCCATCAACTGCAAGATGCTATCCTATCAATATGGGCCAACATTTCTAAAGAATGCTTTCAGCACCTTGTTGAATCAATGCCACGTAGAATTAAGGCAGTTCTGAAGGCGAAAGGGGGTCAAACACAGTATTAGTATGGTGTTCCTAATAATCCTTTAGGTGAGTGTATATATGTAAACCATTACCTATTTTGCTCAAAGAAAACGTGGATCTGCTATGCTGTAAACAGAAATCCAGCTCAAGTCTTGATAATTATATATTAAGATCCAGCTGCTAAGCTCTAATTGTGCACTTTGCCCCATGCAGACCAATGTAAGCCCGTTTGGATTTAAATTAAATGATTCGGCTCATTCCTCAGTCTTTATAGAGCCACATATGTCATGATCTCTGGTCCACCCTCCAATTTATCCCATTTTAATTGGCAGTAAGAGAAGATGAAACATGCTTTTATGTTACCCTGACCAATTGTCCCCTCCATCTAAATATGGGAATGTTTCTGAGACACCCAGAGCCTGCAGAAGACAAAATTTGGTGCAGCAGAGAAAACAAATACAGACTTTCAGTTGTTAAAAGAAGAATAGAGATTTTTATGTGCATAAGAAATGCATAGAAAAAGAGCGAGAAAGAAAAATAAAAAGAAAGTTCTATTTTTTGTAATGAATAAATCTACTCAAGTCCTGGTGATCTTGTTTTAGACATTAGGATCTAACTGACATGGGCAACTATTTCCTTTCTACGTGAGAAGACTGAAAGGAGTCAACGGCACATAATAATTAAGCAAAAGGCATATTTCTGGCTTTCTGACTCTTGAAGTCTGATATGCTTGTTGAAAATAATGTGCCACCTTGAAGACATTCGCTGATTTCTTTGCAGATGCTAACATGCCTTTAGTTGATTGTGTGTGTGAGAGAGAGAGAGAGAGAGAGAGAGAGAGAGAGAGAGAGAGAGAGAGAGAGAGAGAGAGAGACGGCAGTGGGATGAAGTGTCTTGAGCAGCATAATTAGTATGTCCTTTACCTCCTCTAATTATCCTGATAAATCAGACCAAGAGGCACCTGATTCTATATTCAGCCAGGGATGATGGCCATAAATATTCACATATTCACTATTGTACTATGAAGAGATTGCATCTCTTGTTTACACTTCAGAAACGTTGTGAATAGAATTATTAACAAATACAAAGAAGCTTGTTCTTTCTCACACACACACACTATATATATATATATATAGACGAATGTCAGTCCAAAAGTGATATTACTATTTCTGTTTGAAATAATTTAATATTTTTCCATTTTTATATAGGCTATTTAAAAACATATATAACTCCTTAACTCCAGTCTATGAAGAAAACGTTGTATTAAATAATAACAAATAAAATCCTTCTAAAAATAATGAATCCTTCTAAAATGTTCTAATGTGCTGATTCGGTACTAAAAAAAAAAAAAAAAAAAAAAAAAACTCTTTATTCCAATCCTGTTCTCCCTTATTCACCCCTATTTTGGCCTATTTGCTGTTTATGTCTGAGAAAAGACTCAGATGCTCTCGAGACAGACACAAAAACTGTTTTTACCCACAGGTTGTTTGGCCTTTTTACCCGGCTCTCAATGCATAATTCCTGCTGATCATCTTACAAATGCAGTTTTTTAGTACAAACCTGATTCCAAAAAAGTTGGGACACTGTACAAATTGTGAACAAAAACAGAATGCAATGATGTGGAAGTTTCAAATTTCAATATTTTATTCAGAATACAACATAGATGACATATCAAATGTTTAAACTGAGAAAATGTATAATTTTAAGGGAAAAATAAGTTGATTTTAAATTTCATGGCATCAACACCTCAAAAAAGTTGGGACAAGGCCATGTTTACCACTGTGTGGCATCCCCTCTTCTTTTTATAACAGTCTGCAAACGTCTGGGGACTGAGGAGACAAGTTGCTCAAGTTTAGGAATAGGAATGTTGTCCCATTCTTGTCTAATACAGGCTTCTAGTTGCTCAACTGTCTTAGGTCTTCTTTGTCGCATCTTCCTCTTTATGATGTGCCAAATGTTTTCTATGGGTGAAAGATCTGGACTGCAGGCTGGCCATTTCAGTACCCGGATCCTTCTACGCAGCCATGATGTTGTAATTGATGCAGTATGTGGTCTGGCATTGTCATGTTGGAAAATGCAAGGTCTTCCCTGAAAGAGACGACGTCTGGATGGGAGCATATGTTGTTCTAGAACTTGGATATACCTTTCAGCATTGATGGTGCCTTTCCAGATGTGTAAGCTGCCCATGCCACACGCACTCATGCAACCCCATACCATCAGAGATGCAGGCTTCTGAACTGAGCGCTGATGACAACTTGGGTTCTCCTTGTCCTCTTTAGTCCGGATGACATGGCGTCCCAGTTTTCCAAAAAGAACTACAAATTTTGATTCGTCTGACCACAGAACAGTTTTCCACTTTGCCACAGTCCATTTTAAATGAGCCTTGGCCCAGAGAAAACGCCTGCGCTTCTGGATCATGTTTAGATATGGCTTCTTTTTTGACCTATAGAGTTTTAGCCGGCAACGGCGAATGGCACGGTGGATTGTGCTCACCGACAATGTTTTCTGGAAGTATTCCTGAGCCCATGTTGCGATTTCCATTACAGTAGCATTCCTGTATGTGATGCAGTGCCGTCTAAGGGCCCGAAGATCACGGGCATCCAGTATGGTTTTCCGGCCTTGACCCTTACGCACAGAGATTGTTCCAGATTCTCTGAATCTTTGGATGATATTATGCACTGTAGATGATGATAACTTCAAACTCTTTGCAATTTTTCTCTGAGAAACTCCTTTCTGATATTGCTCCACTATTTTTCGCCGCAGCATTGGGGGAATTGGTGATCCTCTGCCCATCTTGACTTCTGAGAGACACTGCTACTCTGAGAGGCTCTTTTTATACCCAATCATGTTGCCAATTGACCTAATAAGTTGCAAATTGGTCCTCCAGCTGTTCCTTATATGTACATTTAACTTTTCCGGCCTCTTATTGCTACCTGTCCCAACTTTTTTGGAATGTGTAGCTCTCATGAAGTCCAAAATGAGCCAATATTTGGCATGACATTTCAAAATGTCTCACTTTCAACATTTGATATGTTATCTATATTCTATTGTGAATAAAATATAAGTTTATGAGATTTGTAAATTATTGCATTCCTTTTTTATTCACAATTTGTACAGTGTCCCAACTTTTTTGGAATCGGGTTTGTACAATCTTTCTTATGTGCCTTGTCTTGTGGCATATCCCAATATGTATACTGTACATTTTGTTTATAGCCTATATTTTGCTAGACATTTATATATTGTCTTGTGCAATATACTGTACAGAGGTAAATAATTTTGTTTCTTCCCCCAATTATCCAAGTGACTGACCTTACATTGTCATCCAATATTTTCATCCATTTAAATAAAAAAAATATTAGTTTGTGGTTTCTGAAAGTCAACTGATATTTTCTAGCATTTTGCAGCTTGAAATCTTCGCAGCTGATGAATATTGATCATTTTACACCATGTAAAGGTAAAAAAGCAGATATTTCCCTTTAAACATGCCAATTACATCACATAACAACCTTACTCAGCTCAGCCAAAACTTTTCAGATCTTTCCCTATTAATCCTGCTAAGCTGTTATGATTAACTGATGCAGTGCTGTTTAATAAATCCCTGCATCTCCCACGATGTTGCAGAAAGCACAGAGACGTAAAATATGCAGCAGTCATATTGCTTGAACCTGCATCATTTTAATCAATCATACAATTCCCCATTCGCACAACCCTTTTTTTAATTTCTTAAATGTGCATCCCCCTTTACACCTCCCATTACACAATTGAGAGTTTTTCTTAGGGTGTGTTCACACTTGAAAGGTTTGGATCGATTAAAATAAAATCTGGTGTGATTGCTCTGTTAGTGTGGTTAATTTGAATACACACACTTAGATACTAAATGATACACACATTTAGCCCAGCACACAGCATTGTTTTGGTTGTTTGGTAAGTTCGTTTGCAAAATGTATGTCATAAAAGCTGTTTTTGTTTTGCATCATTAGGTCTGGTGGTAAAAAATGACAGTGTGAACGTTAAGAGAACGAGGACTTTCTTTTTTGGTCCGGACCAAAAGAATCAAGAGAATCAAACTACAAGTGTGAACACACCCTTAATTAAGAAACTCCTATCAATATGACTTTGTAAATCAGTCCGACCTGATATGGACTGATATGTGACCGGTAAATTAATTTGTGCCTGAAGGGATCCGGAGAATTACAGCACAACCTGAGGTATTAGACAACCAGCTGATAAGTCAAGTATACATAGCAGATGTGCTGCATGCATTAGGGCATGCAGTTTCAAGCTGGTCTAAACCAAATTTTCTGTTTCAAGGCTCTTTAAAAAAAATAAACCGTGGCTTCTGTGCTCAAAAAAAATGACTACAGTACTATGATTTTCATAGACTGTCACAGATAAAGTGCCATATAGTGGGAAAAAACCTAATTTATCTGCAAATAGAGGCCAATCACTGATTTACTACTTATCAATTCTTCTTTGTAAATCGCAATGTCAGCATCTTTGCAGAATGGAATATAAAATAAAATGCAAAAATTGTATGCAGTGAACAGAGCTCAGGGTATCAAGAAATTTCACAGTACCGGGCAAATACCATGTAATAGTGGGCCAGATAAAAGAAATTATTTAAGCATGAAATTAATTGCAAAGCTTGATAAAAGACTTTTGTGTGACCGGGATAAATGGCTTTGATATATTTAATAAGGGTACCCGCTCTCATAATACTCCATAACACAGTAAGAGCTCTGCTATGGCTTATTGCTTCACCAATAGGCTCAGATCTACTACAGTAACACACCATCTTAATATGTAGACAGCAGACATAGAGAAAAACTCATAACAGAGACACTTTTAATATATATCCCCTTTATATTGCTGTGTGACTTCACAAATGAAACTGCAAACCGTATTGGCTCTCAGAAAATTTTCCAAGTAAAGCTATATTTTCAGAGTGTCAGTTTTCAATCAACCAACCAATCAATCAGCCAATCAATCCACAATTCTGCTTCTCAGGTAAATGTATCTTGTAGATTGTACAAACCCGATTCCAAAAAAGTTGGGACACTGTACAAATTGTGAATAAAAACAGAATGCAATGATGTGGAAGTTTTAAATTTCAATATTTTATTCAGAATACAACACAGATGACATATCAAATGTTTAAACTGAGAAAATTTATAATTTTAAGGGAAAAATAGGTTGATTTTAAATTTCATGGCATCAACATCTCAAAAAAGTTGGGACAAGGCCATGTTTACCACTGTGTGGCATCCCCTCTTCTTTTTATAACAGTCTGCAAACGTCTGGGGACTGAGGAGACAAGTTGCTCAAGAATAGGAATGTTGTCCCATTCTTGTCTAATACAGGCTTCTAGTTGCTCAACTGTCTTAGGTCTTCTTTGTCGCATCTTCCTCTTTATGATGCGCCA
The DNA here is from genome assembly GCA_039654105.1 of Coreius guichenoti. Lineage (NCBI taxonomy): Eukaryota > Metazoa > Chordata > Actinopteri > Cypriniformes > Gobionidae > Coreius > Coreius guichenoti. The sequence goes on from CM077183.1 coordinate 13,787,296, forward strand.
AATGTTTTCTATGGGTGAAAGATCTGGACTGCAGGCTGGCCATTTCAGTACCCGGATCCTTCTTCTACGCAGCCATGATGTTGTAATTGATGCAGTATGTGGTCTGGCATTGTCATGTTGGAAAACGCAAGGTCTTCCCTGAAAGAGACGACGTCTGGAAGGGAGCATATGTTGTTCTAGAACTTGGATATACCTTTCAGCATTGATGGTGCCTTTCCAGATGTGTAAGCTGCCCATGCCACACGCACTCATGCAACCCCATACCATCAGAGATGCAGGCTTCTGAACTGAGCACTGATAACAACTTGGGTTGTCCTTGTCCTCTTTAGTCCGGATGACATGGCGTCCCAGTTTTCCAAAAAGAACTTCAAATTTTGATTCGTCTGACCACAGAACAGTTTTCCACTTTGCCACAGTCCATTTTAAATGAGCCTTGGCCCAGAGAAAACGCCTGCGCTTCTGGATCATGTTTAGATATGGCTTCTTTTTTGACCTATAGAGTTTTAGCTGGCAACGGCGAATGGCACGGTGGATTGTGTTCACCGACAACGTTTTCTGGAAGTATTCCTGAGCCCATGTTGTGATTTCCATTACAGTAGCATTCCTGTATGTGATGCAGTGCCGTCTAAGGGCCCGAAGATCACGGGCATCCAGTACGGTTTTCCGGCCTTGACCCTTACGCACAGAGATTGTTCCGGATTCTCTGAATCTTTGGATGATATTATGCACTGTAGATGATAACTTCAAACTCTTTGCAGTTTTTCTCTGAGAAACTCCTTTCTGATATTGCTCCACTATTTTTCGCCGCAGCATTGGGGGAATTGGTGATCCTCTGCCCATCTTGACTTTTGAGAGACACTGCCACTCTGAGAGGCTCTTTTTATACCCAATCATGTTGCCAATTGACCTAATAAGTTGCAAATTGGTCCTCCAGCTGTTCCTTATATGTACATTTAACTTTTCCGGCCTCTTATTGCTACCTGTCCCAACTTTTTTGGAATGTGTAGCTCTCATGAAATCCAAAATGAGCCAATATTTGGCATGACATTTCAAAATGTCTCACTTTCAACATTTGATATGTTATCTATATTCTATTGTGAATAAAATATAAGTTTATGAGATTTGTAAATTATTGCATTCCTTTTTTATTCACAATTTGTACAGTGTCCCAACTTTTTTGGAATCGGGTTTGTAGACTTTTTTATATTTTGAGCATAACACTTCAAAATGACTTGTATTAGTTTCATTTTTCATTTTAAATGTTCAAGTATTATATTATTCTGATGGCTAAATTGCCATTGACTATAGGTATATTACTTTTCAAACGATTTACATTTGCAATGGCCTTTCTCGTCAATTCAAACTAAACTGACTTTCGCAGCAATTTCATGCTAGTAATCCAGAGAATGGACCATGGCATTAAAATGTTCAGCCTGCTTAACCAGCAGAAATTAGATTATTGTTATTTCATGTTTTACACTTTGTTCTTGGCTATATGGAACAGGAAAAAAGTGACCTGAGCAACTTAGAAATATTTGTTTGAGTCTTCTATTTATTTACATGCATTCAGAAAATGATCAATTAAATTTTTCCTTTTTGTTTCCAACCTGGCATTAAAGTCTTATTATGATCATGATCTTGAGAGAATCTTAAAGGGAAGTGAAATGAAATTTAAAGGAGCTACACATTTAATTTTAATGCATTCGAGGCACCAGAGGCCATGCCAGAATTACTCTCATCCAATCACACTGAGTTTTTGATCCATGACCAGCCACATCAGTGCCTTTTTCAACCTCAAGGATCCATTTTAGACTCACCCTCTTTCAGATTGGTTTCATCTTCTGCAGTCCTTCCAAAAAAAATGCAATGAAACCAAAAGAAGCAGTAGCAATGACAGCAAAAAACCAGGCTATAAGTCCTGTTCATTTTCAAAAGGTCAGGTGAGCGGTCTAGTCCAATGGCTTTAAAATGAATAATTATTCGCCACTTTAAAGGTCACCAACTCTTGCCCCGGTTAACATTTATATAACTCTCTTTATCCTTTCATTCATCCTGTATAAAGTTTTAATAAAGGTGACTCAACTTTCAGGTCATTTAGATTATTTCCTGCCTGTTAATGTCTGTGCAGTGCTGAAGGAGAAGTGACCCTGTATGTTAACACTGGTAAAATTGAGAACGGCAGCTATAATAAATGATTTTTCATATTGCTTTTTACTTCACACTGATCATATTTCAATATTTATGAACCAAACTGGGAAATAGCAGTATAACTTGAGTGATATGTTAAAGTTTTAAAATTATGATAAGTAGTTAGAGAAGTTATGCAAATTTCAATTATATTCATTTTGAATCATACACTGTTAAAAAAAAATCTGTACAATTTATGGTAAAAAAACGGCAGCTGTGGTTGCCAGAACTTTACCGTAAAATATCCTTATGCTTTTGACATCACACTATAAGAATATCCTGTAAATTTCAGAACTGAAAACTTCCTTGTTAGTCCAAAATCAGCTTTTATTGTTACCAAGACCAGATAACGACTCATTGTGGAATGTGCTTGTAATATATAGGTGAAAGACCGCCTCTGTAGAAGAAAATCAACGCCTACTTCATCATTGCAGCTTTGGCCCCGCCCACTGCCGTGTTAGTGAGATGATGAGGAGAGAAAAGCAATATAGGATGGACTACAAATAACCTTCCAAAGGATCCTAATGCTAGGAATGTGGTTATTTTATTTATTTTTAACAATGTGAATGTCTCAGTTGAGCATTATTTATTTGTATGCGGTACATTTCACTGTGGATGCAATTTCGGCGCAGACTTTTACGATATATGGACTCGACAGTATGCGACGACATGTAAGTAATTCTAATTACTGTTAATTCTAATGCCTGATCTGTGACCAGTGATTTCTGATATGTAATGATTCATGTACAGTCAGATGTTCTTTGTCTATGTGTCAGTAAATCAAACCGTTAATTAAACGGTCAACTTCACATTGTTTCTCTTAGTAGGATGAAAATAATCTGTTATTTAAACTGTGATTAAATTATATATAGAAGCTGTCAATCAAACAGCGCAAGTTTATCAGTGACTGAGTTCTGGACTCCTGCCAAAACTCCCATAATAATCAACTACTCTCTTATTTACATTGTATTTGCACTGTTAGTTATAATGAAATCATTCATTAGTGTGTAGAAATCAAGTTGCAATGACGAGATCGCTGCATTTATGCCTGTCTGTGATCAGCTACAATGCTCATCACTGCAACCTTTCATGCCACAATCTAAATATAATGCTATAATCAACACTTTTCACGATTACAGAATGAATCCTTGAGAGCTGTAATAGTAAAAACGAAACGTTTTCGAGAGAGTTAAATGTAATACTTAGCTATTTCATATGCAAAGATGTCAGCCAATCACAGCAGTGGGCGTGTACACTAAAGTCTCACAGCAGACACGCCCCTTTAAACAGAGTGTTCAAATCAGAAGGCTAAAATCAGGGTAGGAAAATGCCTTTTATTTCAAAATTATGACAATTTTTGATATATAAATCATTCTAACATTATAAGTGCACCCCAGCAAACATTATAAAACAAAACAATGCAGTTCATGACCCCTTTAAATTTACAGTTTCATTAACTGATATAATGTTAATATACCAAACTATTAAAGGGTTGGTTCACCCAAAAATGAAAATTAACCCATGATTTACTCACCCTCAAGTCATCCAAGGTGTATATGACATTCTTCTTTCAGACGAATACAATCGGAGTTATATTAAAAACTGGCTCTTCCAAGCTTTATAATGGCAGTGAATGGCTGATCTGTTTTGAAGTCCATAAAAGTGCATCTATCCATCATAAAAGATATCCACACAGCTCCGGGGGGTTAATAAAGGCCTTCTGAAGCGAAGCGATGCATTTGTGTGAGAAAAATATCCATATTTAAAACTTTTTAAACTAAAATAACTAGCTTCCGACAGACGGCCGTATGCATTGATTTACAGTGAAAGAGTAACCACTGACCTGACGTATAACGTATTTACGAACACGGAAGCGCAGAGGATAGAGCAAAACAAAACACCGGTCATGAATTATTAGAAGTCTAAAATGAAAATTTTTAAAGAGAAATGCCGGAGGATTTCGATATAAGAGAAGAGGGGCTTGAGTTTGTTGCCCAGCCCTATTTGTTTGAACCGCGAGAGGCGTCAAAGCCATACTCCTACATCCTGCGTCATATATCGAGACTGTCCTCGCTGCAGCCTGTAGCGCGATGATGTACTTGATTAATCAAATACATCATTGATGTTTTGATGCGCATGCGCGGAATCACGTGTGCTGCCATTGAATCTATTAAGAATGTAATGTAGACTGTAATGCTGAGTTAAAGATAGAATAAATAGCTTAGATAAAAACTGTTGTGTCATTAGACAAATTCTGTGATTTTAAATCAGTAGCTATAGCAAATTTAAACTTTATTTAAGCAATGAGGGGATTTTGAATAGCCTATGTATTATTATTATTATTATTTTTATTATTATTATTATTATTTGTTTAATTCATTTAACTTAGTCCTTTATGGATACAGTTTGTAGACTGAAAATATCTATAGGCTAACTATGTCTTTATTTTTTCCACTCATAGTATGTCTTATGTCTATTTTCTTGTGTTATTTGTTTCATAGTTACGTAAAAGCAATTCGGCATTTATTCATTCCTGAATTAATCAAATACATTATTTTTTCTCTCACACTCGCTGTGTTATAGTCTACATGACAGATTATAAGAGTTAGGCTATACTAAAATATGTACTAATATATTTTTTTTATATCGTAACAGATTTAATAAATGATGATGACAAGAATAAAAAAAAGAAAAACTAACCTGTGTCTGTTATCCGATATATACATCCCAATGTCCAACAAATTCACAAACTGTCAGGGACAATGTCAAGTAGCTAATATTAACGAAAACAAATGTATTTTTTATGCAAATGAAATCCCTAGATATAGATTAACGTTCTAATGACTAAAGGCATTGAATATATGCAAAATAGCATTGAGTGCTCTACAAATAATTATCATAAGTTGATAACAAAAGATATTAATTAGCCTACATTACACTTTGCATAAAAATAGTGCTGTGCCATTATCCAGAGAGCGCTAAATCTCTATCAAGGCAGACTTTTTTCCTTCTAAATATGACAGTTATGATATTGTTTTGAGCGTTTTAGACGATGGTGTGAAAGGCAACTAATGGATAAAAATGTATTTGACTTGACTGGGGCATTATTAGTCATGTAAACCCGTATTTTCTTTCATTTTAATGTCATTTTTAATTGTTGAAAATGTTTATCTTGGCTATATTAGAATTATATAAAAATCAGCATACACAAAATGGCATTACGTTTATGGGAAATTACATGACGGATAAAAACAGACAAAAAAAGAGACGTTTTTCCACTCAACTAACGGACATCCTGATGGATATCCTAATTAGACTTCTAGTGCACCTTCTGCATATCTATCATGTTACAGTGCTACGTGTAAATGTATAATAATGGATTACAATAATACAACACTTATATGGTTATTGGTCATTGGAGATAAAATACAAAATGCATATCCAGTATTTCAAAATTGAAGCCGCCAGTAGGGAGAAAAACATGTTATGGCTATCGTGGTGGATGAATTTAAACATTAAAGCTTTTCCATTTACCGACGTAGACATCAAGTTATACTGCTAACTCTTAATTAACCATTAATATATCCTGTTAAACAAAGTTGCAAAGATGCCATATGCCATACAGATTTTATAAAATATTGTAATTTGTGTAGCGTATAAAATATAATAGGTCATTGCGAGCATTCGTGTTTAAACTTTCATGACGTAATCGAAACCTACTACAGCGCATGCATGTTAAACCAATGAACCATTTACTTTATTCATCAAACGAGAGGGCATCACAGATACATACAATAACAAAACAAAGCAAAATTGCAGTTATTACAGCATGCGCTTATCACATCATCAAAATACATCACCGAGCATGCGTGTTACAACGTCAACTACGTATTTGATCAATCAAATACTTCATCGTGCTACAGGCTGCAGCGAGGTGTACTTGCATATAAGGCATCAGGGGTTATTCTTTTGCCGTAAGTCGACTTGCGTAGGCTGTCTGTCGGAAGCTAGTTATTTTAGTTTTTAAAGTTTTAAATATGGATATTTTTCTTGCACAAACCCATCGCTTCGCTTCAGAAGGCCTTTATTAACCCCCCGGAGCCTTGTGGATTACTTTTATGATGGATAGATGCACTTTTATGGACTTCAAAACAAATCAGCCATTCACTGCCATTATAAAGCTTGGAAGAGCCAGGACATTTTTTAATATAACTCCGATTGTATTTGTCTGAAAGAAGAATGCCTTGAGGATGAGTAAATCATGGGCTAATTTTCATTTTTGGGTGAACTATCCCTTTAAGTAATAGGTAAAGTGTAATTTCTGCACCCCTAGTGACACCAAAAGGAAATGCAATAATGAAATTAGAATAGTTAAACACTGACATTATTCAGTCAAACACACCTCAAATATACTGGCATTGACCAGGAAGAAGTATTTTAACCTCAATATTCACCTTTAACTAGACTAGGCAGAGCTACAGTATTTAAGTGTGTTTTGTCATCCTCATGAACAGGAGAATATAAGAACATGTAGCAAGTGACTACATCAGATCCTGAAGGCATTATGGCATCTGGGTCATCGGTGCTGCCAGTGTGTGAATGGCACAATTAATCTTGCCCAGCCCATTTCAGACATGCTTTCAGACAACAGATCCATTAATCAGCCCAACCAGTCCCAAGCTAATGCTGAAGAATGCCTGCGATTTTTTTCAGCAAGGACAGTCCACATTTTATCAAGGAAGAAGGAAAGGAACACAGAGTGATTTATCAACTGTGCCAGGCACATGGTGTGTGCATCCACATATGATACCCGTCGAGTAGAGTGAGATAAGTCAACTGGTAATGGTTTTGCATCTTAAAGAACGATGGGGTGACCCTAAAAGCAAGACAAAATCATTAAATGGAATGATGATAAAATAAAAATCAGAAGTGTACTTACAGCAAAGACGCAACGCCTGACAGATGGAACTAAGTGAAAAACAAAGAGTGACTGAAGTTTGTTTAAGCTGATCATAAAAGGAAGAATTTTCTGGTATGACGTAAAGATTGTGTCTCATCTGTTCCATATGTTGGCAGAGTTTGATGTCCCATCAATGAATGGACCCCAATTAATCTCCAAGACTCATTATCTTGTGACAGATGCTATGGACCATTTACTAGACTTGAAAAGTATGAGACTTTTATCCCAATTAGATTCCTGAGCAAGAAAGTTTTGTTTGTTACATCTTTGATTTTTTTTCTTCATCACTGTGTCTGTAAACCAGGCTGTGGTAACATGTATTATATTAAGGACATTGCAGTTTATTGCTCTGGCCACATCTGCAGTGATCCTGCCTCCTGCAGCAGGTCTATGGCAGATGTTTAGTAACACTGTAAGGGTGGGTCGCCTACAGTGGTTCAGGCTGCAGGGTTGCCGAAAGACTAAAGAAACGTTATCAGCAAGATTGTAGAAAACTGTACATTTCTCATCTATTACCACCAACTGCAACTTATACCAACGACGGAAATAAGCACAGTTACAATAGCAAAATATGTGGCAGAGCATTGCAAAAATGTGACTATATTGTATTGCAATAGCACTTCAAAACTACCAAATCAAAACTAGTTAGCACATCATTTGTAATAGAAAGAATTTAATGACAATTTCTGGTTATGGTTACACTTAAAATAGTTTCAAAATAGATGTATGAGATGATAAAAACTTATACCATTAATCGTACCCAGCATGAATGTTACCTGAGGGATAGAAAGGGAGAGAGAGAGAAAAAGACAAAGGGAAGAAGAGTGCAAAGAAGAGAAGAGCCAAAGAGAAGGCCCCCAAGAAGAGAGAGAGCCAGAGAATCAAGAGAGACAGAGAATAAAAGAAGAGCCAGAGCAACAGTTACATCTTCTTTTTATCTGTTCCTTGACCATGTGACTGAAATCCTAATGTGAGACATTCAAACTGACCAATCAGACCAAACTTCCCCCACTGTACTAAAGGTGTGACACATTTTGGCCTACAGGCCTTCAGCATCTCTTTTTCTTTAGGAATTCCAAATGGCCCTTCTGATAAGAAAGATGGGGGTTGAAAACAGTGAAGCAAATGTCTTTGTTCAATTTCAAATATCAAATATCTTTGATTATTTTCAATCCTACAAAATCCCCCCTTGGCACCGTTGGCCACAATCATTGAGTCCAACGGTGGCACAGTCCACAAAGACATGCTTTCTGTTGTGTGTAGATGTCATCTTCAGACTTCTCGTCCAGACTTGTTGCAATAGCAGCTGGTCAGTCTTCAGTCTTTGTTCTCATTTCAGCCCTGCATGAGAAGGCTCCATCAAATGGTGTTGCATTGTAAGGGTGGGTCGCCTACAGAGGTTCAGTCTGCAGGGTTGCCGAATGACTAAAGAAACGTTATCAGCAAGATGGTAGAACTGTACATTTCTCGTCTTTACCACCCACTGCAACTTATACCAACGACGGAAATAAGCGCAGTTACAATAGCAAAATATGTGGGAGAGCGTTGCTAGAATGTGACTATATTGTATTGCAATAGCACTTCAAAGTCAATACCAAATCAAAACTAGTTAGCACATCATTTGTAATAGAAAGGATTTAATGACAAAATCTGGTTATGGTTACACTTAAAATAGTTTCAAAATAGATGTATGTGATGATAAAACGTATACCATTTATCGTACCCAGCATGAATAGAATGTTACCTGAGGGATAGAAAGTGAGAGAGAGGGAGAGAGAGAGAAAGAGACAAAGAGAAGAGAGCAAAGAAGAGAAGAGCCAAAGAGAAGGCCCCCAAGAAGAGAGAGAGACAGAGAATCAAGAGAGAGAGAGAAATAAAAGAAGGGGCACAGAGCAACAGTTAGATCTTCTTTTTATCTGTTCCTTGACCATGTGACTGAAACCCTAATGTGAGACATTCAAACTAACCAATCAGACCAAACTTCCCCCACTGTACTAAAGGTGTGACACATTTTGGCCTACAGGCCTTCAGCATCTCATTGTCTTTAGGAATTCCAAATGGCCCTTCTGATAAGAAAGATGGGGGTTGAAAACAGTGAAGCAAATGTCTTTGTTCAATTTCAAATATCAAATATCTTTGATTATTTTCAATCCTACAAATTCCCCCCTTGGCACCGTTGGCCACAATCATAAAGTGTCCAAAGGTGGCACAGTCCACGAAGACATGCTTTCTGTTGTGTGTAGATGTCATCTTCAGACTTCTCGTCCAGACATGTTGCAATAGCAGCTGGTCAATCTTCAGTCTTTGTTCTCATTTCAGCCCTGCATGAGAAGGCTCCATCAAATGGTGTTGCACCAATCCTTGATATGCAAAACGTCCACTGAATACTTCACACCTCGAGAACAGTTGCTGCAGATGAGCGCAAACGCTTGTCCCTCTTTCTGAGGCAGGACACAGGATGTGAACTTGTGCAGCAGGGATCCTGTGATTTAAAGAACATATAGCACAACAAAGAGCAAAAGCATACATGACATTTGTCATTGGTCAGAAGTTTGATGTGGTCAGATTAAAATAGTCTCTGGCAATAAGCCCTTAAATCAGTGTACTTAATAAAGTGGTCAAGGTTGAGAATAAAAGAAGATCTCACAAGCTCTTACATTGTTTCTGGAAACATTAAAAATAAATTGCATTATAACAAAACAACAATCATTGAACCAATGAACAATCCTTTTCATGAAGAGTATCAGCAAAATATTCAGTGTAACCAAATACAGAGATTCAATTGAATGGATGTCCAAAAACATTGTTGCAAGTCAAATGGACAAAATACAAAGAATCAGAAATCAAATAAGTTCAAAATCAAATGCATTATTTCAATACAATGATAATACACATTTTTGCACTTAGATAAGAATGAGAAATACTCTTTTGATATTTAACTTGGTGAGACAAATAATAACTAACTGATTTAGCAATTCTAAAGAAAAACAAAACAAACAATAACTGGAAGAAATTCACAGTTGTAATACAGTCTAGATGTAAAGATTTTTTGTGAGGCTGATGTAGATGTTGATTTGACTTTTTGTGTGAAGATCAAATCTATGTGCCTGCATTTAGCTGTGGCTATGTGTAAATCATGCCCCAAACATGGTGAGGAGGGTTTACAATTGTGATGCAAATTTTGGTCCTGTTGTAACAGGGAGCCAGCATGAGAATGTGAGTGAGGTGTGATTGGCTCAAAATCTTCCCACACCAATGTTTTTGTTAAGGAGCATGATAAAGTGCAAAGTTCAGAGTTACTGAATCCTGCTGTGATGAAAGCATTTTCATGGTTAATGCAATTGTAAATTACACTGTAGCCACATGGCAATTCTGTGCTCCTGTACATGGTTTTACTGCAGCTATATAGGAAATAGCAAAGTTTCCACTTAGGAGACAAACAAATTCAGCATAGACACACATGCAACTTGAAATTGCTATACAATTCCAGTATTAAAGTTATTCCAGTTTACACAAGATACATGGCCTAGAATGCATCGCATCTACAACCTTTATCCTAAGTGTTAAATACAACACTAACAGTAAAGCAATCATGTGTTTTAAAGAATAAACTAAACTAGTCTATGTGTATCTAGTAGCACAAACAACTATAATGTGTGTTCAATGCGTACAATGTGTTTAGTACAATTACAAATTTGAAAATACAAACAGGATCATTGCTATTTGGATGTTTAACTATTAAACTCATTGCTATGAGGCTGCTAGCCCACTAGCAAGTGAGGTTAATAGCTGAAGGCCTTGCATGAACAATGCAGTTAACTCACTAAGAGTTTTACCTGCAAATGAGCGCTGATCTTTGCCCTTAGAAAGTAATTTCCTATTTTTCTGAAAATAAGGTGGAGGTCGACCCCTACCCAGTGACCAGCATTTTTCCTCTGAATGGCCTATTTTCTGACAGGAACTGCAAAACCTGTTCTCTTTGCCATAGGGTTGTGTGCTACGTTCTCCTGGAGTTTGAGGATATTCATGACTCTCTAATGCTTGTACACCATGCATTCTGGTACATGACTCTGCGCTATTACGGTGCTGCATCACCTTAAGAACTGAAATAGGCACTCTTTCTTGAGTTGCACATGCATTTTCTGAACTAAACGTTTCAGATTCATTAGAGCAAGTCACCTCCTCTAAGAAGTGAACATGCTTTTTAGTCCCATCGCTGTTAAGCGTTTTGGGAGACATGGACTTTTTAGCATTTAGCTTAGACTTGAGATCTGCAATGGTCTCTTTGTGATTTTTACACTTTTCAGTCAGGGCTAACTGCTCAGCTAGTAATTTATCTAGCTGTGTTTGAAGATCTTGAATCTTTGCCTCAGACTTTTCTGCTTCTGCATTTTTAGAATGCACTTCTTTACATTTAGCATCTAGACTTGATAATAGAAATGGTGTCACATTATGTAGCCTTTTACAACTTATGAAGTTTAAAGCCTCAATTATTTCACCATGTTTTGATTTCTTTTGGTGTTTGCCAATTATGTCCCACCATTTAAGCATTTCATCATCTGAACTTTTAATTCCAATATACTCTTTCTTGAGTTTGGACAAGGTAGTCTCAACTTTTTCACTCCATAAAGCAAACAATACGTCACTGTTATCAGAAATTTTCCCTTCCATCCCCGAGGAGATAATCTGAATATTCTCGGATTGTACAGTAATGGGACTATTGAAGCTGTTTAAAACCTATGTTCTGTTTCATGCAATTCATAAACAATGAAAACAGACTTACCCATTCCTTGGTCAGAAGTTCAGCTTTAATCCATTCACAAGATCAACTGTGAAAAAAATGTCCTCATTCTGATGAATTTCAGAAAATTCACTGCAAGGGATCCCGGGTTTCGGCACCATCTGTAAGGGTGGGTCGCCTACAGAGGTTCAGTCTGCAGGGTTGCCGAATGACTAAAGAAACGTTATCAGCAAGATGGTAGAACTGTACATTTCTCGTCTTTACCACCCACTGCAACTTATACCAACGACGGAAATAAGCGTAGTTACAATAGCAAAATATGTGGGAGAGCGTTGCTAGAATGTGACTATATTGTATTGCAATAGCACTTCAAAGTCAATACCAAATCAAAACTAGTTAGCACATCATTTGTAATAGAAAGGATTTAATGACAAAATCTGGTTATGGTTACACTTAAAATAGTTTCAAAATAGATGTATGTGATGATAAAACGTATACCATTTATCGTACCCAGCATGAATAGAATGTTACCTGAGGGATAGAAAGTGAGAGAGAGGGAGAGAGAGAGAAAGAGACAAAGAGAAGAGAGCAAAGAAGAGAAGAGCCAAAGAGAAGAGCCAAAGAGAAGGCCCCCAAGAAGAGAGAGAGCCAGAGAATCAAGAGAGAGAGAGAGAAATAAAAGAAGGGGCACAGAGCAACAGTTAGATCTTCTTTTTATCTGTTCCTTGACCATGTGACTGAAACCCTAATGTGAGACATTCAAACTGACCAATCAGACCAAACTTCCCCCACTGTACTAAAGGTGTGACACATTTTGGCCTACAGGCCTTCAGCATCTCATTGTCTTTAGGAATTCCAAATGGCCCTTCTGATAAGAAAGATGGGGGTTGAAAACAGTGAAGCAAATGTCTTTGTTCAATTTCAAATATCAAATATCTTTGATTATTTTCAATCCTACAGCATCGATCATTGATATGCAAAATGCCATTGAATACTTCACACCTCGAGAACAGTCACTGGAGATGAGAGCAAACGCTTGTCCCTCTTTCTGAGGACACAGGATGTGAACTTGTGCAGCAGGGATCCTGTGATTAAAAGAACGTATAGCACAACAAAGAGCAAAAGCATACATGACATTTGTCATTGGTCAGACGTTTGATGTGGTCAGATTAAAATAGTCTCTGGCAATAAGCCCTTAAATAGATGTACTTAAGTGGTCAAGGTTGAGAATAAAAGAAGATCTCACAAGCTCTAACATTGTTTCTGGAAACATTAAAAATAAATTGCATTATAACAAAACAACAATCATTGTTGGTTTTAAACCCCCCTTTTCATGAAGAGTATCAGCAAAATATTCAGTGTAACCAAATACAGAGATTCAATTGAAATCCTGTCCAAAAACATTGTTGCAAGTAAAATGGACAAAATACAAAGAATCAGAAATCAAATAAGTTCAAAATCAAATGCATTATTTCAATACAATGATAATACACATTTTTGCACTTAGGTAAGAATGAGAAATACTCTTTTGATATTTAACTTGGTGAGACAAAAAATAACTAACTGATTTAGTCATTTTAAAGAAAAACAAAACAAACAATAACTGGAAGAAATTCACAGTTGTAATACAGTCTAGATGTAAAGATTTTTTGTGAGGCTGATGTAGATGTAGATTTGACTTTTTGTGTGAAGATCAAATCTATGTGGCTGCATTTAGCTGTGGGTGTGTGTAAATCATGCCCCAAACATGGTGAGGAGGGTTTACAATTGTGATGCAAATTTTGGTCCTGTTGTAACAGGGAGCCAGCATGAGAATGTGAGTGAGGTGTGGTCTGGTTCAAAATCTTTCCACACCAATGTTTTTGTTAAGGAGCATGATAAAGTGCAAAGTTCAGAGTTACTGAATCCTGCTGTGATGAAAGCATTTTCATGGTTAATGCAATTGTAAATTACACTGTAGCCACATGGCAATTCTGTGCTCCTGTACATGGTTTTACTGCAGCTATATAGGAAATAGCAGAGTGTTCCACTTAGGAGACAAACAAATTCAACATAGACACACATGCAACTTGAAATTGCTATACAATTCCAGTATTAAAGTTATTCCAGTTTACACAAGATACATGGCCTAGAATGCATCGCATCTACAACCTTTATCCTAAGTGTTAAATACAACACTAACAGTAAAGCAATCATGTGTTTTAAAGAATAAACTAAACTAGTCTATGTGTATCTAGTAGCACAAACAACTATAATGTGTGTTCAATGCGTACAATGTGTTTAGTACAATTACAAATTTGAAAATACAAACAGGATCATTGCTATTTGGATGTTTAACTATTAAACTCATTGCTATGAGGCTGCTAGCCCACTAGCAAGTGAGGTTAATAGCTGAAGGCCTTGCATGAACAACGCAGTTAACTCACTAAGAGTTTTACCTGCAAATGAGCGCTGATCTTTGCCCTTAGAAAGTAATTTCCTATTTTTCTGAAAATAAGGTGGAGGTCGACCCCTACCCAGTGACCAGCATTTTTCCTCTGAATGGCCTATTTTCTGACAGGAACTGCAAAACCTGTTCCCTTTCAGTCAGTACACTACGAGTTACGTCAGTTACTGACGAAATGGGGGTTTCGCTTAGAAGCCAATCGCCTTTGAGCTCTACAAAACGAGCCAATGGCATGAAGATGCCATGGGTCTGCGGAATTTGCATAACGCAACCCCGCCCCACTGCGTGGGTATAAAGGGCGTTGCGTGGCAATCTCGCATTATGTTTCTGCTTCAGAGCCGAGTGTTACTGCCTGAGCGTTTTTCTCTTCAAGATGAGTGTCTCTCCAGAGTGTTGGTGTTACGGCACGTTCTAGCGAGTTCCGCATTCCTGTCTGATCTGTGCAGTGATCTAGCACAGCGTGTGTGTTCTTCCTAGGCGCTTCGGCATTCTGCAGAGCAAAGACTCCTCTCTAAAAGAACTGCACGTGGCACGTCTTTTTCAAGATGTCTCGCCCGTGCTCCGTTTCTGGGTGCGGTCGGCTGGTTCCTCCGTTTGACGGGCATGATCGCTGTTTGGCGTGCTTGGGCCTCGTGCATGCCGAGCGCGCGTTCATGGATGAGTCATGTTCCCACTGCGGGAACATGGCCATCGCAGTGTTGCGGTCAAGACTCCATGATCTCCGTGCTGGAGGGAGAGTCCCCTCTACCACACCACAATCTATTCCCTCCACGAGTGGGAATACTTTGGCTGGTGGTCAGGGTGACTTGAGGGTGACGGTGTGGGCCAACCCGACGAATCCTCCTCGGGCCACACCCCCTTCTAGCACACTGCAACCTGTGGTGTTGCCAGATGAGGGCGCAGGTGTTTCCCGTCCTGGGCCCTGCGTTTCATTTGCCGCACCGGTGGAGGATACTATGTCGATCGCCGCATCACAAGGTGGGCTGGATTCCTCCGGAGATGACGATTCAGCTGTGTTGCCTCCTTCGGGAGTTCCAGCATTGCCCGAGTCTGATCCAGAGCTCACAGCCATGCTTTCCCGGGTGGCCGAGGCTCTTGGGCTTGTGTGGAACCCTCCGCCATGTCCCGAGCGCTCTCGGCTAGATGATTGGTATCTGGGGGCGGCCCGTGCCGAAGGCGCCTGTCAGCCCCCAGTGCCCTTCTTCCCGGAAGTGCATGAAGAGGTGTCGAAGTCGTGGAAGTCTCCCTTGACTTTTCGCGATCGTTCGGCAGCCACTTCCGCCTTCACTGCCCTCGATGGCGGCGCGGTGAAAGGGTACACTGGGGTTCCCCCTGTTGAGCGCTCTGTTGCGATGCAACTGTGTCCGCAGAGCGCCGCGACATGGTGTGGTGACCCAAAGCACCCGTCCAAGGCCTGTGGGTTTACGTCTACTTTGGTGGCGAAGACCCACAGAGCTGCGGGCCAGGCCGCGTCCGCCCTGCATGCGATGGCCACCCTTCAGGTCTACCAGGCCAAGGTGCTCAGAGACATGCACAAGGGCAATGCTGACCCCGCATTAATGCAGGAGCTGCGGGCGGCCACCGACCTCGCTCTACGAGCGACGAAGGTGACCGCTCGCTCTCTCGGTCAGGTGATGTCCACTTCTGTGGTCCAGGAGCGCCACTTATGGCTCAACCTGGTTGATGTGGGAGAATCTGAGCGAACCCGTTTCCTCAGTTCTCCCATTTCCCAGGATGGGCTATTTGGCGGGGCGGTCCAGGACTTCGCCCAACAGTTCTCGACCGCTCAGAAACAGACTGAGGCGATCAAACATATTCTGCCCCGGGCGGCCTGCTGCTGCCTCCACCCAGCCGCCGGCTCAGAGGCCTCAGTCTGCTCCCCGCCGAGGCCGCCCTCCTGCGAACTCGGTTCTTTCTCAGGAGATGGTAGCAGGGCCACTCCTTCCCCCGCTGGAGGGCCGGGGGAGAATCCTTGTAAAGAAAGAACTAACATTTTCACCTCCGAGCCTCAAGAGGGCGCGGCTGGCAGTGTGCGACGGCAAGCAGCCTCGCCACTCTCGGCCCCCTCTGTCGCCAGCCCCCTGGCAGACGAGACCCCCGTGGAACGCTGGTCCTTCCCTGGTCTCCTCTGTCAGGGCGCGGAATTCGACCCCGCCCACACCTCGGGACGCTCCCACGCCTCCCATGTCTGGGCCAGTCATTCCGCCTCGCTGCCCCATCGGGCAAGCACGTACTGGTCCGTTCAGACAGCACGGCGACAGTAGCGTACATCAACCGACAAGGTGGTCTACGCTCCCGCCGGATGTCGCAACTCGCCCGCCATCTCCTCCTATGGAGTCAGAAGCATCTGAGGTCGCTTCGTGCCGTTCACATCCCGGGAGAACTGAATCGTGCAGCCGACGAGCTGTCACGGTTTCAGCCGCTTCCGGGGGAATGGAGACTCCATCCCCAGACGGTTCAGCTGATTTGGGAACAGTTTGGCGACGCACAGATAGATCTGTTTGCCTCCCACGACTCTTCCCATTGCCGCTGGTATTACTCCCTGACCGAGGGGACCCTCGGCACGGATGCACTAGCGCACAGCTGGCCGCGGGGCCCACGCAAGTATGCGTTTCCCCTAGTGAGCCTTCTCGCACAGGTTCTGTGCAAGATCAGGGAGGACAGGGAGCAGGTCCTTTTGGTCGCCCCATATTGGCCCGGCCGGACCTGGTTCTCAGAACTCGTACTCCTTGCGACAGCCCCTCCCTGGTCGATCCCTCTGAGGAAGGACCTCCTTACTCAGAGACGGGGCACCGTATGGCACCCACGTCCCGACCTTTGGAACCTACACATGTGGGACCTGGACAGGACGCGGTAGGTTTGAGTACCCTGCCACCTCAGGTGGCGGCTACCATCACTTCCGCTAGGGCCTTGTCCACGAGACAGGCCTATGCGTTGAAGTGGAACCTCTTCGTCACCTGGTGCTCTTCTCGCCGAGAAGACCCCACGAAATGCTCAATCGGGTCTGTGCTTTCCTTCCTCCAAGAAGGGTTGGAGCGAAGGCTGTCTCCCTCCACCCTGAAGGTCTATGTGGCCGCGATTTCGGCTCATCATGACCTGGTGGATTCGAAAACGGTAGGTCAGCACGACCTGGTCAGCAGGTTCCTTAGAGGAGCGAGGAGATTAAATCCTCCTTGTTCTCCTCAAATACCCTCTTGGGATCTTGCAGTGGTTTAATCTGCCCTGCAGAAAGCTCCCTTTGAGCCCCTGCAGTCTGTGGAGCTGAAGTTCCTTTCATTGAAAGTGGTGCTCTTGATTGCTCTGGCTTCCATCAAGAGGGTAGGGGACCTGCAGGCATTTTCGGTTGACGAAGCGTGCCTGGAATTCGGGCCGGCCAATTCTCACGTGATCCTGAGAACCCGGCCTGGATACATGCCTAAGGTTCCCACCACTCCCTTCAGGGATCAGGTGGTGAACCTGCAAGCGCTGCCTGTGGAGGAGGCAGACCCAGCCTTGGCACTGCTCTGTCCAGTACGCGCCCTTCGCGCTTACGTAGACCGGACGCAGTGTTTCAGGACCTCAGACCAGCTCTTTGTCTGTTACGGAGGGCAGCAGAAAGGGAAGGCTCTCTCCAAGCAGAGGTTGTCTCACTGGATAGTGGACGCCATTGTCCTGGCATATCAGGTTCAGGGCATGCCATGCCCCCTTGGGGTTAGAGCACACTCCACTAGGAGTGTTGCTTCCTCTTGGGCTTTAGCGCGTGGCGCCTCGCTGACAGACATTTGTAGAGCTGCAGGCTGGGCGACACCCAACACATTCGCAAGATTTTATAATCTCCGACTGGAGCCTGTGTCCGCTCGTGTACTCGCCCCAAGTGGCCAGTAACTGGACAGGCTCAGGTGTCTTCGCTTGCTGCGCCATTCCACTCCACGGACTGGATGTGTGCGCATTTTCTCTCAGGTGAGCTTCCCAGTAAGCCCTGAGCTCCTCCAGCACTGCTGATGTCGACACCAGAGTGCATGCCCGCTTGGTCAGCCCTCGTGTTCGGCTAGGTGCCTCCGTGTGCATGGTTCCCCCGTTGGGCAACCCCCACATGTGTGTTCCACGGTAAGTCTCTCTGAGCACGTGTCTTCCCTTGGCAAGACACCTTGCCACTACTGGGGTTGAAAAATTTTCCACCTGCGGCTGGATACCCCAGAGTGCTCCATATGCAGTCCCTACGGGGGTCATATGTGTATTCTTAAGTCCTCCCTTCGGGCAGGCATTGTGTTGCATTTCTCCACGTGGGATATGCTTCCCAGTGTACCTTGGTATCGGCGTTGAGCCTAGCCCCTCGTTCGTGCTAAGACTCACGGCAGGGAGCCCTGGTCAGCGCAGGACGCTGGAAGACAGCCGTCGTGGCGAGATTGTATTGGGACCCGCATTTCGTCAGTAACTGACGTAACTCGTAGTGTACTGACTGAAAGGGAACGTCTCGGTTACGTATGTAACCCTCGTTCCCTGAAGGAAGGGAACAAAGACGTTATGTCCCCATGCCACTTCCGCTGTACCGCTGGAACGGCCGGACGCTCATGCCTCGGCTCTTCAGCAGGTAACATAATGCGAGATTGCCACGCAACGCCCTTTATACCCATGCGGTGGGGCGGGGTTGCGTTATGCAAATTCCTGCGTTATGACTCTCTAATGCTTGTACACCATGCGTTCTGGTATATGACTATTACGGTGCTGCATCATTTCAGATTCATTAGAGCAAGTCACCTCCTCTAAGAAGTGAACATGCTTTTTAGTCCCATCGCTGTTAAGCGTTTTGGGAGACAAGAACTTTTTAGCATTTAGCTTAGCCTTGAGATCTGCAATGGTCTCCTTGTGATTTTTACACTTCAGTCAGGGCTAACTGCTCAGATAGTAATTTATCTAGCTGTGTTTGAAGATCTTGAATCTTTGCCTCAGACTTTTCTGCTTCTGCATTTTTAGAATGACCTTCTTTACATTTAGCATCTAGACATGATAATAGAAATGGTGTCACATTATGTAGCCTTTTACAACTTATGAAGTTTAAAGCCTCAATTATTTCACCATGTTTTGATTTCTTTTGGTGTTTGCCAATTATGTCCCACCATTTAAGCATTTCATCATCTGAACTTTTAATTCCAATATACTCTTTCTTGAGTTTGGACAAGGTAGGCTCAACTTTTTCACTCCATAAAGCAAACAATACGTCACTGTTATCAGAAAGTTTCCCTTCCATCCCCGAGGAGATAATATGAATATTCTCGGATTGTACAGTAATGGGACTATTGAAGCTGTTTAAAACCTTCTACGTTCTGTTTCATGCAATACATTCAAATAGAGACTTTTCCTATCATACCATTGAACAATGAAAACAGACTTACCCATTCCTTGGTCAGAAGTTCAGCTTTAATCCATTCACAAGATCAACTGTGAAAAAATGTCCTCATTCTGATGAATTTCAGAAAATTCACTGCAAGGGATCCCGGGGTTTCGGCACCATCGGAATTTTGTAGGATTGAAAATAATCAAAGATATTTGAAATTGAACAAAGACATTTGCTTCACTGTTTTCAACCCAAATCTTTCTTATCAGAAGGGCCATTTGGAATTCCTGAAGAAAAAGAGATGCTGAAGGCCTGTAGGCCAAAATGTGTCACACCTTTAGTACAGTGGGGGAAGTTTGGTCTGATTGGTCAGTTTGAATGTCTCACATTAGGGTTTCAGTCACATGGTCAAGGAACAGATAAAAAGAAGATGTAACTGTTGCTCTGGCTCTTCTTTTATTCTCTGTCTCTCTTGATTCTCTGGCTCTCTCTCTTCTTGGGGGCCTTCTCTTTGGCTCTTCTCTTCTTTGCACTCTTCTTTCTTTTTCTCTCTCTCTCCCTTTCTATCCCTCAGGTAACATTCATGCTGGGTACGATTAATGGTATAAGTTTTTATCATCTCATACATCTATTTTGAAACTATTTTAAGTGTAACCATAACCAGAAATTGTCATTAAATTCTTTCAATTACAAATGATGTGCTAACAAGTTTTGATTTGGTATTGACTTTGAAGTGCTACCTATTGCAATACAATATAGTCACATTATAGCAACGCTCTCCCACATATTTTGCTATTGTAACTGCGCTTATTTCCGTCGTTGGTATAAGTTGCAGTGGGTGGTAATAGATGAGAAATGTACAGTTTTCTACAATCTTGCTGATAACGTTTCTTTAGTCTTTCGGCAACCCTGCAGCCTGAACCACTGTAGGCGACCCACCCTTACAACACTTTATTTTGGTGGTCCCTTTTGAGCATTCTGTTGACTATAGAGTTAGTAGACATGTAGGTACAACTTTACTTATAGTCAACAGAATGTGTTAAAGGGACCATCAAAATAAAATAAAACCTCATGTACATGTAGGTGATCAGGGACTCTGGGCATCTTTCTTCTGGTGTTTTTCAGAGTCAGTAGAAAGGTCTCTTTAGTGTCCGAAGTTTAATAATAACATTAATATACACCGAGCCAAAACATTATGACCATTATGCCAAATGTGCTCTTGGTCCTCCATGTCCTGCCAAGCAGTGGTGACCCATTGAGGAATGCACTCTATAAGACCCCTGAAGGTGTCATGTGGTATATGGCACCAAGACATTAGCAGCAGATCCTTCATGTCCAAGGTGATGGATTAGACTTGTTAGACCTCAATGGATTAGACTTGTTCATCTAGTACCAGGGTTGAAGGTCTGTGCAACAAAAGTAGCCCAATGACCAGTCAAAAGTAGCCCAAAAATAGCCCAATTTTCTCCATCGGGCGGCCGAATTCTCCAATGAATTTGTAAGTCTGGGGGTGTTTTGGGGCTGTTGGATTGCTGAAATCGCACTTACGGAGGTGGCAATCAACCTGCACAAAAAAAATTTAAAACTTAAAAGTAGCCCAATTCCACGGGAAAACTGTGGACTTGGCAACACTGTCCAGTACATCCCACATATTCAGTCAGATTGAGATCCGGGGGAATTTGGAGGCCAGGGAAAAACCTTAAACTCTTCATCATATTCCTCAAATCATTCCTGAACAATAGGTGCATTTACATGGAGTACAATTCTGATTACAGTTGGTTTAAAAGTCCAATCCGAAAAAAATGCTTTATGTGATCACGTCAATCGGATTGAAATTTCAATCAGTTTGAGAGGCGGTGGGATAAAAATTTTCTAATCCATTCGATAGGACATGTAAACACTTGATCGGATTGAAAACCAAAATGGCATAATGACATATGGCAAACGGAACATGCTGAGGTTGTTAAATATAATAAATGACTGTCGTGTCAATCTAAAATTCTCTTTCCACTCATCGTTTGTGAAGTTCTGCAGGACAACGTTGTCCCACAAGTGCTTGCTTCGGACTCTCATCTGCAGATGCCTTGTTTTGGGCGCGGGAATGGGTGTTTTTAATGCTTAATGATTAATATAAGCATCATGGCACAAAGCTTTGTGTGCTCATCGTCTCCTAATTAGGACCCTAAATAGATAAATATTTAGTCTGCTTTTTAAAACAAAGAAAAGAAAGATGGTTAGTATACGACAACTGCAGGAAACTGTATATTCGTGCAGTGCGCGCATGTCAAAACATTAAAGGGGTCCTATTATGCCCTTTTACGAAGTCTTGATTTTGTTTTTGGGGTGTACTAGAATATGCTTTCATGCTTAAAGGTGCACTGTGTAAATTTTAGCGTCATCAGTGGTGAGGTTGCGAATTACAATTGCCCACCACTCACCCCTCCCTTTCGAAGCACATAGAGAAGCTACGGTGGCCGATACAGGACAAAGATGTCATCTGAGACAGCAGAGAGTAGCTTGCACTCTGTAGAGCAGTTTGTCCATTTAGGGCTCTGGAATCATGGTGGTGCAAAATGGTGACTTCTCTGTAAGGGGACCCGCGGTGTATGTAGATAGAAATGGCTCATTCTAAGGTAATAAAAACATAATGGTTCATTATGTAAGGTCTGTATACACCACTAAAAACATAGTTATGTATATTATATTGCATTTCTGTCAATAGATCCTCGTAAATATTACATACTGCACCTTTAATTGTTCAAAAAACACATTATTTTTTAACATATTTTACATTATTACAGCACCTCGCTCAGTCTGGCTCGAACGCACCGAACAGTTTCTGTTTCGATGAAGCCCCTCCTTCCAAAATACGAAATGTGCTGTGATTGGTTAGCTGGCCCAGTGTGTTGTGATTATCACTGCTTAGTGTGTGTTTGGGAAATTTCACGCCCCTTACCATAACCGCGAGTTTCATCTGCTCAGGTGTAAATATTAAGGGACGGCGTCAATTTTAAACCAATTAAAGACTGATTCAGACTTAAGAATGTTAACAAACAAGAGGATCATCCAGAAAACTATGGTAAAACAAACAGTAATCAATCACAAAACCATGGTTAATTTTCCTAAGGGGCGGTGAACAACCTTACAAAAGCTAGCGGAGGCAAAGCTTTGTCCTTTTTTTACATCGTAGCAACAACATAAAAGTTGGAACTGTTAATAGAAAAAGCAACCACAAATAATAAGACATACTTACAAGTTCTGATCCACAAACAACAGATTGTCCTGACAAAGTGGGAACTTTTCAGAAGCTTTTGTGAGTAGCCTGCATTGTAGTTTCTAGAGGCTGTGCAGCACACAGATAAACGTTTGGGTTATAATTTTCAGGAACATTGTTTAAAATAAATTTTAACCACTCTTAAAAGTTCGTCAGCCTTAGGAAGTTCAAACAAATGAGTTTTGGAACAGGGGAGGGAAAAACAGCGTCTCTTCGACATAGGCGTAGCAGCCGCTCAACCAGGCCTCGCTCCTTTTTTTTGCGTATTCTTACATATTAAAATGAGTAACATTGTGACTTCATAAAGCCCAGAAAAAACACCTTGTAGTCCAAACGAGTCATTCGTTGTAGCTCTTGGAAAGTGAATTCTGTTAAATAAAATATCTCTCTTTGGAGTGGACTTTGAGCTTTGTAACCTTGCAAATCTTTTTTATGCACAAACAGCAACATTACACACTAACTAAAGTTGAAAAAGTGAAAAAGCATAATAGGACCTTTAAATCCGATTTGAAGCTTGTGACATATAAACATCATCAAAACGATTACTTTATTTAGCATTCATGTAAACGTGGCTAATATGGGCAGTGTGGCAGAGCGCAACATTCTGCTGAAAGAGGCCATTGCAATCAGGCAATACCATTGCCATGAAGGGATGTATCTGGTCTGCAGTGATGTTTAGGAAGGTAGCATGTGTCAAATTGATGTCCACATGAAGGGCTGGACCCAGGGTTTCCCAGCAGAACATTGTCCACAGCATCACACTCCCTCTACTGGCTTGTCGTCTTCCTACAGTGCATCCTAGTGCCATCACTTCCCCAAGTAAACGGCACACACGTACACAGCCATCCATGTAATGTAAAAGAAAACGGGACTCATCGAACCAGGCGACCTTCTTCCACTGCTCTAAGGTCAGTTCCGACCCATTGTAGGGACTTTCGGCTGTGGACAGGGGTTATCATTGGCACTCTGACAGTACCCATATGCATAAGGGTGCATTGCACCCATGGTAAATAACTTATATTTAAATATATACTTAAATATATGAATATGAAGTTGCCTGAAAGCTTTTCCTTAACCAATGGCTTGAGTCCGAGGCACGACTATCTGTTTGATTGGCAAATGAAAGAGTGTTTTGGAAACTGCTATTATTACAGAGAAATTGCACATTTACCTTTAACATTCTGATCTCTCATCATATGCTCATCTGTGATATTTCTCACATATATCAAACCTCACACAGCTCTCACACAAATTCTCTAGGGCTCCTAAAGTTTACTTCTCTGGTAATAGTTGCAAAGGCTTCTTGAAAATCTTAATATTCCCTCAGGGTAAAAGAACTCTACACTTTATCAAAGATTGCTCTAAAACATAGGTTGACCTCTGATATTTTATTATCTAAAATATTACTTACAGAGCCAGAGGGAAGCATTATTTCAATGGGGGAAGAAGACAAAAACTAGTTTTGAATTTTTTTTTTTTTTACAAACGCTATAAATAAAAGTGTTGCCTAGGTTCTTCTGCTCTATAAAAGAGAAGCCCATTTGTCATATTCAGACACAGATACGGTGAGTGTAATTGCTCAGAGACAGTCACGGTTGCAGGTGCAGAAATGAGGCGAGGACTCAAACGCAGGAAGAAATGGTGGTTTTATTAATAATAAAAATATAAACAAAAACTACCCACAAGGGGGAAACCCAAACTAAACTTACAACACACAAGGAGCAGGGAAACATGAATCAAACAGGAAGCACATGACAGGTGACAGAAAACAACGATCCAGCACAATACAACAAACACAAGGAGACTAAATAGGGAACAAACAAGGCAGGTAACGAAGGAGGACAGGTGGAGCAAATTAAACAATAATCAGATAACAAGAGGGGCGGGGTCAAGACAATAGACAGGAAAGCACATGGCACAAGGAACAGGTGACAAGCCATGTGCTCACACCAAACATGACAAACACAAGCACATGGCCAGAAATGACAAATACAAGCCATGTGCTCACACAAAGACAAGACAGATATGTGACAGTCACTGGAAATCTCTTACCGCGTACAGTGTATCCATCTTCCTAGCTGTTGTGTATTTTATGACAGATTTTAAAGCACATACATTTTTCATCAGCACATAAGAAGGTAGATTGCAAAACCTGCCATGAAGTGTCTTCTAAAACAGACCCAGAGGGGAAGATCTGGACTGTGAAGTGGGGAAGACTGAGGGAGAATATGAAATATGATGATTACAAAAACTTAGGCCATTGAAGCGTGTAAATGATAAACAGTCTTTATGACTGTCCCGTGACTCTAGCGTTCAGCATCGGGAACATCAGCTTCAGGAACATAAAAAGCTGGTCTACTATGCCAGAATATTTACACCAGAACCTAGCACAGCGTCTATACGCCTGACATCTCTTTCCAGAATCCATGGAAATGAATGACAAACCCTGTCAACCAGAGACACACACTTCAACACAGAAAAGCATTTGCAATTCTGAGAGCGTTATATGAAAGCAAGAGTGAGCTCAGCTTTCAGTCAAAATGTTTTCCTGTGGCTCTTCCCTCAGAGGAAATCACCCATCTTGAGTCATTAGCCGAGGTTCCTTTGGGGCAATGGCAAAACGTTCCTATCCCTCACCCGGAGAAAATAAAATCCCAGCATTGCCGAAAGATTAGATACTGACGCGTTCAGAACACAGCAACATGATTTTAAAATTATGCAGATGTAATACATCACAGAGCTGATGGAGAGGAAAACATGCAAAAACTAGATCAAAGGTGTCTGAGATGATTCAACTAGATTGCACAGAAAATGGACACACTCCAGCTCTCTCTCCCTCACATATACAGACACACACACACACACACACACACACACACACATACCTTCAACTACAACCACAAAGTGGAAAGTTCTCCAACTGACTCAAATGTCAGCACACAAGGATGTGGAAATTACTGACAGCCCATCCAGATCTCAGGTTCAGATAAGCTACCAAAAAAAAAAAAAAAGGAAAGAAAGAAAGAAAAAGACTGTCCCTCTATGGAAACTTCATCAAAGTAAATCCCCATTAAATGGACTGGAATTAATGAATGCATTTCATTTAAAAGAACCCCAATAATGGAGTTCACTTAAGCCTTAAATAAGTGTTAAATACGCTTTTTAAAGCTAAAGTGAGCAATTTTATGATGTTACAATACTTTATTCTACTCCAGCACATAAATTTAACTTTTGTTCCTTTTAGGCTGTTTATTAGCTTATCTATATGCAGGTGCACTCTTCTGTTATTTTTAATTAAAACTAAAACTAAATGAACAATGAACTGAATAAAGCTAAAATTAAATAAAATATAAATATTAGATGAAAAACAAACTTAACCCTTAAATGCATGAATGTTTTGCCAATCATTATTACATATTCGGGTCTTTAGCGACCCAAATCTATATTTAACACGGATGGTTCTCCACCTGTCGTGATAATATAAAACTCTACTGATTTTAGAGTAACAATTACAGAAGAATAAAATAAAGCATATTTTGTTACCTTTTGGGGCTTGGAAGGGTTCAGTTTGAGCAGATGTTTTATACCATAATTACTGTTCTCATCAGAGCTCATTTCCCATCTGGCTCATATTTGCGATCTCAAACAAACGTATTCTTCAAAACTATTATTTTCAACATCTTCAAAATAAATATTTTGACTGCTGACAAATTTTTCACCAGATCCACCATCAAGTGACAGTGGCACTAATATTTGATTGTGTTCAGTACTTGCTCTGCAGTAAATCGCTGAGCCATTTCAAGTTTTGCTGATGATACTTTCTATTCTTCTGTTTTCTGCCTGCGGTAACTATGAGTGAATGTCACTTCATCATTGTGTGTCAGACATTGCCACCCTGTGGAATAAAGGTGAATTGCACTTATTCAGTCATCAAAGATTAAATTATTGTTGTGCAGAAAAAAATACTTACACTGTTACACACCTTGGGTTGTTAGCAACCCTATACAATTTTTACAAAAGATAAATGGGAAAACAGGCATTCGCAACGTGGCACTGGACGTGAAAATGATAACTGTGTCGGGCTGAAACTAGCAAAAAACACTTGCGTCGCGCCTGCCGTCGCATTGTGCCAGGTGTATAATAGGGCCCGAAATGTTGATGACTCATCTTGAACTGACTAGATTTTGTCCAATCAAATGCCTCAAAAGAAAATCCTGCCCCACCTACACCTGACTAAAGCAAGTATACTTAGCAAATCATGTGACAAGCCTAAATATAGGACGTGTCAACACAGAAAGAAAACTGCGCTCGTTAACATTTTTTGATGTTGTTAATATGCAGAGACAACTATAAGTAAGCCAATCATGAGAGTTTGGGGCAGGACTATCGGTTTGTCCAATAATTGGCAGACAGAGGGAGTGTTCTGACAATAATTTGTTCAGTGATACTGGATCTACACACTTCAGATTTAATGTTCGAGTGAACTTTAAAAGTTCACCACTAAACTGTTCTAACAATGAAAAATAAAGGTGTAATACAGTGTAATACTTTGATTTAAGGTAAGACATGGGCTGCTAACACATTTGGCATGAACTATATGTTTAGAGAATGCCTTAGAGGCATACAGGGTTGCCAACTCTCACGCATTTGGCGTGAGACACAAGCTTTCAGTCTCTGTCTCATGCTCTCACTCTGCCCAAGTAAATCTCACGCCAAATTGCCAAACCTGCTTTTGATATGAAACAAAGTCTAAGCTTTTAAATTGTCATTAAAAAATTGTTTAAAATGTCAACCACATTTACAGTATCATTTTATTATTGAGAGTGATGGAGATGCAACATTGTTAACATTAATGTTAATGTTTTTTTTGTATTTAGCCCTCAGGTATTCCTTACTAATTGGTCACACTCATACTCATTGGTGGTCAAATGTGACCATACACCTTAACTATTTTTCAATTAAATAAATGTTCTATATTTTAGTTCAATAATATTTATTGAATATTTTGAGGAGATCTTTTGGTACTAAATACTATTTGTGCAATAATTATGGTCCATTAATGACCACTTAAAATATTTTTCTTCTAATATTTGTATTATTTATATTACAATTAGTGTAGTAATTAAGGTTAAAATAGAGAATTCCAATGCAAAGAGGCAAAATAGAGTCATTTCGTGGCTGGAAAAATAATAATTTTCATTTGTAATGCCATTACCACTAGGTGCCTGTATGGCTCTTTAATAAATATACATGTAGGCCTATCTAGTCTAGTTGCTCAAAAAAGTATTGCAGATCATAACTGCGTACTTATTTTTAGGTTTTGCATTTGAATAAATATTAAGACATGATCAAACACTAGATTTTTTTAAATGTTACATTTTAAAACGTTAACTTACATCCTAATATTTTTAATGATTCTTATATAAGCACACACAAGTGAATATTAATGAATGCGAGCAAATATAATTTAACCCAAGAAAAGATATCGATTAACTCAAGATCGAAATCGATATTTGTGCCAACCCAATCCCCCCCCCCCCCCCCCCCCTCACTCCAACCTAAAAAAAAAAAAATCTCACTCCAACCTGAACTTAAAAGTTGGCAACCCTGGGCATAATGCAGTACTTCTGTCAACCTTTCCACTGTTGTCGGTAACCTTCTATTTTCTCCCATGTAGGTGAAAGAGTGTGAAATCAACAAATTGTTTCTTCAAATGGGGTCACGAAGGTCCCCTGCTGCAAGTGTTATGGATGTGGTCAGACTTTCAGCAGGGTACACAAAGAAACTCTATCAGACTCCAGTGGGGGGATAATAGCATTTGCTACGTGGGTCAGCCTAAAAGACAGAGGAGTCTCATATTAAAGTCTAGTGTCTCCAAATAGTGTTAACACTCCCATTACTGTAGGAAAACACTTCAGGATTAAAGGAGGAAAACAGACAAATGACAAAAGAGACTGTGCTCAATTCTTTGAGTAGCAATAAGGTGATAAATTGGGTGATGTTTTACTTTTGCATTTTTCACTGCACATTTGACTAAACCAATTAAGTTTTCTTTTTCAAGATTTTATTATATACATTAAAAGATTGTCACTCAATCAAACTTAATTTTGGTATATGTGAAAAATGTGTTTGATAGTAATAATAAAAAAGTTGTATTTGTTAGCATAATTATGTAAAATAATACAAAGTTGAACATTTTCAATAATGTTTTCGTTTAACAAAGATGAAATAAAGTATAATTATTATGTGTAAAAACGAACTGAAATAAGTGCCCAATAATGCTATTTATTTGATTTGATGAAGAACTTGGCCCGATTTACTGGTGCCTTGATGTGGAAGATGCATTTCTGAAGGCATGCAGTCAAGGCACAAAGCAGAGAGAGAGGGGGGAAAGAGATAAAAGCAAGCAAGTGTTGTTGTCTCCTCTTCTATGCACTTTAAGTTTTGTGACTCTGGAATATAGTGATCTTTGACATTGTATTATGTTTTTTGTGTCTATTTGTTAAAGAAGGATTTGTGGAGTAAAAGTTATAGTTTTTATTTTAAAGTAAAAAGATAAGATTTGGCACAGAAGGCACTAAGTGGCATGTTGTTACTTGTGTTAGTATTTTTAAATGTAATAATTATTGTAATGAATGGGGTTACTATTTACACTCACCTAAAGGATTATTAGGAACACCATACTAATACTGTGTTTGACCCCCTTTCGCCTTCAGAACTGCCTTAATTCTACGTGGCATTGATTTAACAAGGTGCTGAAAGCATTCTTTAGAAATGTTGGCCCATATTGATAGGATAGCATCTTGCAGTTGATGGAGATTTGTGGGATGCACATCCAGGGCACGAAGCTCCCGTTCCACCACATCCCAAAGATGCTCTATTGGGTTGAGATCTGGTGACTGTGGGGGCCATTTTAGTACAGTGAACTCATTGTCATGTTCAAGAAACCAATTTGAAATGATTCGAGCTTTGTGACATGGTGCATTATCCTGCTGGAAGTAGCCATCAGAGGATGGGTACATGGTGGTCATAAAGGGATGGACATGGTCAGAAACAATGCTCAGGTAGGCCGCGGCATTTAAACGATGCCCAATTGGCACTAAGGGGCCTAAAGTGTGCCAAGAAAACATCCCCCACACCATTACACCACCACCACCAGCCTGCACAGTGGTAACAAGGCATGATGGATCCATGTTCTCATTCTGTTTACGCCAAATTCTGACTCTACCATCTGAATGTCTCAACAGAAATCGAGACTCATCAGACCAGGCAACATTTTTCCAGTCTTCAACTGTCCAATTTTGGTGAGCTCGTGCAAATTGTAGCCTCTTTTTCCTATTTGTAGTGGAGATGAGTGGTACCCGGTGGGGTCTTCTGCTGTTGTAGCCCATCCGCCTCAAGGTTGTGCGTGTTGTGGCTTCACAAATGATTTGCTGCATACCTCGGTTGTAACGAGTGGTTATTTCAGTCAAAGTTGCTCTTCTATCAGCTTGAATCAGTCGGCCCATTCTCCTCTGACCTCTAGCATCAACAAGGCATTTTCGCCCACAGGACTGCCGCATACTGGATGTTTTTCCCTTTTCACACCATTCTTTGTAAACTCTAGAAATGGTTGTGCGTGAAAATCCCAGTAACTGAGCAGATTGTGAAATACTCAGACCGGCCCATCTGGCACCAACAACCATGCCACGCTCAAAATTGCTTAAATCACCTTTCTTTCCCATTCTGACATTCAGTTTGGAGTTCAGGAGATTGTCTTGACCAGGACCACACCCCTAAATGCATTGAAGCAACTGCCATGTGATTGGTTGATTAGATAATTGCATTAATGAGAAATCGAACAGGTGTTCCTAATAATCCTTTAGGTGAGTGTATTTACTGGTATTCTGCATTGTCTGTCATCGGTTATTCAAGTATTCAACTAAATTGTCAAAATAACATTTTAAATAGAAAAATGTATTTAGTATTTTACATTAATAACACTTTAATAACACTGTAATAAAACACAAAATATATAAATATTATTAAGAATTATATCAAAATTAATTTATACATTCTGTAAAAGTTTATTCGGGGGGGGGGGGGGGTTGGTATATACACTCACCTAAAGGATTATTAGGAACACCATACTAATACTGTGTTTGACCCCCTTTCGCCTTCAGAACTGCCTTAATTCTATGTGGCATTGATTCAACAAGGTGCTGAAAGCATCCTTTAGAAATGTTGGCCCATATTGATAGGATAGCATCTTGCAGTTGATGGAGATTTGTTGGTTGCACATCCAGGGCACGAAGCTCCCGTTCCACCACATCCCAAAGATGCTCTATTGGGTTGAGATCTGGTGACTGTGGGGGCCATTTTAGTACAGTGAACTCATTGTCATGTTCAAGAAACCAATTTGAAATGATTCAAGCTTTGTGACATGGTGCATTATCCTGCTGGAAGTAGCCATCAGAGGATGGGTACATGGTGGTCATAAAGGGATGGACATGGTCAGAAACAATGCTCAGGTAGGCCGCGGCATTTAAACGATGCCCAATTGGCACTAAGGGGCCTAAAGTGTGCCAAGAAAACATCCCCCACACCATTACACCACCACCACCAGCCTGCACAGTGGTAACAAGGCATGATGGATCCATGTTCTCATTCTGTTTACGCCAAATTCTGACTCTACCATCTGAATGTCTCAACAGAAATCGAGACTCATCAGACCAGGCAACATTTTTCCAGTCTTCAACTGTCCAATTTTGGTGAGCTTGTGCAAATTGTAGCCTCTTTTTCCTATTTGTAGTGGAGATGAGTGGTACCCGGTGGGGTCTTCTGCTGTTGTAGCCCATCCGCCTCAAGGTTGTGCGTGTTGTGGCTTCACAAATGCTTTGCTGCATACCTCGGTTGTAACGAGTGGTTATTTCAGTCAAAGTTGCTCTTCTATCAGCTTGAATCAGTCGGCCCATTCTCCTCTGACCTCTAGCATCAACAAGGCATTTTCGCCCACAGGACTGCCGCATACTGGATGTTTTTCCCTTTTCACACCATTCTTTGTAAACTCTAGAAATGGTTGTGCGTGAAAATCCCAGTAACTGAGCAGATTGTGAAATACTCAGACCGGCCCGTCTGGCACCAACAACCATGCCACGCTCAAAATTGCTTAAATCACCTTTCTTTCCCATTCTGACATTCAGTTTGGAGTTCAGGAGATTGTCTTGACCAGGACCACAGCCCTAAATGCATTGAAGCAACTGCCATGTGATTGGTTGATTAGATAATTGCATTAATGAGAAATTGAACAGGTGTTTCTAATAATCCTTTAGGTGAGTGTATGTATACTACATATTTAACATGTAGTGCTATAACAACTAAATTAGCAAAAGTTTCTATTTTCTATTTTCTATTTATTGTATATGTATATGTGTGTGTGTGTGTGCGCGCACACACATTTTTTATACTTATCTGTGACTACCACTATAAAATGTTTTATAGTTGTTTGCACTTGAAAACAATCGTTTGCATTATAATCAAAAATTGCCTGAATATTTCATTAGAGTTTCAGGAAGAGTGTCTAATCTTAACAGCCCATACTTTCATCCGATAATCATTTTATTTCAGACTTTTACAGATATGCACAACCCTACTTCAAAACATCATCACATTCGTTATATAATACAAGGAACAATCACATTAATTTCTGATGAGAGATGAAGCGGGGGGATTTAAATTAGAATGAACTTTTCTTTGTCTGCGCTCACATCACATTAAAATAGTGTCAGACTTTTAACTGCTCTGAATCATTCTGATTGATTGTAGGATTAAAATTTTATTTCATTTTTTAAAGCATATTGTTTTGGTATACACAAACTCATTTAGAGCCTCTACCACTGAAAAGATTCATCCATAAAAATCTATAATACACTCTTAGGAGAGATTTCAAACAAACACACATTGACAGAGCTTAACTAGCTGTACAACCTTTCAGCTGCAAAATACCAAAGCAATCACCACAGAGATTTTTATAGACAAGGCGATTAACTTTTAATAACCCCATCATTTTGATTGACAGTCATGCTATAATCTAAAATAACTCAACAGAACAGCCTGTGGCCTTAGGAAACCACTTTGGTTGGACTCTGAAAATTGACATTTTTAACACAAGGGCCAAATGTTTCTTTTTCTTTAGTAAAGAGTTAACATCTGACATTGTTTATATTTTTTTCCTGGGAATAACCAATACTGCAAACTCGATATGATCAATGTGAGTTTAAGGCTGCATGTGCTACAAGCTAAGAATATTAAAGACATCAAAATATTTGGTATCTAAGGTAAAGACTACTGTAAACACTACAGTAATCAATATTTTTCATATTTTTCAAATATGTGCTGCATATTTGGGGAATAACTGTCTAAACATTGATCCGAACTCTTTTGTAAACCAAGAATGAACCGCAGAAGACCATGTCAGTAAATGATTCAGTTGATGAAAAACACTGCTCAATACCTGGTGAGCTGAGTGCATGTGGTCAGCTGTCTACATAAATAGTGTATCTCAGACAAACATAACTAGAACTTAGTTCATTCTTACTTTGGCATGCTAGTAATCCTTAGCTTTTTTATTTTAGTAACAAAAACAGAAAATACAGAGCACACAATTATTTTTTAAATCAAAATTTTCATTGTACCTTTCCACACATCATTACGCCAGTAGGTGGCAACAAAAGACTTTATTATTGACTATTATTACAGACTTTATCATTATTGAGTCATTCATTCACTTAACGATTTTTTCAGAAGCACTGATTCATTCAGGAATAGTCAAAGGCTGCATCCGAAAACTGAAAAGCTGCCTTCAGAGGATACATTCCAAGGTAGGTCTCCTGTCTCCTGAGATACCTTCATACACCTTCAATAGATGTATCCTTCGCTGCCTTTGATATCCCACAATCCTGTGCTTTCAATTCTGTGACAGTTGCGCTAAAAATAAAGATGGCGTCTGAAAGTTGCGGTTGGTGGTCAGTTTGTTTGTAAATGTACGTTTTTGACCTACGTTTTCCACTTTTGATGTCATTTCTAGCGATTAATTATTATTGTAGTAATTAAATATTCACTTAGTTATCACCAAAGCTCTCTCTATTTTGCTGTAGATCATTAAACCGTTACGATGCCTCAGAAGTCTGTGCAGCGGTTAGTTCAGCTGTGGCTTTCTTTGAAAGTGGAAATAATTTTGTAATGGCACTTTTCCACTGCATGCTTCGCTTCGCTTTTCTACTGCGTGGTACGACTCGGTTTAGCCCGGCTCAGCTCGCTTTGGCTCGGTTTGCCTTTACACTGCAGTTAGTAGCGCTTTAAAGTGTGTGATATTATAGAATGATCGTTGTAATTGCACCGCATCTTCTCGCCATGTGGATGTTTTTAACTGCAAGACAAAGAAGTTTGTTTCAAAGGAGGCTGATGGCAGCAAAACAAAATACTGCTAAAAAAACAAGAGAGTCTTGTACAACAAAGCGCAAACGACGACATCACTTGATTTGCTCGACGCCGCACAAGGGTAAGCTAATCTTGTATTTAGCAATGTGTTTAGGGTCTCAATCACTATATCACTGTCACAAAAGCATATAATGGTAGTGACGATTCTCTCTGACCAGTCAGTGATCTGCAGTGTTTACACGTCAAATTTTAGTATCGGTACGGCACACTTGGAACCTCAACCGAGGTGGTACTATTTAAACGAGCCTTACCGAGCCGTATCATGCAGTGGAAAAGAGCCACAGCGAGCCGAACCGTACCATGCAGTGGAAAAGCATCATAATATTATTAGGTAGGCTACTTTGTTTATTCTTGCTCCGCCAAATAGAGACAGTGGCCAACCTAACAGTATTGTGTCTAAAATACCAATTCACACTTCACCAACCAACAGCAACAGACAGTGACAAGTAACACATTAATCCGTCAAAACTCAACGAAGTGTCTGTTGCCATTGGTCGGCATCTGTCGGTGCAGTGTGAATTGCATCATTGATTGTTATTGTCCTGTTTATTACTGTGAAGCTGCTTTAAAACAATCTGTATTGTATAAAGCACTATATAAATAAAGGTGACTTGACAATATTATGATATTGCTTAATTAGATTAATTTTTTATCTGGTGGTGATTCTGATGCATCAACAATGAATCATGAAGATATGACATGACCCCATCCAAATAAGGATGATTATAAACAATAAAATAATAAATAGACATAATAAAAATAAATAGACATCACTAAGACATAAATTATTTAGCGTTCCAATGCTAAGATTCTGGATTTCAATGTGAAAGGTATGGGTTTCTGAACCTATTTTTCATTATAGTGTAATTTGGGAAGGATATGTGATTTTGAAATTA
This sequence comes from Coreius guichenoti, assembly GCA_039654105.1. Lineage (NCBI taxonomy): Eukaryota > Metazoa > Chordata > Actinopteri > Cypriniformes > Gobionidae > Coreius > Coreius guichenoti. Next base: position 13,822,592 of record CM077183.1, read on the forward strand.
TGGCCAAAATTAAATACTGATATAGAGAACTTCTAAGGTGACTAAAAACACCATCTAGGTAGTTAGCTCACTAGGTGGAGACACCATATGTCAGGATGAGAGGGAGGACCCAGATGCAGAATGAGCGGAGAGTGATATTTATTGACAACAAAAGGCACAAAATAGGTGAGGCGAGAACACAGTCCAAACAAAAGCGCAGGGCACACAACAGGAGAACAGGATGGTCGGGGATGAAGCAGCTCCAGATGCTAAGGCAACGATGGAGACAAGGCAGTGGCCCAGGGAACCAGGGGCTCGACACTTGCTGAAGCATCTGGAGAAGCATCAGGCTGACTGCCAGCTTAGGAGAGTCAGCGACCAGGTAAGACACAGGAAGCTGGGCAGAGCAGGAACCAACACAAGACAATCACACACAACAAGGCTCAAGACAACAAGAGAGACAAACAAGAGATAACAAAAGCAAAATAAAACGGGCAACTATGACTAGAGAAAACAAAATAAAGAAACTAAATTATAACAAGCTAGCAAAGATTCTAGAAATAAATGTGACCCGTGCTGGCAAAATGAATTTTCAAAATTGACTTTGCTAATTCTGTTGACTTCAAACAGTTGTAGCTCATTCATTTTGAGGATTTTTTAATGCAGAATGTGAAAATAACTGCTTGTTCTGAATCATTTTGCCAGCACGGGTCACAAATAATGAACTTGCAAACAAAAAGAAATAAAATTAAAGCTGCAAACAGCGATGAAAGGGCCCTCGCACACGGGAGCACCGCCACCCGGTAGCCTCAGGAAAACAGCGAATAGTGGGTGACGTGCATTTAAAGTGGGTAAATATAGGAGAAATATGGCAAAGTCACTACAATGTGCCACACTTCCTGCTGCCAGCAGGTGCCGCTTTGACTATAACCGAATATTGGCATGTAGATGCCTTCAGGCCAGGACTATTGTCAAACGTGTGAAGTTTGGGGCAGATCGGACACTGTATGCCTGAGTTACAACAACTTCCTGTTTTGTGGTGAAACATCAGATTTTGTCAGGCCGCCACGGACACGCCCTTCAGCGAAAACTCAAGATCAATTTAACGTCGCAAAGGCCTTTAGATTAGACTGTGCAAATATGATGATGATCTGATTAAATCTCTAGGAGGAGTTCGTTAAAGTACAAACCTGATTCCAAAAAAGTTGGGACACTGTACAAATTGTGAATAAAAACAGAATGCAATGATGTGGAAGTTTCAAATTTCAATATTTTATTCAGAATACAACATAGATGACATATCAAATGTTTAAACTGAGAAAATGTATCATTTTAAGGGAAAAATAAGTTGATTTTAAATTTCATGGCATCAACACATCTCAAAAAAGTTGGGACAAGGCCATGTTTACCACTGTGTGGCATCCCCTCTTCTTTTTATAACAGTCTGCAAACGTCTGGGGACTGAGGAGACAAGTTGCTCAAGTTTAGGAATAGGAATGTTGTCCCATTCTTGTCTAATACAGGCTTCTAGTTGCTCAACTGTCTTAGGTCTTCTTTGTCGCATCTTCCTCTTTATGATGCGCCAAATGTTTTCTATGGGTGAAAGATCTGGACTGCAGGCTGGCCATTTCAGTACCCGGATCCTTCTTCTACGCAGCCATGATGTTGTAATTGATGCAGTATGTGGTCTGGCATTGTCATGTTGGAAAATGCAAGGTCTTCCCTGAAAGAGACGACGTCTGGATGGGAGCATATGTTGTTCTAGAACTTGGATATACCTTTCAGCATTGATGGTGCCTTTCCAGATGTGTAAGCTGCCCATGCCACACGCACTCATGCAACCCCATACCATCAGAGATGCAGGCTTCTGAACTGAGCGCTGATAACAACTTGGGTTGTCCTTGTCCTCTTTAGTCCGGATGACATGGCGTCCCAGTTTTCCAAAAAGAACTTCAAATTTTGATTCGTCTGACCACAGAACACTTTTCCACTTTGCCACAGTCCATTTTAAATGAGCCTTGGCCCAGAGAAAACGCCTGAGCTTCTGGATCATGTTTAGATATGGCTTCTTTTTTGACCTATAGAGTTTTAGCCGGCAACGGCGAATGGCACAGTGGATTGTGTTCACCGACAATGTTTTCTGGAAGTATTCCTGAGCCCATGTTGTGATTTCCATTACAGTAGCATTCCTGTATGTGATGCAGTGCCGTCTAAGGGCCCGAAGATCACGGGCATCCAGTAAGGTTTTCCGGCCTTGACCCTTACGCACAGAGATTGTTCCAGATTCTCTGAATCTTTGGATGATATTATGCACTGTAGATGATGATAACTTCAAACTCTTTGCAGTTTTTCTCTGAGAAACTCCTTTCTGATATTGCTTCACTATTTTTCGCCGCAGCATTGGGGGAATTGGTGATCCTCTGCCCATCTTGACTTCTGAGAGACACTGCCACTCTGAGAGGCTCTTTTTATACCCAATCATGTTGCCAATTGACCTAATAAGTTGCAAATTGGTCCTCCAGCTGTTCTTTATATGTACATTTAACTTTTCCGGCCTCTTATTGCTACCTGTCCCAACTTTTTTGGAATGTGTAGCTCTCATGAAATCCAAAATGAGCCAATATTTGGCATGACATTTCAAAATGTCTCACTTTCAACATTTGATATGTTATCTATATTCTATTGTGAATAAAATATAAGTTTATGAGATTTGTAAATTATTGCATTCCTTTTTTATTCACAATTTGTACAGTGTCCCAACTTTTTTGGAATCGGGTTTGTACAACGTCTGGAAATGGCAAAATTTGCAACAATTTTGCAAAGAAAATTCAAAATATCTCACTTCCTGTTGGTTTTCAGATTTCGTACCAGGAGACTTTTTGTAGGTATTGGGCTGTTACATGTGTCTACCGAATTTCACACCTGTACGTGAAACGTAGCGGGAGGGGCACTTCGTTGAAATGTTGTAGGTGGCACTATCGAGCCATTTTGCCACGCCTTATTCTGAAACCCATATCAGACGTAAATTTTCACCACTTTTGACGCGTGTGCAAAGTTTCATGAGTTTTCGAGCATGTTTAGGCCATCAAAAATGCGATTCATTTGGAAGAAGAATAATAATAGGCTGAGCAATTCCAATAGGGTCCTCACACCATCGGTGCTCGGGCCCTAACAAGACTGCAACCTTGCACGGAACTAGAGAGAAAATAATTAAAAAGACCAGATGACAGCAAAATCAAAATCAAGAGAGAAGCCAAAAAAATAAGGCTTGAGAGAACTGCAGCCAAATAAAGACTGGAAATTTAATAAAAAACAGGAAAAAGGGAAAAAATACAAAGCTAGAACTGACAGAGAAAACTAAATGTAGCACTGAATGTCAAGCAAGAAATGCACACACACAATGAACGCAACGAACCAGCAAAGACAGGAGGGAAACGAACACAATATAAAGGGAGCAGAGCACATGAGGAATAGTGATGTAAAGTCTGATTCATTTTCGAGAACCGGTTCATTTGGACAGTTCGTTTCAAAGAAACGGTTAAAAAATAACGATCGGTTCCTTACGTCATCACGCAATGATGTCACTATGCATGTTATATCAAGGAAACATTCAAATAAAGTCATTTGTGTCAATGCATATTAAAACATTCAAATAAAAATTATTTATTTGTGTGAACTCATATTGCTGATTGTTGCTTTTTATTCACTTAAGTTAATGGTGTCTGGGGTCACAGTTTCATTTGGAGATTCTTTATGTCGGATATGAATTGAGTAGCCTACATCTTGGATAAGATTCCTAAAAGTTTAGCACCTACAGCACACATTACAGACATTGATGCACAAACGCAGATATGATCTTCATGTCTAAAGTATATAGAAAGAATTTTGGCTTAACAACTTAAAATATAATCTGCATGCACAATAAACTAGGGCTGCACAATTAATTGAAATTAAACCGCACGTGGTTTGGCAAAGGCTGCGATTTTTTTTTTATGTGCGGCATGTTAGTGAAGCACGGCTCTGTGATCAGCAGTAAATGCTGCTCCATCTTAAAGCCAGAGGGCGCTCTCGTGCAGAAACTCCAAATATGCCCAGCAGAAGTAAGATAATGCACTTCATTCCAGGAAATCCCTATGGGCATCATACTATAGCTGTAGCTGAATAAACAGAAGATCGAAATGCTTTGACTGATTAAACATGACTAAACACGCGACTACAACAATATATGGTTTATCTGAGTTCTTCTCTGATATTTTCATGATAATAAAGTATATTTATACTTCAGTGCTAATCTACATTGCACTAATCTACATTTATCACTGTATAGAATACTATGAAATAATATGTTGTGTGTCTTATTCTGTGTAATAAGCTACATCATCTCACAGAAGGATGCTCAACTGTTGTTATGAAGTGAGTTTGGAGTAAAAAGTCATAATAAGAATATTTCCAGTACGCGCCTCAGGCTTGCATAGTATCATCAACTCACTCATCAGACTCCTTGGTAATCCTCGGCAAACTTCGACAGTTGGTTGAACCGGCTTATTCGGTTCTTTTTGAGTCGGACGTGTTACTTCGGCTAAAGTTTGATTCAGCTGGATTAGTGAACCGGCTCGACCGTTTACTTCCTGAGAACTGGCTCAAAAGAACAATTTGTTCAAGAATCGAACATCACTAATGAGGAACAGGTGAACACAATCAGGCACACGAGAACTAGACAACGACTGTTTCTCCAAGAATGCAAAGAACGGGCTTGCGTTCTCGTGGAGACCGGTCTTGCCAGGCGACCTTGTAAGGACGCAAGGACAGAAAACACATCCTTGTGACAATTGAGATGTGCTGCGATCTTGTTACTCAGCTGACCATCAAGTAGTGGCTAATGCACAATAAATACAACACATCATCACAAACAAATGTCATAACCTATTAAAACATTTCTTTCATACCGTTATAGACATTTATTTTCATATTATTTTATATTTTATTTTACCGCGTGTATTTGTGAAAATGAGTATGTACGTTTAACTAGTATGCTTTGTCAATGTTAAGATTCTTTTCAATATGCCAATAAAATACTGGAGGCTTTCTTCAGGTCTTTATCACTTTATTAAAATTAAGCAAAACAAACGGACAAATGTTTGCTTTCACGAGCCGTCACGTATTTGCGAGCTTGCAATGGGAATCTCTTAAGTGACAACGAGAAGTTTAAAGCTTACAGGGTCGACCGCCAGCAGCGTCTTCTGTGATTTTTGATGATTCGATTCTCTCAAGTCTGCATTCGATGCATCCTCGATATCCAGAACACATCTGGGTACTTTCATGCATCCTCTGTACTTGCGTTCTTGAATTGAACTTCGACAGTTGATGATGACGTAGTACGAAAACACAAGGATGCAAGATCACTTAAGAACGCATATTGAGAAACAGCCAGCGACTCAACAAGGGGGCGTGGTAACAAGAAACAAGGAGGCGGGGCGGGAGGAGCACATGGCCAACACAAATAAAGACAGAGCCATGTGCTCAAGCACAAGACAAACAAAGTAGCATTAAACAAAGACAAAACAGACAAGACTATCAGGGCAGGACCCTGACACCGTATCCAACATCTACATTTAACATCCTTTTAACTGACACCTTTAACAGGCCTTTGATAGTTGGCAATTTAAGCAGAAATTTGTTACAGGAATGAAAGCGGTCTGAATTTTCACCTGTACTTTGTATAAAAGTATAATTGCATAATGATTTCTTGCCTGCCTTTTGCCATTGGCAATGAATAACCTTGTTTATCTCAAAAATAAGCACAGCCACCTTCATGTTTCACCTTGCACCCATTCTCATTCACAGCTGCTTTTTCTTTTTCCCAAGTCACATCAGTCCACTGCATGATAATTGAATTTCCGATTAAATCTTTACATTCCATGACTCCTGACCCAAGGAAAAATTCTAATGTGCAGGTTCTCCTCATTATTCTGTGCCAGTACGTGAAAGCGCAAGCTGCAGTCACATAAGCCATTATAGTAAATACTAACATACAGTACACTGGTACACAGTGTCATGGTGCTATGCACTAAATCTGTACTCAAACTGTGATGTGCCACTTATCATGCTGTGGAATGTACCTGTTTGCTCAAACGACCAGCATCGTGCTGGAGGAAATGGGAGCAATTGCATCCACATCCAACAATTTTCCAGTAATGTATAACAGAATGAAGAGTCAAGCTGTTGTTCCAATCTGTTCCACCTCTTTATATTAATACTGGACATAAATCTACTGCGCATTGTTACTTTTTCAAAAACCTGTTTGTTCAATCTAACAGGACAAGGCAGGGGAAGTTAGGCTGTGCCCATCATGTATGTCACTCTCAGTCTAAGTTCTAGATCTTTGCGCATGCAAAAGCAACAAACTTTACCCATAATCTTTAAACTTAAGAGAGAAAGGAACAGGAAGGGGGAGAAAGGTAAAGTGAGGTGAGGTGAAATGAGGAGAGATGGGTAAGCAGATGGCGAGAGACAGATATCGATACAAGTGATGGTGTTAACACCGAACAGAATGCAGATTATTTACAGTTCAGACTTTCATACTTCTATTGTTTCATCAATGGTGGGAACTCATTAAAAAGATATTTTCTTTTATTCCTGAAGGATAAAATGAACTGTTTAAAGGCAAATGGCATAAAACCTCTAGAAGCGAATACATGGTTTCTTCTACAGTAAGTTTTCAATAAAATAAACACTGCACAGAAAACTTCTCGAAAGCATGGCACAGGTTAGTATGTAAAGTAGTCATATAGCTACATAATATACTTCACATTATATTTAGGCATTTGGTGAGGAAAGGTATACATATATTTTATTAGTTCATAAGTTAGTATATATAGCCTATGTATATGCAGTATATATGCTATGCTATACTATATAGTGTATATGCTATGTATATGCAGTTAAACATAACCCTGAGACTCCATTACTCTCATTTCAAATGTCTTCAAAAATGCTGATCCAAATGCAGATTCATTATATGCATAATATAATATATAATACATAAAACATATGAACTAATAAAATACAAACCCGATTCCAAAAAAGTTGGGACACTGTACAAATTGTGAATAAAAAAGGAATGCAATAATTTACAAATCTCATAAACCTATATTTTATTCACAATAGAATATAGATAACATATCAAATGTTGAAAGTGAGACATTTTGAAATGTCATGCCAAATATTGGCTCATTTTGGATTTCATGAGAGCTACACATTCCAAAAAAGTTGGGACAGGTAGCAATAAGAGGCCGGAAAAGTTAAATGTACATATAAGGAACAGCTGGAGAACCAATTTTCAACTTATTAGGTCAATTGGCAACATGATTGGGTATAAAAAGAATTCCCTTTCGTTCAGTCACTCCGAGTAACGTCAGTGACTGACGAATGGGGGTTTCGCTTAGAAGCCTATCATCTTCGAGATCTAGAAAACGCCCAATGGCAGCGCCAATGCCATGGGCATGCGGAATTTGCATAGCGTAACTCCGCCCCACAGCGTGGGTATATAAGGAAGTACGCTAGCAACATCGCATTATGTTTCTGCTTCGGAGCCAAGAGTATCTCTTCACTCCTTAAGCCTTCTGAGTATCGTCAGCTTCCTCGAGACGAACAGCTTTCCAGTTGGTGTTGGTGTGACGGCGTGTTCCAGCGATCGTTTACTGCCTGCCTGCTGATCTGTGCAGTGGTCTGCATTCAGCCGGTATTCGGTCCCTGGGCGCTTCGGCATCACTGCGAAGCTTCTTCTCCTAAAAGAGCTCACACTTGGCACGTCTTTTTCAAGATGTCTCGCCAGTGTGCTTCTGGGTGCGGTCGATTTCTGCCGCCCTCTGATGGGCACAATCACTGCCTGATGTGCTTGGGCTTTCAGCATGCTCAGGCAGCGTTTGTGGATGAGACATGTTCCCACTGCGGGGACATGCCCATCTCGGTGCTGCGGTCGAGACTCAATGACCTCCGTAATAGAGTGAGAGTCCCCTCTGCCACACCCCAATCTGCGGTCTCTACGCGAGGCGGCACTTTGGCTGGTGGCCAGGGTGACCTGAGGGTGACGGTGTGGAACAAAGCCCCGACGCTCATGCCTCGGACCACACCCCCCTCTAGCGCACCGTTCCCGCCGTGCGCCCAGACTGAGACACCGGAGCCGGCTCCTGCTGTTCCGAGTGTGTCGTTTGGGCCCGCAGAGGACGAGCAGATGTCGATCGCCGCATCACAAGGTGGGCTGGAGTCCTCCGAGGATGATGATTCGGCTGTGCTGCCGCCTTCCGGTGTGCCAGCATTGTCCGAGTCGGACCCGGAGTTGACAGCCATGCTTTCCCGGGCAGCCGCGAGTCTCGGGTTGGAGTGGAACCCTCCACCCCGTCCTGAGCGCTCGCGGTTGGACGATTGGTTTTTGGGGGCGCCGCGTTCTGACACCCGTCAGACCACGCCCCCAATACCTTTTTTCCCGGAGGTGCATGAGGAGGTCACGCGGTCCTGGAAGTCCCCGTTGTCTTCCCGTGACCGATCGGCGGCCTCCTCCGCCTTCTCTGCCCTCGATGGGGCCGCGGCCAAAGGGTACACTGGGGTTCCCCCGGTTGAACGCTCTGTTGTGATGCAACTGTGTCCGCAGAGTGCTTCAACGTGGCGTGGCGACCCTAAGCACCCCTCCAAAGCCTGTAGTTTCACATCAACCTTGGTGGCGAAATCCTACAGAGCTGCGGGGCAGGCTGCCGCCTCTTTGCATGCCATGGCCATTCTTCAGGCCTACCAGGCCCGGATGCTCAAGGACATGCACGAGGGTAGAGCTGACCCAGGGCTCAGAAATGAGCTGCGTGCCGCCACCGACCTCGCCCTCCGGGCGACGAAGGTGACCGCACGCTCCCTGGGCCAGGTGATGTCCACAGCAGTGGTCCAGGAGAGACACCTATGGCTCAACCTGGCTGATATGCGGGACGCCGAGCGGACTCGTCTCCTCGACGCTCCCATATCCCAGGATGGGCTATTCGGTGGCGCGGTTGAGAACTTCGCCCAACAGTTCTCAGCCGCCCAAAAGCAGACTGAGGCCATCAAACACGTACTGCCCCGGCGGCCAGCTGCTGCTTCCACCCAGCCGCCGGCACAGTTGCCTCAGTCTGCTCGCCGCCGAGGGCACCCTCCCGCGGCTCCCGCCCCTCCCGCGCCGCCCAAGCAGCAGCCTCCACCTGGGCCGCGCCGTGGAGGACGCCGTAGGAAGGCGCCCCAGTCCGCTCCAGCCCCGCAGCCCGCCAAGCGCCAGGCTAAGCGGCGCTCCTGACGCGGACAGCTCAGGGATGGGCAGTTCTTTCCAGGAGATGGTAGCAGGACCACTCCTTCCCCCGGTGGAGGGCCGGGGGAGAATCCTTTGTTCCGCTGCTGGCCCCCGGGTCAGCAGCACCCTTTTATGGTTAAAGAAAGAACTGACATACCCATCCCTGAGCAACCAGAGACCGATGGCAGTGTGCGCCGCCCCCGGGCCACGCCACTCTCGTCCCTCTCTGACGCCAGTCTCCTCTCAGAGCAGACCCCAGTGGAACGCGCGTCCTTCCCTGGTCTCCTCTGTCAGGACGCGGCTGATGACCGTGCCCCCACACCGGGACGCTACGCCTCCCACGTCTGGGCCGGTCACGCCGCCTCGCTGCCCCACCCGGGGTACGTCTATGGTTCGCATGACCCCGCTGGTGCAGTTTCTGGGAGCCTGGCTTCAGCTCCCTGGACTGTCCCGCTGGGTCGCGAAGACCATCAGGCTCGGCTATGCGATTCAGTTCGCTCAGGCTCCTCCTCGTTTCCGGGGAGTCCGATTCACCATAGTGGGGCCCAATGCCCCCCTCATGCGTGCGGAGGTTGCTACCTTGCTGGCGAAGGGTGCGATCGAGCCTGTCCCTCCAGCCGAAAAGGAGTCCGGCTTCTACAGCCCTTACTTCATTGTACCCAAGAAAACCGGTGGGTTACGACCGATCCTGGACCTGCGCGTCCTGAACCGATCCCTTCACAGGCTTCTGTTCAGGATGTTGACAGCGAAACGCCTTTTCGAATGCGTTCGTCCAGCAGATTGGTTTGCAGCGATCGACCTGAAGGACGCCTACTTCCATGTCTCCATTCTTCCTCGACACAGACCGTTCCTACGGTTTGCTTTCGAGGGGCGGGCATACCAGTACGCGGTCCTCCCATTCGGGCTAGCTCTGTCCCCTCGCGTCTTCACGAAGATGGTCAAGGCAGCCCTTGTGCCACTCAGGCAACACGGGGTTCGCATCCTGAACTACCTCGACGACTGGCTGATCCTCAGCCACTCTCGAGAGCAGGTGTGCGAACACAGAGACCTGGTGCTCCAGCACCTAGCCCGTCTGGGCCTTCGGGTCAACTGGGAGAAGAGCAAACTCTGCCCAGTGCAGAGGATCTCTTTTCTCGGTATGGAAATCGACTCGGTCGCCATGTGTGCGCAGCTTACGAGCGAGCGCGCGCAGTCACTGCTGACTTGCCTTCGTCAAATCGAGAGCAAGAGTGCGGTTCCACTGAAGTTATTTCAGAGGCTCCTGGGGCATATGGCATCTGCAGCCGCGGTAACGCCGCTCGGATTGCTTCATATGAGACCGCTTCAGCACTGGCTTCGCGATCGAGTCCCGAGATGGGCATGGCAGTCGGGCACGCTCCGGGTCCCAGTGACTCGGGCCTGCCTGCAGACCCTCACCCCGTGGTCGAACCTCAGTTTTCTACGGGCCGGTGTGTCCTTAGAACGAGTTTCCAGGCATATTGTTGTGTCAACAGATGCCTCCACCACGGGCTGGGGTGCCATGTGCAATGGACATGCTGCCGCGGGCTCCTGGACAGGACCCCAGCGCCTCCTGCATGTCAATTGCCTCGAGTTGCTGGCAGTACGGTTCGCCCTGCACCGCTTCCGAGCGCTGCTCAAGGGTCAACACGTGCTAGTCCGGTCAGACAACACGGCCACAGTAGCGTACATCAACCACCAGGGTGGTCTGCGTTCCCGCCGTATGTCTCAACTCGCCCTCCATCTCGTCTTATGGAGTCAGAAGCACCTGAGGTCCCTTCGTGCCATCCATATCCCGGGAGTCCTGAACCGTGCAGCCGACGAGCTCTCACGGCTTCAGCCACTTCCTGGAGAATGGAGACTCCATCCCCAGACGGTTCAGCTGATTTGGGAACAGTTCGGCGACGCACAGGTAGATCTGTTTGCCTCCCACGACTCTTCCCATTGCCGCCTGTTTTATTCCCTGACCGAGGGCCCCCTCGGCACGGACGCTCTGGCGCACAGCTGGCCGCGGGGCCTCCGCAAGTATGCGTTTCCCCCAGTGAGCCTTCTTGCACAGGTTCTGTGCAAGATCAGGGAGGACAAGGAGCAGGTCCTTTTGGTCGCCCCGTATTGGCCCGGCCGGACCTGGTTCTCCGAACTTGTACTCCTTGCGACAGCCCCTCCCTGGTCGATTCCTCTGAGGAAGGACCTCCTTTCTCAGAGACGGGGCACCCTTTGGCACCCGCGTCCCGATCTTTGGAACCTCCACGTGTGGCTCCTGGATGGGACGCGGCAGGTTTGAGTACCCTACCACCTCAGGTGGTGGCTACCATCACTTCCGCTAGGGCCTTGTCTACTCGACACGCCTATGCGTTGAAGTGGAACCTCTTCATCACCTGGTGTTCTTCTCGCCAAGAAGACCCCTGGAAATGCCCGATCGGGTCCGTGCTCTCATTCCTCCAGGAAGGGTTGGAACGAAGGCTGTCTCCTTCCACCCTCAAGGTTTATGTGGCCGCTATTTCTGCCTACCATGACCTTGTGGAGACGAAAAAGGTAAGTCAGCACGACCTGGTCATCAGGTTCCTGAGGGGAGCGAGGAGACTGAATCCTCCTCGCTCTCCCCTCGTACCCTCTTGGGACCTCGCAGTAGTCCTAAGCGCTCTGCAGAGGGCTCCCTTCGAGCCATTGCGGTCAGTCGAGCTTAAGTTCCTGTCTATGAACACAGCGCTCCTGACCGCCTTGGCCTCCATCAAGAGGGTAGGGGACCTGCAGGCATTTTCGGTTGACGAAGCGTGCCTGGAATTCGGGCCGGCCAACTCTCACGTGATCCTGAGACCCCGGCCTGGATATGTGCCCAAGGTTCCCACCACTCCCTTCAGGGACCAGGTGGTGAACCTGCAAGCGCTGCCTTTGGAGGAGGCAGACCCAGCCTTGGCACTGCTCTGTCCAGTACGCGCCCTCCGTGCTTACGTAGACAGAACGCAGTGTTTCAGGACCTCAGACCAGCTCTTTGTCTGTTATGGTGGGAAGCTGAAGGGAAAGGCTCTCTCCAAGCAAAGGTTGTCTCACTGGATAGTGGACGCCATTGTTTTGGCTTACCAAACGCAGGGACGCCCATGCCCCCTAGGGGTCAGGGCTCACTCCACCCGGAGTGTGGCCTCCTCTTGGGCTCTAGCGCATGGCGCCTCGCTAACAGACATTTGCAGAGCTGCAGGCTGGGCGACACCCAACACATTCGCCAGATTCTATAATCTCCGAGTGGAGCCAGTGTCCTCTCATGTACTCGCCTCTACTAGTGGCCGGTAATGGACTAGGCTCAGGTGTCTTCGCTTGCTCGCCATTCCACTCCACGGACTGGATACGTGCGATATTTTCCTCAGGTAGTTTCCCTGAAGCCCTGAGTTCCTCCAGCACTGTTGATGCCGACACCAGTACGTCTGCCCACTCGCTCAGGCCCTCGTGTTGGCTAGGTGCCACCGTGTGCATGGTTCCCCCGTTGGGTGACCCCCACATGTGTATTTCCACTGTAAGTCTCCCTGAGCAGGTGTCTTTCCCTTGGCAAGCCCCTTGCCACCCCTGGGGGTAAAATTTCTTCCACCTTCGGCTGGTTACCCCAGAGTTTTCCATATGTAGCCCTGAGCGGGTCATATGTGTTCTTAAGTCCTCCCTACGGGTAGGCATTTGGCGCATACTTCCACCTGGAATATGCTTCCCAGTGTACCTTGGTATTCCTGTGTTAAGTGGGAGTCCTTCGTCCGTACTAGCTTACGACAGGGAGCTCACGCTTACGCAGGGCACTGGATGACAGCCGAGTGGCGTGATTACATTGGGACCCCCATTCGTCAGTCACTGACGTTACTCGGAGTGACTGAACGAAAGGGAACGTCTCGGTTACGTATGTAACCCTCGTTCCCTGAGGAGGGAACGGAGACGTAACGTCCCTCTGCCACTTCCGCTGTACCGCTGGAACAGCCGGGAGTTCAGTCTTGGCTCCTCAGCAGGTAAACATAATGCGATGTTGCCAGCATACTTCCTTATATACCCACGCTGTGGGGCGGAGTTACGCTATGCAAATTCCGCATGCCCCATTCGTCAGTCACTGACGTTACGTCTCCGTTCCCTCCTCAGGGAACGAGGGTTACATACGTAACCGAGACGTTCTTGCTAGAACCAGGAAGTATGACCATATTAGCCCGGTTCTGTCAAGACTGCACTGGCTCCCTATTAAACATCGTATACATTTTAAAATCCTGCTGATTACTTACAAAGCACTAAATGGTTTAGCTCCCCAGTACTTGAGCGAGCTCTTAACTCATTATACTCCATCACGTCTATTGCGGTCTCAAAATTCTGGCCAGTTGATAATACCTAGAATATCAAAATCAACTGCAGGCGGTCGATCCTTTTCCTATTTAGCACCTAAACTCTGGAACAGTCTTCCTAGCATTGTTCGGGAAACAGACACACTCTGTCAGTTTAAATCTAGACTAAAAACACATCTCTTTAATATGGCATACACATAGAACATTTTTAATTTCTATTATTCAAATCAGTTAAATGATTGTTTTAGGCTGCATTAACTAGGTCATCCGGAACCGGGAACACTTCCAATAACACCTGATGTACTCGTTACATCATAAGAAGAATGGCATCTACGCTAATGTTAGTCTCTCTGTTTATCCAGAGGTTTACTGCAGTCGGCCGGATCCGGGCCGTATCCAGACCAGATGGTGGACCTTAGCCTGGACATGACGACCATATCCCTGAAGTGTCTGTAGAGACCGTGTCAATTAAACTCCCCCCTGTAAATGCTGCATCGACACGACATCCTCATTAAACCCGTCCCCGGCGTGACGACTCCAATCTTTCGAATAATCCTACGAATATCTATTGATCTAATATGACTTCTGACCTGTAATGTTGCCAGAATCATAATCATACACTATTTGTTCGTCGGCCAGAAGAGAACTGGCACCCCGACTGAGCCTGGTTTCTCCCAAGGTTTTTTTCTCCATTCTGGCCCTGAAGGAGTTTTGGTTCCTTGCCACCGTCGCCTTTGGCTTTTGGCTTGCTCAGTTGGGGACACTCAAATTTCAACTATATTACTGATCTGCCCGCATTGACACTATATGATAATTGCAATGAGCTGGATGACATCACCGTTTTCACCAGAGCGGCTGTACAGCCGAATCAAATTCCTTTGCATTATTTTCCTGTTACCACTGTGAAGCTGCTTTGAAACAATTGCCATTGTAAAAAGTGCTATATAAATAAAGGTGATTTTGATTTTTTTTTTTTTTGATAAAAAGAGCCTCTCAGAGTGGCAGTGTCTCTCAGAAGTCAAGATGGGCAGAGGATCACCAATTCCCCCAATGCTGCGGCGAAAAATAATGGAGCAATATCAGAAAGGAGTTTCTCAGAGAAAAATTGCAAAGAGTTTGAAGTTATCATCATCTACAGTGCATAATATCATCCAAAGATTCAGAGAATCTGGAACAATCTCTGTGCATAAGGGTCAAGGCCGGAAAACCATAATGTATGCCCGTGATCTTCGGGCCCTTAGACGGCACTGCATCACATACAGGAATGCTACTGTAATGGAAATCACAACATGGGCTCAGGAATACTTCCAGAAAACATTGTCGGTGAACACAATCCACCGTGCCATTCGCCGTTGCCGGCTAAAACTCTATAGGTCAAAAAAGAAGCCATATCTAAACTTGATCCAGAAGCGCAGGCGTTTTCTCTGGGCCAAGGCTCATTTAAAATGGACTGTGGCAAAGTGGAAAACTGTTCTGTGGTCAGACGAATCAAAATTTGAAGTTCTTTTTGGAAAACTGGGACGCCATGTCATCCGGACTAAAGAGGACAAGGACAACCCAAGTTGTTATCAGCGCTCAGTTCAGAAGCCTGCATCTCTGATGGTATGGGGTTGCATGAGTGCGTGTGGCATGGGCAGCTTACACATCTGGAAAGGCACCATCAATGCTGAAAGGTATAGGGAAGACCTTGCATTTTCCAACATGACAATGCCAGACCACATACTGCATCAATTACAACATCATGGCTGCGTAGAAGGATCCGGGTACTGAAATGGCCAGCCTGCAGTCCAGATCTTTCACCCATAGAAAACATTTGGCGCATCATAAAGAGGAAGATGCGACAAAGAATACCTAAGACAGTTGAGCAACTAGAAGCCTGTATTAGACAAGAATGGGACAACATTCCTATTCTTGAGCAACTTGTCTCCTCAGTCCCCAGACGTTTGCAGACTGTTATAAAAAGAAGAGGGGATGCCACACAGTGGTAAACATGGCCTTGTCCCAACTTTTTTGAGATGTGTTGATGCCATGAAATTTAAAATCAACTTATTTTTCCCTTAAAATGATACATTTTCTCAGCTTAAACATTTGATATGTCATTTATGTTGTATTCTGAATAAAATATTGAAATTTGAAACTTCCACATCATTGCATTCTGTTTTTATTCACAATTTGTACAGTGTCCCAACTTTTTTGGAATCAGGTTTGTACATAAAAATGCTTTAAATAAAATTTGCACTGTAAGTGTGTATGCACACACACACACACATACACATATATATACAAATATGTATACACAGCATAATATCAGCAAACGTGTTCATTTTTCATATTCATATTTCCTAAACTATTGTAACAATTACAGTATATACTGGCATTGATAACTTTTACATATGTCTACTGTCAACGCTAAGATCTGCTGAATAATGCTACACTAAAATATTTTGGGTACCAACCCACCAGAAACAGAGGCTGGCCAAGCAAGCAGAGGAAATGTCACAGCAGTGCATAAGCAGTTTAAATGTCAAAAAACATTGATTGCATCAATTAATGAATCTGCATTTGGATCAGCATTTTTGAAGACATTTAAAAATGAGAGTTTAAAGTAATGGAGCCTCAGGGTTATGTTTAACTGTAAATATAAAATTAATATAATGACTTACAAATTACCCTGTTTAGTTACAACAATTATGAAAATAGTTATTTATATGATATGTATTTAGGGTCACTTTTCTATGGTGACATGAAATTATTTTCAACCTGGTACACCTCTGGGTTTCTCCAACAGAGACCCAATTTATGGGTCAGGTCAGGTGGATATTGCTCCTTAAGGAAACCACTGCACTATATAGTAGGGAAGTATGCAATTTCGGATGTAGCCTTAGTCTTTGTCAGTTTTATTTGTTTTTGCTTTTATTAAATATGTTTTTATTGTTTTTACTTCAGTTGTATTTTTAGCTATTTTCAGTTTTAGTAATTTTAGTACTTAAACTAAAATTAGAAATGTTGCCTTGGCAACTAACTGAAACATTTACTGAAAGTAAATATTGGTTTACTCTTTTTTTTAAACTATTTTCTTCTTTATTTAAATGAATGTAAATGTTGTTTAATAGTTTTAGTTTTAGTTAACAATAATAACACTGGTCAATACAACTTGTTTCCTATATTCTAATCATGATATAATACTTTTTGTTGTTGGACATTTTAGGATTTATGTTATTAAAACATAACCTTAACAAATTTTGTCAAACTTTTCTCATTCAAGCAGATTCGAAATACAATTGCACAATAGAAAATTGCTGCCTGGAGGAGTTGCCAAGATGGCCATTGTGTGAAGTGAATTAGACTCTCAACAAGGTCCAGATGCACAATATAACTTAATATTGAGGTCCATAAACAAAAATTACAAATTGTAAATTCTAGGCTTTGGCCAACTGAGCGACTTCTTTACAAGCAATAAATCAAAGCAAGACAGCCACACACTGCAGTGTCTAAAAATATCTAAATCCACTCGTGATAAATCATTGTATGCAAACTCAAAAAGTCATCCTCCAATGTTATTAGTAATGGAGATCATGATGGTGAGCATGTTTGAGAAATACCCAATAAAATGTTTTTCCGCACTGTACATATTGAGAATTCACCTCATGCTCTTGGGGAAAATATCTGCAAGGGAATGACACACAAATAAGCAGCTAAGATATTTTATAAAGCTGAATAAATTAAACATATTTTTGATCCGTGAGTAATTACTTACAACCTGAGCGAACATAATGATAATGAGGGTATTTAGATGACTGTTATTAATATGCATACTGAACTGTTTGAATTGATCATAATTGCTGCAATCAGGGTGAAGGGCAGAGGGATTTAGCAAGGAGAATGCGCACACACAGACGTGATATTCTCCATGGCAGTCGCTCTCTTCGGTGTACAAACACTGGACCTGAGAGAAAGCACCTGCATGCTTAGAAACTGAGTACACCCACTTCAGTACAGTCACACAGTACGCACAGATCAATTCATTATTGATTTACTACCTCATGCGACCTTCAATCTGTGATGCTGGCTTTCTATAATCATATTAGCAGACACACAAGGGGTGCAGTCGTGTTGTATTACACAAATGACTCATGAAGGCTTATGAATTTCACACTGACATCTGATTAAGACTCATTTGCAACACGACTGTGGTGCCTTAATAACTGAACCTGGGGCAGAATTGCAGCAAGAGCAGCAGTGACCTCCATTAACACAAATGGTAAATTAATTGGCATCCACAAAGTGTAAAACAATGAGAAGATTAAAACAATGGTATATCCATCACTAAGCCATAGACCAGCAGTGTCTCATTTGGTTTCACCCTAGCTGTCTTTCCCTGAGCTAAACTACTAAGAAAGATGGTTTGGCAGAACTGAAATTCAGGCTCATTACTCAGTCCAGCTACCAGGGGTGTGCAGCAAATAGAGGTTTATTGTATGTGAATGAGCACTAGACAGCAAGAAACACAGAGATTCTTGCTGATGTTAGTAGCAGGGCACAGTCATTACAGGTTAACAACACAGAATACAAATTCACAATACAAATGTATATTTCACAAATACAAACTTCAAATCTGGCAATATGAATTTATATCTCACAATAGCAACTTCATATTTCACAATATGACCTTGCATCTCATAAATTCAACTTCATACAGTATCTGACAATGACTTTATATCTCAAAACATGACCTCCTATCTCACAATAGCAACTTCATATCTGACTATGAACTTAGGCGACCTTGTAAGGACGCAAGGACAGAGAACAATTGAGATGTGCTGCGATCTTTTTACTCAGCTGACCATCAAGTAGTGGCTAATGCACAATAAATACAACACATCATCACAAACAAATGTCATAACCTATTAAAACATTTCTTTCATACCGTTATAGACATTTATTTTCATATTATTTTATATTTTATTTTACCGCGTGTATTTGTGAAAATGAATGTACGTTTAACTAGTATGTTTTGTCAATGTTAAGATTCTTTTCAATATGCCAATAAAATACTGCAGGCATTCTTCAGGTCTTTATCACTTTATTAAAATTAAGCAAAACAAAAGGACAAATGTTTGCTTTCAAGAGCCGTCACGTATTTGCGAGCTTGCAATGGGAATCTCTTAAGTGACAACGAGAAGTTTAAAGCTTACAGGCTTCCGTACGTCGACCGCCAGCAGCGTCTTCTGTGATTTTTGATGATTCGATTCTCTCAAGTCTGTATTCGATGCATCCTCGATATCCAGAACACATCTGGGTACTTTCATGCATCCTCTGTACTTGCGTTCTTGAATTGAACTTCGACAGTTGATGATGACGTAGTACGAAAACACAAGGATGCAAGATCACTTAAGAACGCATATTGAGAAACAGCCAGCGACTCAACAAGGGGGCGTGGTAACAAGAAACAAGGAGGCGGGGCGGGAGGAGCACATGGCCAACACAAATAAAGACAGAGCCATGTGCTCAAGCACAAGACAAACAAAGTAGCATTAAACAAAGACAAAACAGACAAGACTATCAGGGCAGGACCCTGACACCGTATCCAACATCTACATTTAACATCCTTTTAACTGACACCTTTAACAGGCCTTTGATAGTTGGTAATTTAAGCAGAAATTTGTTACAGGAATGAAAGCGGTCTGAATTTTCACCTGTAAATTGTATAAAAGTATAATTGCATAATGATTTCTTGCCTGCCTTTTGCCATTGGCAATGAGTAACCTTGTTTATCTCAAAAATAAGCACAGCCACCTTCATGTTTCACCTTGCACCCATTCTCATTCACAGCTGCTTTTTCTTTTTCCCAAGCCACATCAGTCCACTGCATGATAATTGAATTTCCGATTAAATCTTTACATTCCATGACTCCTGACCCCTGAGCCAAGGAAAAATTCTAATGTGCAGGTTCTCCTCATTATTCTGTGCCAGTACGTGAAAGCGCAAGCTGCAGTCACATAAGCCATTATAGTAAATACTAACATACAGTACACTGGTACACAGTGTCATGGTGCTATGCACTAAATCTGTACTCAAACTGTGATGTGCCACTTATCATGCTGTGGAATGTACCTGTTTGCTCAAACGACCAGCATCGTGCTGGAGGAAATGGGAGCAATTGCATCCACATCCAACAATTTTCCAGTAATGTATAACAGAATGAAGAGTCAAGCTGTTGTTCCAATCTGTTCCACCTCTTTATATTAATACTGGACATAAATCTACTGCGCATAGTTACTTTTTCAAAAACCTGTTTGTTCAATCTAACAGGACAAGGCAGGGGAAGTTAGGCTGTGCCCATCATGTATGTCACTCTCAGTCTAAGTTCTAGAACTTTGCGCATTCAAAAGCAACAAACTTTACCCATAATCTTTAAACTTTAGAGAGAAAGGAACAGGAAGGGGGAGAAAGAGGTAAAGTGAGGTGAGGTGAAATGAGGAGAGATGGGTAAGCAGATGGCGAGAGACAGATATCTGATACAGGTGATGGTGTTAACATCGAACAGAATGCAGATTATTTACAGTTCAGACTTTCATACTTCTATTGTTTCATCAATGGTGGGAACTCATTAAAAAGATATTTTCTTTTATTCCTGAAGGATAAAATGAACTGTTTAAAGGAAAATTGCATAAAACCTCTAGAAGCGAATACATGGTTTCTTCTACAGTAAGTTTTCAATAAAATAAACACTGCACAGAAAACTTCTCGAAAGCATGGCACAGGTTAGTATGTAAAATAGTCATATAGCTACATAATATACTTCACATTATATTTAGGCATATGGTGAGGCAAGGTATACATATATTTTATTAGTTCATAAGTTAGTATATATAGCCTATGTATATGCAGTATATATGCTATGCTATACTATATAGTGTATATGCTATGTATATGCAGTTAAACATAACCCTGAGGCTCCATTACTCTCATTTCAAATGTCTTCAAAAATGCTGATCCAAATGCAGATTCATTATATGCATAATATAATATATAATACATAAAACATATGAACTAATAAAATACAAACCCGATTCCAAAAAAGTTGGGACACTGTACAAATTGTGAATAAAAACAGAATGCAATAATTTACAAATCTCATAAACTTATATTTTATTCACAATAGAATATAGATAAAATATCAAATGTTGAAAGTGAGACATTTTGAAATGTCATGCCAAATATTGGCTCATTTTGGATTTCATGAGAGCTACACATTCCAAAAAAGTTGGGACAGGTAGCAATAAGAGGCCGGAAAAGTTAAATGTACATATAAGGAACAGCTGGAGAACCAATTTGCAACTTATTAGGTCAATTGGCAACATGATTGGGTATAAAAAGAGCCTCTCAGAGTGGCAGTGTCTCTCAGAAGTCAAGATGGGTAGAGGATCACCAATTCCCCCAATGCTGCGGCGAAAAATAGTGGAGCAATATCAGAAAGGTGTTCCTCAGAGAAAAATTGCCAAGAGTTTGAAGTTATCATCATCATCTACAGTGCATAATATCATCCAAAGATTCAGAGAATCTGGAACAATCTCTGTGTGTAAGGGTCAAGGCCGGAAAACCATACTGGATACCCGTGATCTTTGGGCCCTTAGATGGCACTGCATCACATACAGGAATGCTACTGTAATGGAAATCACAACATGGGCTCAGGAATACTTCCAGAAAACGTTGTCGGTGAACACAATCCACCGTGCCATTCGCCGTTGCCGGCTGAAACTCTATAGGTCAAAAAAGAAGCCATATCTAAACATGATCCAGAAACGCAGGCGTTTTCTCTGGGCCAAGGCTCATTTAAAATGGACTGTGGCAAAGTGGAAAACTGTTCTGTGGTCAGATGAATCAAAATTTGAAGTTCTTTTTGGAAAACTGGGACACCATGTCATCCGGACTAAAGAGGACAAGGACAACCCAAGTTGTTATCAGCGCTCAGTTCAGAAGCCTGCATCTCTGATGGTATGGGGTTGCATGAGTGCGTGTGGCATGGGCAGCTTACACATCTGGAAAGGCACCATCAATGCTGAAAGGTATATCCATGTTCTAGAACAACATATGCTCCCTTCCAGACGTCGTCTCTTTCAGGGAAGACCTTGCATTTTCCAACATGACAATGCCAGACCACATACTGCATCAATTAAAACATCATGGCTGCATAGAAGGATCCGGGTACTGAAATGGCCAGCCTGCAGTCCAGATCTTTCACCCATAGAAAACATTTGGCGCATCATAAAGAGGAAGATGCGACAAAGAAGACCTAAGACAGTTGAGCAACTAGAAGCCTGTATTAGACAAGAATGGGACAACATTCCTATTCCTAAACTTGAGCAACTTGTCTCCTCAGTCCCCAGACGTTTGCAGACTGTTATAAAAAGAAGAGGGGATGCCACACAGTGGTAAACATGGCCTTGTCCCAACTTTTTTGAGATGTGTTGATGCCATGAAATTTAAAGTCAACTTATTTTTCCCTTAAAATGATACATTTTCTCAGCTTAAACATTTGATATGTCATTTATGTTGTATTCTGAATAAAATATTGAAATTTGAAACTTCCACATCATTGCATTCTGTTTTTATTCACAATTTGTACAGTGTCCCAACTTTTTTGGAATCGGGTTTGTACATAAAAATGCTTAAATAAAATTTGCACTGTAAATGTGTATGCACACACACACACACACACACACACACATATATATATATATATATATATACACAGCATAATATCAGCAAACGTGTTCATTTTTTATATTCATATTTCCTAAACTATTGTAACAATTACAGTATATACTGGCATTGATAACTTTTACATATGTCTACTGTCAACGCTAAGATCTGCTGAATAATGCTACACTAAAATATTTTGGGTACCAACCCACCAGAAACAGAGGCTGGCCAAGCAAGCAGAGGAAATGTCACAGCAGTGCATAAGCAGTTTAAATGTCAAAAATTAATGAATCTGCATTTGGATCAGCATTTTTGAAGACATTTAAAAATGAGAGTTTAAAGTAATGGAGCCTCAGGGTTATGTTTAACTGTAAATATAAAATTAATATAATGACTTACAAATTACCCTGTTTAGTTACAACAATTATGAAAATAGTTATTTATATGATATGTATTTAGGGTCACTTTTCTATGGTGACATGAAATTATTTTCAACCTGGTACACCTCTGGGTTTCTCCAACAGAGACCCAATTTATGGGTCAGGTCAGGTGGATATTGCTCCTTAAGGAAACCACTGCACATTTTCACTTCTTACAGTGCATATACTGCTTTTGAGGCTCAAGATGAAACATTTCTCTCATATTAGGCATAATTATAAACATGGGGAAAGCGCTAAAGTCCTTATCGTTAGTCCTATAAAGTCCTATAAATCATTGTATGCAAACTCAAAAAGTCATCCTCCAATGTTATTAGTAATGGAGATCATGATGGTGAGCATGTTTGAGAAATACCTAATAAAATGTTTTTCCGCACTGTACATATTGAGAATTCACCTCATGCTCTTGGGGAAAATATCTGTAAGGGAATGACACACAAATAAGCAGCTAAGATATTTTATCAAGCTAAATAAATTAAACATATTTTTGATCCGTGAGTAATTACAACCTGAGCGAACATAATGATAAAGAGGGTATTTAGATGACTGTTATTAATATGCATACTGAACTGTTTGGATTGATCATAATTGCTGCAATCAGGGTGAAGGGCAGAGGGATTTAGCAAGGAGAATGCGCACACACAGACGTGATATTCTCCATGGCAGTCGCTCTCTTCGGTGTACAAACACTGGACCTGAGAGAAAGCACCTGCATGCTTAGAAACTGAGTACACCCACTTCAGTACAGTCACACAGTACGCACAGATCAATTCATTTATTCATTTACTACCTCATGCGACCTTCAGTCTGTGATGCTGGCTTTCTATAATCATATTAGCAGACACACAAGGGGTGCAGTCGTGTTGTATTACACAAATGACTCATGAAGGCTTATGAATTTCACACTGACATCTGATTAAGACTCATTTGCAACACGACTGTGGTGCCTTAATAACTGAGCCTGGGGCAGAATTGCAGCAAGAGCAGCAGTGACCTCCATTAACACAAATGGTAAATTAATTGGCATCCACAAAGTGTAAAACAATGAGAAGATTAAAACAATGGTATATCCATCACTAAGCCATAGACCAGCAGTGTCTCATTTGGTTTCACCCTAGCTGTCTTTCCCTGAGCTAAACTACTAAGAAAGATGGTTTGGCAGAACTGAAATTCAGGCTCATTACTCAGTCCAGCTACCAGGGGTGTGCAGCAAATAGAGGTTTATTGTATGTGAATGAGCACTAGACAGCAAGAAACACAGAGATTCTTGCTGATGTTAGTAGCAGGGCACAGTCATTACAGGTTAACAACACAGAATACAAATTCACAATACAAATGTATATTTCACAAATACAAACTTCAAATCTGGCAATATGAATTTATATCTCACAATAGCAACTTCATATTTTACAATATGACCTTACATCTCATAAATTCAACTTCATACAGTATCTAACAATGACTTTATATCAACATGACCTTCTATCTCACAATAGCATCTTCATATCTGACTATGAACTTCTCACAACTACAGTGTTATATCTCATAATAGCTTAACTTTATATATCACAATATGACCCTTGTAGCTCACAATTGCAGCTCAATGGCTCACAATATATAATTTTATATCTCACATTATGTTCTTATATCTTTCGAATGTGACTGTATATCTCTGACTGTATATCTCACAACTGCAATGTCATATCTGACAATATGACCTTATAGCTCACAACAGCAACTTTATATCTCACAATATGACATTATACTGTAGCTCTCAGTTGCAAGCAACTTAATCGCTCATCATTTTATATAATTTTATTTCTCACAATAAATAAATGTTTTTGATTGTGACTTTATCTCACAAGATGAATTTATATATCACATCTGCAACTTTATATCTGACACTATGACCTTATATCTCACAATATGACCTCATATCTCACAATCGCAATTTTATACCTCATAGATAAGAAAAATGAAAGATATAAATCAAGTCATGGCCCTATATTATGAGCTATAAAGTTGCAATAGTGAGATAGATCTCACAACTGCAACTTTATAGCTCACAATAGTCTGTATGATTTCATATCTCACAATATTATTTTCTTATCCCTCAATTGTGACTTTATATCTCACTAAATGACTTTATATTTCAGTCTCCAATTTAAACAAGTGTGCTAGAACTCTTCATTGGGTACTTGACAGTGCATGTAAACATGTTTTGGGTAAATCCATTATATGATCCATTATATGAAAACAAATTTCTTGACTTTATTTTTAATATTTACTATATTTCTGATAAGTGCTTCCAGTCCCCATTGAAAATAGCTGAAGGACAAGTACTTAAATCTATGATCTTCACACCTTGAAGCAGACAACACTATTCAGAGAATATAAGTTGCTTATTTATGACATATTTTCTTAGTTTAGCTCATTTCAGCCCATTCACTTTATTTCTCTTGTATGTTTTTGAAACAGACAGTTTAAGCATTTAGAAAGGTCAGTTCTGTCACTTCTGAAACTTTTCCAATAATATGAGGTTAAAACATGTCTACAGTTATCTGTATCAATGAGTTAAAAGCACCAGACACTCCACCAGGCACATTAGATCCAGTTATTTCATGCTATCTTCAACTCTAAGAAAGTTCTGTCTAAAAACTGTGTGGCTCATTAGCAATAAGAGATTTGGGATGCACTTCAAAGTTCTAGATGCTTCATAAGATGGGCTTAATGGCATTCACTGAGCTATAGCGCTAATGAGAAAGTTACCCAGTTCTTACAGAATTATCGTTTGAGCTAATTAGTTTAAAACATTCGAGGAACAACTGTAGCCTGAGCCTCAATTAATATGTGTTATGTGGTAAGCAAGGACTAATTGAGATAATAATCATATTAAACTGATTCATCACACAAAACTAATTTTTCCAAATGTAATTGCAAAACATTCATATTCAGCTCGAGCAATTAAATGGGCCAAGCTTACAAAATAAAGCATATATTACATCTTGTGCTCTTGTCTGACTCTCTTTTATTATCATAATAAAAGCCTTAAACTTAATGACATAACTTGAAATAATACAAAGGCGGCATATTTGAGTCATGGTTGAATGTCCTTTCCTTTCAGGCTTGATCAAGTTGACAGCCTTGTCGTAACAAAAAAAGAACGTTTGTCTCTGTCAGTAAATACAAAGCCTATAGAGACTGTTGTATCTTCGGTTCTGTCTCTTAGGAGCAAAGACAGACATTGATTCAGAAACGTCCTGTGAACGTGTCTCTGCTTTGCAATGATCCAACATTGAGCTTTCATCAAAACTCCTCCGCAGCTATGCAGCAGTTGCATGAATTAAAGAGATGAAATGCTTGTCTTCTGCACTGCATACCCAATGCCTATTGAAGTCTTCCTCACAAACACAGAGTTGGAATCCTGACTGTATCATCTGTCTGTGAAGAATCTCTTTGAGCAATGGAATAAGCTGCTTTGTGCTCAGGCAAACAGTGAGATCCTTCCCACTCCTGCGTATCCATTTTTAAGGTTTATCAGAACTGGAGTTCACAAAAGAGCTTGCCATGTCACATTCACAAGATTTAATGCATGTTAAATCAGATTCAGTTGTTTTTGTATGTATCATTCTCCTCTCAGGGTTTCCATAAAGCAGAATAACCATCAGGAGACATCTAAATGATTCATTGATTTAATTGATTTTGTAGATCAGAGCATATCTGCGTAGAATAAGATAATTTCCCCATGTAAAATAAATTAAAAATATTTTTTTTTTATTTAAATTAAATTAATAGGATTTAAAATGTTATTCTAAAAACATAAAGATAAAATTAAATAAAAAAAAAAAAATTATATATATATATATATATTACAATTTTAAAATAAATGGGATTTACAGTGTTAAGAAGAATGGAAAATTAAACATAAATTCCCCAAGTAAACTAAAATAAAGTATTAAAATAAACAGGATTTAGAAATGTTATTTTAAAAGAACAGAAAGTTAATAATATCTCTCAGCTTAGTAGCTAGGCTATGCTATGGAAGCTTATCTCAGCCACAGAATAAAACATTTTAAAAGATAATTGGCACTTTTTTTCCTTCTGACTTTATAACTCACAATTGCGACTTTATATCACGCAATTCTAGAGAAAAAAAGTAAGATGTGCGAGAAAAAAAGTCAGAATTGTGAGATGAAAAGTTGCAATTAACTATTTTATTTTTTTATTCTGTGGTGGAAACAAGCTTCCATACTATGCCACTGTTAATTTGTACAAAAACTCTGCCTCTGTTCGTGCAATTAGCTTGGAGAAACAAAACTCGGTTACGTATGTAACCCTCGTTCCCTGAAGGAGGGAACGGAGACATACGTCGGAACTGACCGACTAATTGGGATCTATTTTCAAAGACCAATCTGCTTCGAGTGTTTAGAAACGAGCCAATGAAGATTGGCATGCGGTTGACTCATTCCACGATCCGCCCCGCATTGTGGGTATAAATACGGAAGCGGAAGTACCGCATATCGCTTTTCAACTGAGGAACCGAGACAAGTGACTCGGACCTTCAGCTGAAGCACAGCACCTGGCGATGGGACGTATGTCTCCGTTCCCTCCTTCAGGGAACGAGGGTTACATACGTAACCGAGACGTTCCCTTTCAGTTTCGAATTGGGATCCCTACCAACACGCCAGGGATGCTGGCCCTTCCAGCGCCCTGCCTGAGCTCGCTGGACCACACCTATGTTGGAGTGGGAGTCAGGGCCCCCGGCAGGGAAGGTCAGTTACTGCTGTTCCTGCAAGACCCACTCAGTATGACTATTGGATAATGCTGGGAAAGCGTGCCCGTCTCGTGGAGATGGTACGCTGCGGAGCCACGTCCTTCAACAGAAGGAGAGGTGGCGAAATACGCATAGGGACTAACCTAAACAAAACACACTAAGGACTAAGTCTAACCAACACAACTGGAGAGAATAAACGCACGTATTTGGCCCAGAGGGCGGGAGTGGCGTTGCAAGCCGACACTAGAACGGGCACTTAGCTCTACTGGCCACTGGGGGCGAGGATGCGGGAAGATACCGGCTCTACACGGAGGCTATAAAATCTAGCGAACGTGTTAGGTGTCGCCCAGCCTGTAGCTCTACATATGTCTGTCAGCGAGGCGCCTTGAGCCAGCGCCCAGGAGAAAGCTACACTCCTTGTGGAGTGCGCTTGCACCCCGAACGGGCAAGGCACGTCTTGGGACTGGTAAGCCAAGACAATAGCATCCACTATCCAGTGGGCTAACCTCTGCTTGGAGACAGTGCATGCAGGTCCCCTACCCTCTTGATCGAGGCCAATGCAGTCAGGAGCACTGTCTTCATGGACAGGATGTTTAACTCTGCAGACTGTAAAGGCTCAAAGGGAGGACCCTGAAGTGCTCTGAGCACCAGGGCTAGGTCCCAAGAGGGTACCGAGGTTTAACGAGGAGGATTCAGTCTCCTCGCACCTCTGAGGAACCTGACGATTAAGTCGTGCTTCCCTAAGGACTTACCTTCCACTGCATCGGAATATGCCGCTATTGTGGCGATGTACACTTTGAGGGTGGAGGGAGACAGCCTTCACTCCAGCCCATCTTGCAGGAAAGAAAGCACGACATTAATCGAACACCTTCGGGGGTCTTCCCGGCTGGAAGAACACCACTCAACGAACAGGTTCCACTTCAGTGCATAGAGGCGCCTCGTAGAGGGGGCTCTAGCAGAAGTGATGGTGTCTACCACTGCTTGTCGCGGTATGCAGTTCCTGCATAACCCCTGGGTCGGAACTACCCTTGTGCAGTTCCTTGAGCGCTTTGGCCTGGTAGACCTGCAGGAGCGCCATGGCATGCAAAGATGACGCGGCTTCTCCACAGGCTGTGTAAGCCTTGCCCATTAGTCCGGACGAGAACATACACGCCCGGGAGGGGAGACGCGGATTTCCCCGCCAGTCAGTAGCGGTCTTCGGACACAGCTGCATCGCTACCGACCGCTCTACTGGGGGGATCTCCACGTAGCCCTTAGCCACGCCACCATCGAGGGTAGTGAGGACGGAGGAGTCAGTCGATCAGTTTCTAGCGTTGTAAGGCACTATCCACGACTTTGTGAGCTCCTGATGCACTTTCGGAAAGAAAGGCACTGGGGCGGGGCACTGAGAACCAGCACAGGCCGTCCCGAGATACCAATCGTCCAGCCGCGAGGGTTCGGGACAAGGTGGAGGGTTCCACTCAAGCCCGACACTCACGGCGGCCCGGGAAAGCATAGCCGTGAGCTCCGGATCAGACTTGGGCAACGCTACCACACCCGAAGGGGGCAGCGCAGCCGAATCCTCATCTCCGGAGTCCATTAGCTCGTCCCCTGATGCAGCTATCGAGATCATGTCCTCAGCCGGAGCCCTGAAAATAACAGCTGGTCCCCCACGGGAAGGACCAGCCTGCTCTTCCGGAAGCTCTACCGGCGCAGCAGAGGGGGGAGGGGCCCGAGGAGCCTGTTGACCTGGCGGGAGTGCCCTCACAGTAACCCTCAGGTCTCCACCAAAGGCATCAGCCAAAGTAGCAGCCCTCTGCTTTGCAGCGGGAGGACCACTAGATCGGGGGATGCGCAATGGGACTCCACCCTGTCTGAGGTATTTGAGCCTAGACCGTAATACTGCGATGGTCATGTTCCCGCAGTGGGAACATGAGTCATCCACAAAAGCCGCCTCAGCATGCTGAACGCCCAAACACGTGAGACAGCGATTGTGTCCGTCAACTGGGGATAGATAACGACGGCATCCAGAAACACACGGCTTGAATGACATCTTGAAAAAGATGCAGGGTCAAACCGTGTTGCTGTTTTAGAAAAGGAAAAAACCGCTCCAATCAGTGCCGAGGCACACAGGGGAAATGGTTCAGAGGTCAAGCCCGCTGAAAGCACTCAAAGGGAAAAAACGCCCAGCGAGCTGTGAAAACAGCTGTTTGTTTCTTCAGTCTGATGAATAAGCGTGGAGGACCAATGAACAATGTTTCAATGATGATCATGATTATTACTTTTAATTCCTTTGCTCTGAAAAAAATAAATGTGCTCTGCATAGGCTCATTCCTCCAAAATGAACGTTATCTACCACAAACATTCTTCATCTCTAGTTGAGCTCAGGTGGTAAAAGTGTCTTAATGGATAGCTAATGTTTCTGCTAACAGACCCGGGGCTGTTTGGACAGCATTGGGTTCCTCTCAAATAACACCAGTGTGACATATAGTCCGCCTGAAGGCACATACATCAAGCTGAAAATCTTCACTGCGTGATTCAACCATAAGGTCTGGCAAAGAATCTGCAAAGCTGAAGCCCTACGGGTGCTCATTCATAGTCTCACTTCCAACATGATCCTACTATCTCTTTAAAAAGTGTCTCTGTCCTCAACTGGCCTGCCACAAGGATTATAGGTTCCCTTTCGAGAGTACTCTCATATTGCGTAGCAGTACGCTAGGGGGAAACTCCTTTCCTTGAGAATATGAAGCAAAAAAATGTATCCTTAATAATTTTATCCATGTAAAACGCAGTGCAGCTGCACAGCAGATACAGCAGAGCGTGCCTAAGCGCTGATTGGCTGTGCTGCGGCAACTGCAGGAACCTATGGCGAGGTGGCTAAGTGGGAGGACCAACGAGGTGACTACATGAGCTCCTGCCTAAATAGCCCATATGAATTTGCATATCGAGTCTATAAAAGACCGTGTCTAGCCATAGGAATCAGATTTAATCTCCTTCAGCGGACTTACCCTTCGCTGATCTCCGGAATTTTGAAGCCGCCGTCGAAATGCACCCAGCGGAACTTCCCTGCAGCCCTGAGGATGCCGGATTCCCGCCTGGTCTCTGCCTTCAGCCGCCTGCTGTTCCAGCTGCGCCATCCGGCGTTATATCCTTTTTATGAACGCCTGAACGCTCGTTCAGAATGCTGACGATGAAACAAATCCTCACGCAAATTCGCCCGGGGGATTGGTTTTTCACAGTGGATCTGAAAGATGCATACTTTCACATTCAAATAGCCTTCGAGGGGCAAGCTTATCAGTACACAGTCCTGCCGTTCGGGTTATCCCTGGTACCTCGCACTTTTACGAAGTGCATGGACGCAGCGCTAGCTCCCCTGAGGCTACCGGGAATGCGAATACTCAACTACCTCGACGACTGGCTTATTATAGCCCAGTCAGAGACGCAGTTAATAACCCACAGATCCTGGCTCCTCAACCATCTAGAATGTTTGGGTCTCAGGATCAAAACCGCAAAGAGCGCACTGTCTCCGACACAAAATATTTCCTTTCTGGGAACATTCATAGACTCGGTACGGATGAGAGCGCAGCTTACGTCACAGCGCGTGCTCTCCATTCAGAGCCTGGCAGAGTCATTCAAGGCTGGCACTTACACTCCTCTCAAACGTTTTCAGAGGATGTTAGGTCACATGGCCTCGGCTTCAGCAGTGCTCGAACTGGGTCTATTACACATGTGCCCCCTCCAACGCTGGCTAAATTCCCGCGTTCCATCCCGTGCATGCCGTTCGGGCGTGTCAAAATGAACCACAGCTGTATCAAAGCTCTGGCTCCTTGGAAAGCGACCGCCTGGTACCAGTCGGGTGTGAGTGTGGGCACAGTCACAAAGTGGAAAGTTGAAACCTAGGTTGGGGTTCTCTGCACGAGGGTATGCCAGTCTCCAGCCTTTGGGCAGTATTGGAGAAACGGCTACACATAAATTGTCTAGAGATAAAGCGGTCATTCTATCGCTAAGAGCTTTCCTCCCATATCTAAAGGACCACCATGTCCTGGTCCAAACGGACAACATGTCGGTGGTATCCTATATAAATCGCCAGGGCGGCCTGAGATCAAACAGCCTGCACTCCATGGCGAAACATCTCCTTTTATGGGCACGGCACAACCTGAGCTCGCTGAAAGCAGCTCACGTGCCGGGTATTCTGAATCAGGGTCCGGATATGCTATCCAGAGGCAACATTCTCCCAGGGGAATGGTCTCTTCACCCACAAACGATTCAGCTGATGTGGAGCATCTTCGGCGAAGCAAAAGTCGATCTGTTCGCCTCAGAAGACAGTACTCATTGCCCAACATTTTTCTCCAAGCACAAGGATGCCCTGGCCCACGACTGGCCCAGACATCCGTGTATGCTTTTCCTCCGATCGCAATGATACCTCAGGTCATCAAAAGGAAAACAAATGCGCAGTGCTCTTGATAGCCCCGCTATGGAAAAACCAAATATGGTTCTCCGAACTAAATCAGATGCCAGACACAGCCCCATGAGGTAAAGGGGAAGATCTGGCACCACTGGCCCGATTTGTGGGCCCTTCATGTATGGCCCATCAACAGATACCCGGGGACCTCCCTGAAAGAGTATTGAATACTATTTCTGAAGCTAGAGCCCCCTCAACCAGGTGGCTTTATGCGCTGAAATGGTCAGTATTCTCAAACTGGTGTACAGCACAAAACCTGGACCCACATTCGTGTGAGTTGGCAGACGTACTCACCTTCCTTCAAGAGCTTATGGACGCGGGTCTTTCCCCCTCCACGCTCAAAGTATATGTGGCTGCCATAGCAACATATCACATTCAGGTGACTGGACAGTCACTGGGGAAAAGCGAGCTCATTGTGCGCTTCCTTAAAGGGGCCAGGAGGCTCAACCCACCTCGTCCCCCCTCAGTTCCTATATGGGACCTTTCTACAGTTTTACAAGCTATGAAAGGCGCCCCATTCGAACCACTTCAGTCTGTGAACTTAAAGCACCTTTCACTCAAAGCTGCTTTTTTGCTGGCATTAGCCTCAGTCAAGCGAGTGGGTGACCTACACGCACTCTCTGTGAGTGCGTCCTGTCTCGAGTTTGGGCCTAGCGACTCCAGGGTCATCCTCAATTGCTCTCCACTCCATTCAAAGCACAGGTCATTTCGCTGTCAGCTTTGCCCTCGTCACAAGACGAGGAAGATGCAAATTTGCTCTGCCCAGTCAGGGCACTGAGGTCATATATAGAGCGTTCGGCTGTTTTCAGGCAGTCTGAACAGCTCTTCGTCTGCTTCGGCGGCAGCACTAAAGGTAGCGTGGTCACAAAGCAAAGATTGTCACATTGGATAGTAGATGCTATCTCTGGCTTATGAATCAAAAGGCCTCGATTGCCCTATAGGCATCAGAGCTCATTCCACTAGAGGCATGGTCTCTTCGTGGGCTTGGTCAAGTGGCATACCACTGGAGGATATCTGTGCGGCGGCAGGCTGGGCCTCTCCGTCCACTTTTATCAGATTTTATAATTTGGAGGTCCCCGTTTTACAAGCTGGTATTCTTTCCATATAATAAAAGTATAAAATCTATGTTCAACACAAGCATACGTTTTTCACACTACATACTATAAGGCCCGACTCTGTCCGGTCAAAGGTCTCATAACCCATATATATATGAGATTCTCATTCATATTCAGGCCCGATTATATAATATTTATTATATAAATTTATTGGGTTTCCTCTTATACCCTCATACGAGGCTCACCACGGTTGGCCTCTTGTGGGTTCATTTCATCTATCTCTGCTAGGTTCCTGTGGTTCACCACAGACC
Organism: Coreius guichenoti; assembly: GCA_039654105.1. Classification (NCBI taxonomy): domain Eukaryota; kingdom Metazoa; phylum Chordata; class Actinopteri; order Cypriniformes; family Gobionidae; genus Coreius; species Coreius guichenoti. The sequence goes on from CM077183.1 coordinate 13,855,903, forward strand.
TTAGTGGGAGTTAGATTAAGCACGCACGGCGTTTTACATTGCGTCCCCCTAGCGTACTGCTACGCAATACGAGAGTACTCTCGAAAGGGAACGACTCGGTTACTTACGTAACCTCGGTTCCCTGAGAGAAGGGAACGAGTATTGCGTAGCCTGCCGTGCTTGTGCTTTTGCTCAGGGTATCGCTTCAGTCGATTTTAACCTGATTCCTATGGCTAGACACGGTTTTTTAGACTCGATATGCAAATTCATACGGGCTATTTGGGCGGAAGCTCAGGTAGTCACCTCATTGGTCCTCCCACTTAGCCACCTCGCCATAGGTTCCTGCAGTTGCCGCAGCACAGCCAATCAGCGCTTAGGCACGCTCTGCTGTGTCTGCTGTGCAGCTGCACTGCGTTTTACATGGATAAAATTAAGGATAAAATTTTTTGCTTCATATTCTTGAGGAAAGGAGTTTCCCCCTAGCTTACTGCTACGCAGTACTTGTTCCCTTCTCTCAGGGCACCGAGGTTACGTAAGTAACAGAGTCGTTACGTTTGAAAGCTGTTGTAAAAATTATTTCAAGGACTGTTTCTCCCATTTCCTTCTTTTATCTGTTATTTTGCTGTTTTATAAATGTTATTTTGCATTGCTGGATACACAAGGCTACAGCTGTTCTTAAAACATGGTTCTTGCATCACAACACAGGTATTGACCACAGCTGTACTTATGGACATAACATTCTCTTAAATTTACAAGCCATCATATTTTATTATTTTTTTGAAAATGCTATATTATGCCATACATTCTGTTCTTAGCAATTTAATTATACTATTTTTCATGTGAAAAGCATAACCATGTCAACCATTTCTCCTGAAGGAAGAAAAACTATTATGTAGCAGCAAGCAAGGGAAAAAAAACTGACAGTGAACAAATTGCACGTTGAATGACATTTACGGCAACACATTGAAAAATAAAAATTATAACCTCATACGATCCTGAAGAAAGCAAAACACAGTCAACAAAGAGGAGCAAACATCAATTAAAATCGAAAAACAGAACAACATGCCATTAAATGCCAGAGTTCATTTCATCTTGTTTGCATTAAAATTAGCCTTTGGATAGTCTCTTTGAGCCAGGGGAAATACCGGATTTCAATAATTTATAAGACGTCTAAAAGTAGAGCTAGGGGAAAGGGTCTTTTGTGTTATTTGATGGTGTAAATAATTCATAAAGTGTGAGGGAAGAATGGCAGGTTAAACAGAGATGTAATGCTGACAAGTCCGCAGGCTATGTAGGCAACACTGGGAAGAGGTTTGGATGAAATATTTTCAGGACATTTTATAGGACTAGGCAGTAGGTCTAATGTAACAGGGAATATTGAACATTTAGGACAAAATAATGACTTGCACGTACAGTAGACCTATATGATATGTATTTTTCACACACAGGATAAAAAGAAACTCTCTAAAACTGCCATGTGGGTGTGCTCAAACTGATCCATCCTAAATGAATTTGTAAGCTGTTACTGGTCCAGAACACAGTGCTTTGGACAAGAACCGATTTGGCTGCAGGGACTTTCAAAATGAAGATGACGTGTTTTGGTCGAAACAAAGCTGTGTTTATATGAAAGCAATGGCAATACCTAGTAGTGACTATAAATCACGGTATTCTTTACAGGTTGATCTGAGCTATGCAAATAAAATCTATAAATCATGCTATAAAGCATGTTTCATGGTCCTCACATTAAACATTAAAATTAAACAGGCCTACATATTAAAAAATGTACACAAGTAAATACACAAAAAAAAGTAAAGTCACATTACAACACATTCCATCCCTCACAATTTAGGGAAGGAAGACAAGAGCTGTTTTTATACCCTGGAGAACAAATGTGTCTTGTGTGATAAGCTTACAATCAGAAAGACTGAGGCAAACCGTATAATTTAGTTTATTTCACAGAGGATTGCAATTTGTAGGCACATCAATGTACTGTTGTGAAGTTCAGTAAGCTCACACTGACATCCCTGTCTTAAGTTTCTTTTTGGGAAGCTTTAACACCTTGACCTCACATGACAGCTATGATTAGATTCTTCAAAGTCTCTCTTGCTAAATGGAAGTTGGTTTATTTTCTAGATTGAGTACTCAGGAAGACAGGATGGTTTTGGATAACATCCCAAAAGCTGATGGAAAAAAGATAATGAGAGTTACAGTTACTGTTTTTTTTCTTAACAGTTTTGCAGTTGAGAAACAATGTTTACTACAATACAACTGATAATATCACCCAACAGTTTTCATCAATACTGTAGCTACAGCCAGGATCCAAAGTTAACACTCGCCAAATTAGATATTTGTAGAAATTTTTGTACATTTTCATTTTCTACATTTTAATTTCTATTTCTTTCTCTATTATGCAGTGGAGCACAAAAATCATTGAATTTTACTGGACAAAAACATCTTGACTAGGCTAAATAAAACCAGCCTAAATAAAAAAACCAAATAAATACGTACCAGGCTGGTACGTAAACATTAGGGGCCCTATCATACACGTGACACAAGTGTTTTAGCAGCCATCATTTCCACGTCCAGTGCTACGTTGTTTAAATACCAAATGCACTCGTGCCCATCCGTTCTCCCATGGGAGTGCAGGTCTGAAAATGAGGTGTGTTCAGACACGTCCTAAGTGCACCTGCGCCATGCGCTTCAGACCATGCAATCAGATCGTTAAAATAGGGCCCTACATGTTTCAAGCTGAATTGTATCTTCAACATAGTAGGAAAACAGCTAAATTCCATTTCTGAAGGTGATGATACATGGGGCAACTTTTTTGAGTAATGTTGCTTGAGCACTTTCCCATTGAGAATGGGCAACACATTTCTATCTGGATACTTTAGATCGGTCGTGGGCCCTGTGTCTCACCTGGTTGCCCGTTGACAGAAACATTGGTCAAAAAGTTGCCCTGTGACCTTAACCTTAAGGATGCTGATTTTTAGAAGGCAGCTGTCTGTCTCTATATGGCTGAATTAAACCAATATTTCCACTTGCCATTGCCGTTTACTACAGTTGAACAAGTGGATCAGGTAGTCTGACCTGGTGTGTTTGAGTGTACGCAGAGACTAATTTGCACATTCATAGATTCACGTATAATAAAAGAAGCATGGGTGTGTAGAGTTACATTCAGGCTATTTTAAGGCATGAAGAAATTATTTTCACAGGAAACAAAAAAAAAAAAAGTTTAAATATATACAAACCCGATTCCAAAAAAGTTGGGACACTGTACAAATTGTGAATAAAAACAGAATGCAATGATGTGGAAGTTTCAAATTTCAATATTTTATTCAGAATACAACCTAGATGACATATCAAATGTTTAAACTGAGACAATGTATCATTTTAAGGGAAAAATAAGTTGATTTTAAATTTCATGGCATCAACACATCTCAAAAAAGTTGGGACAAGGCCATGTTTACCACTGTGTGGCATCCCCTCTTCTTTTTATAACCGTCTGGGGCCTGAGGAGACAAGTTGCTCAAGTTTAGGAATAGGAATGTTGTCCCATTCTTGTCTAATACAGGCTTCTAGTTGCTCAACTGTCTTAGGTCTTCTTTGTCGCATCTTCCTCTTTATGATGCGCCAAATGTTTTCTATGGGTGAAAGATCTAGACTGCAGGCTGGCCATTTCAGTACCCGGATCCTTCTTCTACGCAGCCATGATATTGTAATTGATGCAGTATGTGGTCTGGCATTGTCATGTTGGAAAATGCAAGGTCTTCCCTGAAAGAGACGACGTCTGGATGGGAGCATATGTTGTTCTAGAACTTGGATATACATTTCAGCATTGATGGTGCCTTTCCAGATGTGTAAGCTGCCCATGCCACACGCACTCATGCAACCCCATACCATCAGAGATGCAGGCTTCTGAACTGAGCGCTGATAGCAACTTGGGTTGTCCTTGTCCTCTTTAGTCTGGATGACATGGCGTCCCAGTTTTCCAAAAAGAACTTCAAATTTTGATTCGTCTGACCACAGAACAGTTTTCCACTTTGCCACAGTCCATTTTAAATGAGCCTTGGCCCAGAGAAAACGCCTGCGCTTCTGGATCATGTTTAGATATGGCTTCTTTTTTGACCTATAGAGTTTTAGCCGGCAACGGCGAATGGCACGGTAGATTGTGTTCACCGACAATGTTTTCTGGAAGTATTCCTGAGCCCATGTTGTGATTTCCATTACAGTAGCATTCCTGTATGTGATGCAGTGCCGTCTAAGGGCCCGAAGATCACGGGCATCCAGCATGGTTTTCCGGCCTTGACCCTTACACACAGAGATTGTTCCAGATTCTCTGAATCTTTGGATGATATTATGCACTGTAGATGATGATAACTTCAAACTCTTTGCAATTTTTCTGAGAAACTCCTTTCTGATATTGCTCCACTATTTTTCGCCGCAGCATTGGGGGAATTGGTGTTGCTCTGCCCATCTTGACTTCTGAGAGACACTGCCACTCTGAGAGGCTCTTTTTATACCCAATCATGTTGCCAATTGACCTAATAAGTTGCAAATTGGTCCTCCAGCTGTTCCTTTTATGTACATTTAACTTTTCCGGCCTCTTATTGCTACCTGTCCCAACTTTTTTGGAATGTGTAGCTCTCATGAAATCCAAAATGAGCCAATATTTGGCATGACATTTCAAAATGTCTCACTTTCAACATTTGATATGTTATCTATATTCTATTGTGAATAAAATATAAGTTTATGAGATTTGTAAATTATTGCATTCCTTTTTTATTCACAATTTGTACAGTGTCCCAACTTTTTTGGAATCGGGTTTGTAATTTTAAATATCAAAGATGAATTTTAAGGGATAAAATTATTGACTGCAGGGGGACTTTAAGTAAAAAATTATGCGAAATGGTAGAGAAGCAGTCTAGCATGCTCGGACAAGTTCCCAATCTTACCAAGGTCATCATTGTCCTCTGTTATGTGAAAAAAGTGGCAAAAAAACAAAACATAATAAAAATGCAAAATTCTGGATGATAATAAATATTTATGGCGGTTACATTTTCTCAATTTAAGAGATTATTTATTTGAACCAATTTAAGAGAAGTTTATTTGGACCCTGTATTGAATACCTGGCCTTTTTCTGAACCCTTCAAGCTGTGTTTATGAAATATTATTTGAAGAGATCATTTACTTCATTTTCTAAATTGCCACATGGGATTTACAGTTTCGATTTAAATGACTAATTAAATGGAAAGACAAATCACAACAACCAGTTAATTTCACTAATTACATCAGTGGGAAAGAGATGGCGTTCATTTGCACGGTTCCCGACCTATCCTAATGTGTGCAGATAGGACTCTCTCTATTGAGTCAACAGGGATTCCTACTCCAAATCAGTTCATATTCAGCTCACTTTGAAGTATAATTACTATTCAAATGAATCCAAACCAGCATGCACGATTTAGAAATTAAGTTCTTTTAGAGATGCTCATATTCAGTTTTTCATCAATTTACTCATTGTTACAGTCAAATCAGAGAGGGATTTCGCTGTCCCTTCTGAATCTAAAGTTGTGCCCGTCTTGCTGTCCATTGTGGCATAATGGACAAATTACTCACCCCCTCTTTCTCTGAAAACACGACGCAGCAAACACAGACTGCCACTCACTGGAATTATTCCTGACAGCCGTATCATAGGCCCTCTCGTCATCTCTCCAGGGTGCATAACAACTCCAGATGAAGTTAAGATTTGAAAATAATTTGGCAAAAAGGTTTTTAAAATTGGATGACACAGGAATAATTTGGATCACCAATGCTTGGGGAAGATTATAGCACCAACAAAAGTTCTGTGATTTAGGCAGAGGTGTAAAGAGTACCTGAAAACCATACTTGAGTACAAGTACAGATACCTACAGCGAAAATGTCTCCAATTCCAATGTGACTCAACACAGACAAGACTTAAGCTAGTCCCAGATTTTTGTTTGATTAACTGAAAGCAACTTGCACTGACATATCTTAAAATATGTCAGTGCCATTGTTTTGTCTCAAGATGCACACCAGTAATGTTATTTTTTTTCTAAGGCACGTTTATCAAAGCTACTTAAATTCCATATTTTAACTAAGGCCTAATCCTGGCTTAGTCTAAACCCTGTCTGTGAAATTAAAGTGTCTGAAAGCCTTAAAGTGTCATGAAACCCCCCGGTTTTAGCCTGGTCGTCCACACCTCATAGTTGCAAAAAGTCTCTGAAAATGGGCGTATTAAGCTGTGGAAAAGTGGGAGAGTAGAGGGGGGGAAGAGGGGAGACAACAACCAATAAAACACCAAACACAAGACCTGCAACACACTCATTATACAGACACATGAATATTAAAATATGACCACGGAGAGAAAAGAGTTGACGGCACCTTGATGCATTTTAAAAATCTAACCTTATATGACATCAAACTGCCAAAACGAGGGAGAAACGCGTAGAACATTTAAAATGTCTAATAATATTTTCAGAGCACTACAGTCTCTGAACAAACAACACACATCAGTTTAACACAGAAAGAATTAAGACATAGTTATTTTTTTGCCCATTCTTCTTTGAATTTTCAGTCTACATTGTCTTCTGTGTATCAGAATAATCCATCATGTCATCGCATTCATGATCAGAAAGTACGGCTGTATCATTGTCCATATTTGCACATATATTTCAGTTGAAGAATATTAAATATTAAATATGTGCGTATACACGGTGCTGGTCCATGTTTAGAGCACTAGAGTATATGAAATATGTCCATAAAAAACGTGAAATGCGCTCGCTCTGGTTTGTATCTGATCTATATGATCCACGTGGTGAGCGTTGTTAAACGCATTGCGGCGTTCCGCACAGAAACCGCTCTCGTGAGCGCTCGGCATGTTGTTTGAATTCTCCGCTGTTATGTGATCTCATGCGTAATACAGCGCAGTGATTTGGTTAAACTTAAAAGAGCTTATTCTCATTAATAAATGCAGAGGGCCGGCTGACGTAGAATTGTGCCCGCAGCCAGTCACACACTCCGAAGGCATGCTTCTACCTCACATTCCGTGACGTTGCTTCGACTTTGCTTTTCAACCCGGAAGAACGAAATTGCTCAGAAAAATAACCAATTTCCAATTATTGGTAAAATAATGTGCAGCCTGTTCATATCTGTTCACATCTCAAAAATGTACTAGTCCGACTCCTCAACATCTAAGAGACATGCAAATGAAAATAAGAAACAGTTGATTTGTGAGGAGAGCAATCACATTTATTTTTTAAACTCAAAATAAAACTGAACACCTCAACATTTCAATAAATCAAGGTAGACACAACAACAGCCTCAACAAACATTCACGTCTCAGTTAAGCTCAAGTGCTCAAAAAGGGCAAATAGGTAATCCAATATCCTTCAAAAAGGTCTCTTCAATATAGTGGATAGATAAAATAAAGTTAAGTAAAATTAAATAGTCAAAGCCTACATGCACTGGACTTGCTGGTTTCCAAAAAGTAGCCAAAAAAGTTACTTAAGTACAGTAACTAATTACATTTACTCAAATATTTAATTTTACACCACTGGATTCACGTGACAACAGAATCAGACCGTATATAATAATTCCAGGTATAAAAGAAAACCAGACATTGATAAATGCATAAAAATGTAGTGCTGTTGTCATCCCATGCAAAAACATTTAGCATGAGCTCTGAAGACCAACCAAATAACATGTCAAAACATTGTCACAAAGGATTCATAACTGTGTCAAATGCCACATTTTGTATTTAGGTCACTATCATTGTCATATCTGATTTCATCTACGCTTATCCACCAGGATATTAAACAAAGTAGGGGATAACCTAGCAACCTTGCAAATAAAATTGGAGTTAAATGGGAGGTCATAAACCATTGTATTGGATAGTTTTAACAGCAGTGAAATGATTGTTCTGTTCTTGCGCAGTCATGCATCCTTTATGATTATACAATAATCCAGAGCCCTTGATATAATTTGTCAACTAATAAACCCATTCATCATTTGATAGCATTTTTAAAAATGTGCATCAATCTTTGCTGAGATGAATTAGCTGTTCCGTTAAGCAAGAAAAAAAGTTACAGTTTTGGCAGCACTTTTACACTTAATACAAGACTGTAATCAAAGTAGATGGTATTAAAAAAAATCACACGTTAACTTTTCCTCTCCTTGTTTTCAACCACTGAACTAATATGATAGTATAATTGCAGAATGGAAAATCAAGCTTAATTCTATGTAATTCAGAACGCAATGAGATTTGGATCCAGGTTTGTGCAGCCAACTGCAAGCTGTTTAAGAAAAAAAGAGAAAAACAGCAGTGAGCTGCCACCAGAGTTTAGTGAAATGAAGATAGAATAAAAGATAAATACACAAAATGATCAGTCAGGCATTCCACGGTACCATTAGCTTATTCAAACAGCAGATGGTCCCTGCTGAATAGCCCAGGCTATAGAAAAGCTGCCCTGGCCCATAATTCCTTGGGGCCTTGGACAGTGAGCACCACCCGTGAGCAGAATGCTGAGAAATACTTTACAGGTTAGCGTGAAGGATGCTTTCTTGTGTTATGTGGCCATTTATTGTGCAGATTCAGTTTGCAAATCAACTATTCTTCAATTAGCCTGTTCCACCCAAACCACACTGTTAGATTCACACTGAGATGAAGTTGTACTTAAATATTCAAAAACACTGTGTGGAAGTTGATTATGTTCTGCTCAGCCATCTCACCATGAGCATCTATTCATTGATGAAAATTATGGTTTTCATAATCCGTGCATGTGCTAAACATTAAATGGAAAATACGAATAAATATTCACTGAAATCTGGGCTAGTACATGTACATGCTGTCAAGCACCTTCGAGCAACACTTTCAAACAATATAATAATCCTCTCGCATACAATATCACAGAGGCATTAGCATTTTGAAAAAGAAAAAAAAACTGGAGAATGAGCAGGCAAACTATTTAGCTGTCAGTCAGCAACGTACAACTATAGGAGGCCAAGCACAATCAAAGCAAATTACAAGTCAATAATGTTCTACGTTAGTGTTATTTTTATTTAAATGATTTCTTTGATCCCTTTGGGTGCAAGAGAATAAACTTATTAGGAGCTATTAAGAAGAAAAAAGCACGCCGTTTAAGGCTCATTAGCAGTTTTGGGGCTATTAAATGCACTATTATACAACAAGGCTCGAGATGATAAAACTGACATTTTTAATTTAATATGAAGGTTAAAATTAAACTTTCGACATACAATTGCACAATGTGTATTTTAATGATTTTGTGTATTAATGATTCACGGATCGGAAAATTTTTCGGATCAGCAAAAAGTTCAAACATTATTAAAGACAAGTGAACATCATACAGTGTGCACCCGGCCTATAAGTCCTAAAGTAGGGATCCAATATAATGATACACATCGGATTTCTTTCTCAACTGTTTACGTTCACTTAAGATATAACCAACTTTTTACATGAATACTAGCCAAGTGGGGCATTTTGACATAATTATGTTTGTAGGCATCCGTTTCAAGCGCAAGAAGACGTGAAAGAAGAATCAATTCAGTGATCATGTGCTATCTGAAATGCACCTCTGTGTGTGTGTGTGTGTATGCGTGTGTGCGTGTGTGGCGTGTGAATACCGACGAGTTCTCTTTTGCCTCTTCTTGCGCTGGAATGGTTTAAAATCGCTTTAATGTGTAAACTGGAAAGACAAAATACATGCAAACTTTCACTCTATCATGGTTAAACTTTGCAATTAATCTGCAAATCAAACAAGTGCAAAACCGTGGGTCCTGGGGATTGTACAGATCACGGATTTAGCAAGGTACATGCGTCCAAATACTGCACATTTTTCCCCCTAAATCATGCATGTTTTTGTAATCAACACTGAAAAGTTTAATGAGATGCCGGTAAATGAAACATCGACCACCAGAGGGTTTCTGAGAACTTTCAAGTAATGCAGGGCAATGAATTATTAATGATTTCTCAAAGTGTTAATAAAAGACAAGTGCAAGGTTTCTGAAATTAATAAACCAAATTTAATCAATAACAATAACTCAAACATGTGCACTGCATTAAACATCAGACTGAATATTACAATATAGATTTTTGAATAATAATCTTTCTCTCATATGCAGTCTATATACAAGGGGTTTGATGTGTCCTAGCCAATGTTTAGTAAAAACCTACATCATCACAAACAATCAAGAACATTAAGAATTGATCACAATGTCTAAATAGAAAGCCCGTATTTCAGCACATATTCTTATAAGTGACCTATACAGAGGACAATAGCAGGCAGAAAATAAACAATGCCTCATGTTCAACTGGTTCTGCGTCTGAAGCAGACAATGCTCTGAAACAGACTTCAAACGGAATCCACGAAACCAAACTGAATTCTCCCAGGGAGTTGCTTTCACTTGAATAGCAACTTGCCTTTAAAGCGACAGCGCTTTGGGAGTGGAGTGGTTTGGCTCTGAAGTGCAGGTGGGCAGGAGGAGAGGTCTGGAACGACACTAGTGGGCAAATGTCCTTGCAAAGAGGCTGAGTACATCAATGACTGGCTTTGTAACTAGAACTGCACTCTGTGCTCTGAAAGATAAAGGAACTTTTCAAAAATCTTTTCAGAGAATTATTCAGCTTATCCAGGCCAACTACAAAGCAAACTGCATTTCTAAGTAAATTTGAGCATTGCAACAAGACAGACACAGAGACAGACAGACAGATGAACAGATAGACAGACAAAAAACAATGTTTGATGACAGACAGACAGACAGATAGATAGATAGATAGATAGATAGATAGATAGATAGATAGATAGATAGATAGATAGATAGATAGATAGATAGATAGATAGATAGATAGATAGATAGATAGATAGATAGATAGATAGATAGATAGATAGATAGATAGATAGATAGATAGATAGATTCAGTGATCCAATGGACAAAATTAAGTCTTTTCTGGTTCACTTCATCTGACCTGAGTTTGGTTCATTTAAAATGTACTATATGTGAAAACACCCTATGAATCTGACCACATGCAAAAGAAATGATCCAAGGCCTCTGGTTAATGAGCCCAAGCAGCTTTTCCTAATGAGAAGGACTGCAGAAAAGGATGATGGGACTCTGTACATCAACACTTGAAAATTATAAAGCTGGCTGTGATGACCCAAATGCTTTGGAGGAAATGCTTGAATTATAAAAGAAAAGAAAAGAAAAGAAAGTGAGTGAGGTCAAATAAGTACATAAATGAATAAATAAACATTGTACTGCATAGCAGCTTCAGTCTATCAAGTTTACAACATTGATTAGACTCTAATATAGTTTTAGCATATAAATCTAATAATTTAGTAAAAGATAATTTAGTGGTTTATCCTTAAAACGAGCAACAAAAAAAATCCAATGGAGAAAACTAAAATTAATTCAACAAATACTCCCCTTTATTTTTTAAGCATTATAATCAAATTTTGCCTTGTGATGCCAGTGAGACATGTAATTCCATAAACTCCTTCTAGTTGTCACTCCTTCCCTTGGAAAATATGTTAAATTAGTTTTTTTTTTTAAGAGTGTTGTAAAGCTATCGACTCGGCTTGTACCATAACATTATTTTTGGCCTAAGTGTAAATTTGAGCCTGTACATGCAACATTATCTTATGATATTAACATCTCTGTGAAAGGAATAGGATGGGTCTAAAGCGGAGATTATATACCGGTATATTCAGCATAATCCACTCTCACACAGAGGATTTTAATTATAGGATAAACACTATCGGCCTTTGCACCTGCCAAAAGAAGCCTCCTTACCAAGACACAAATTCTTCCCTTATCACAAGAAAGGTTTTATTTATTTATGTCTATTTATTTATTTATTTATATGATTATTTTTGTTTGCAGCAAGACACGAGTGCTGAGCTGTTACAGCTAATTAAAATAAAAAATATTAAAGTTATTCAAGAAAGAATTTAAGAGAAGTTAAAGGGATAGTTCACCCAAAAATTAAAATTATCCCATAATTTACTCACCCTCAAGCCATCCTAGGTGTATATGACATTCTTCTTTCAGACAAATACAATCAGAGTTATATTAAAAAATGTCCTGGCTAATCTAAGCATTATAATGGCAGTGAATGGCAGGCCCACAAAAGTGTATCGATCCATTATAAAAGTAATCCACACGGCTGTGGGGGGTTAATAAAGGCCTTCTGAAGCGAATCGATGGGTTTGTGTAAGAAAAATATCCATATTTAAAATTTTATAAAATAAAGGGGGGGGGGGGGGTATTATTTTGCGTTCAAAAAAAATATTATTAATAAATTATTAATAATAAATAATATATTTTTTAATAATTTACTTGATTTTATGTCTCAAATCCCAGTCAATTATTCACTGCAGAAAAGTGAAACTAAAAACTCAGCGATGAGAGCTCTACTTCAGCATCTTCTGATAACACTATTTAACCTTAATTTTTATTTCTTAATATTTCCCTTGTGACCCGTAGTTAAAAAAAATGAGAAGAGATGTAGGTGTTAAACAAGTAGTTCCCTTTCAGTCGGTCACGTTCGACGTACGTCGGACGTCACCGACGAATTGGGATCACTTCTGGGAGCCCCTATCAGCTTCGAGTGTATAGAGAACGGGCCAATGGCCATTGGCGTGCGAGATTTGCATCTCGCGCTCCGCCCCGCATCGCGGGTATAAAGCGGATGCAGCGCACATTTGTCATTCACTTCGGAGCCAAACAAGCTCATGAAAGACTTCAAAAGGCTGTTCAGCAGGAGAGAGAGAGAGAGCGAGAGAAGAGGCTTTTGTGCTGGGGAGAAGGCACGTGCAGTGACAACCGCGAGCTCACCGAAATCGGTGAAACAAACTGCTGTTTTTACAGCATCCCGGTTGGTTCGGTGGGGGCGTTCCACGGTGAGTGCAAACACAGGCTGCACTATCCCCTGTGTTTGCCGCGGTTGTTCCTGGGTGCTTCAGCACGTTAAGAGCTTCTTCTAAAAGAGCAACACGGGTGTGAAATTGCGTCTTTTTCAAGATGTCATTCCACCCGTGCGTTTCTGGATGCGGTCGTTCCCTGTCACCAGCTGACGGTCACAATCGCTGCCTGACATGTCTGGGTATTCAACATGCCGAGGCAGCGTTTGTGGATAGTTCGTGTTCCCATTGCGGGAACATGACTATCTCGGCGCTAAGGTCGAGACTCGCCTACCTTCGGGAGGGTGGAGTCCCCTTACCTATGCCCCGATCTAGTGCTATCCCTGCCCAGCAGGATAGACCTACTTCGGCGAATAGCCAGGGTGACCTGAGGATCACGTTTAGGGCACACCCGCCGAGCCAGCCTCCGTGGGCCCCTAAACCCTCTGTAGTGCCGCAGCCGGTTGAGCTTTCGGAGGAAGTCGCTGGCCCCTCTCGAGGTGGTCCAACGGTGACCTTTGGAGCTCCAGCAGAGGATAGGATGTCGATCGCTGCATCGGAGGGGGAGTTTCAGTCCTCGGGGGATGAAGACCCGGCTGCGTTGCCTCCCTCTGGGAGAGTGGCGTTGTCCGAGACGGACCCCGAGCTGACGGCTATGCTTTCCCTGGCCGCCGAAAAGGTCGGGCTCGTGTGGAACCCTCCACCGTGTCCCGAGCCTTCTAGGCTGGATGATTGGTTTCTCGGGGCGGCTCGCGCTGGTTCTCAGCGTCCCGCCCCGGTGCCCTTCTTCCCGGAAGTGCATGAGGAGCTCACGAGGTCGTGGACGGCACCTTTTTCTGCCAGAAACCGGCCGAGTGGCTCCTCCCTCCTCACTACTCTCGACGGCGGGCCAGCCAAGGGGTACGTGGGGATCCCGCCGGTGGAACGGGCGGTCGCGATGCAACTGTGTCCGGCGTCCGCTTCCACCTGGCGCGGAGACCCACGCCACCCATCCAAGGCCTGTAAGTTCTCCTCCAGTCTAACTGGGAAGGCTTACAAGGCTTGTGGACAGGCTGCGTCCGCCTTGCATGCCATGGCGTTGCTCCAGGTGCACCAGGCCCAGGCACTCATGGACATGCACGAGGGTAGACCTGACCCAGAGCTCCTCCGGGAGCTCCGGACGGCGACGGACCTCGCCCTCCGGGCGACGAAAGTCACCGCCCGTTCCATTGGTCAGGCGATGTCCACTCTTGTGGTCCAGGAGCGACATCTCTGGCTCAACCTGGCCGATATGAGGGAGACTGATAAGTATCGGTTCCTGGACTCCCCCATTTCCCAGGTTGGGCTGTTCGGCGACGCGGTCGAGAGCTTTGCCCAGCAGTTCTCGACTGTCCAGAAGCAGACGGAGGCCATCAAACACATCCTGCCCCGGCGGTCAGCTGCTGCCCAGCCGCCGGCCGCAGCTCCTCCGCCTGCTCGTCGCCGAGGGCGGCCGCCCGCCGCCGCCCCCGCTCCCGCCCCAGCCCAGCAGCAGCCTCCACCAGGGCAACGGCGTGGAGCCGGCCGCGGGAAGGCCGTCCAGCCCGCTCAGGCCGCTGCCAAGCCAGGTGGCAAGCGTCGTCGTAAGAGACCCTGAGACGGGCCACCCAGAGATGGAGGAGACAGCTCTTCAGGAGGTGGTGACAGCACCGCTCCTTCTCCCGCTGGAGGGCCGGGAGAGAATTTTATGTTCTTGTTTGGTTTCTGTTCCGCCACTGGCCTTCGGCCCAGTGGTACCCAAAACTTCAAAAAAAGAGCTGTTTCTAAAATCTCTGGGTGCCAAGAGAGCGCGCTTGGCGGTGTACGACGCTCCCATGCCTTGTCACCCTCCGGTGCCTCTCTTATCGCCAGCAGGGGGTGCTGGCTGTGTCCAGGACGCACACAAGAGGCCTCCGCACACTCGTGCACCCCCTCAGCGGAAGCAGGTAAGTGTTGCATTGCGCACTCAGACCCCACTTCGGGCCGCGATGCCGTCCGAGTCGGGTCCCTGCACTCCGCTGCGCTGCCCCGCTGCGGGTAAGTCTGTGGTGCCGTTGGTCCCGCTGGTTCGGTCGCTGGGAGCCTGGTTAGCGCTCCCCAGCCCGTCCCGCTGGCTCATCCGTACTATCAGACTCGGCTATGCGATTCAGTTCGCTCGGCGGCCCCCCAAGTTCAGGGGCGTTCACTTCACCTCCGTGTCGAAGGAGGACGCCCCCGTGCTACGGGCGGAGATCGCAGTCCTACTGGCGAAGGACGCGATAGAGCCGGTCCCTCCAGCCGATATGAAGACAGGCTTCTACAGCCCGTACTTCATTGTACCCAAGAAAGGCGGCGGGTTACGGCCAATCTTGGACCTGCGGTTCTTGAATCGGTCCCTTCACAGGCTGCTGTTCAGAATGCTAACGCAGAAACGCATCTTCAGGTGCATCCGTCCCCAAGATTGGTTTGCAGCGATCGACCTGAAGGACGCGTACTTTCATGTCTCGATTCTCCCCCGACACAGACCGTTCCTACGCTTTGCGTTCGAGGGACGGGCATATCAGTACAGAGTCCTACCCTTCGGGCTGTCCCTGTCGCCCCGCGTCTTCACGAAGGTCGCGGAGGCGGCCATTGCTCCCATGAGAGAGCGTGGTGTTCGCATTCTCAACTACCTCGACGACTGGCTGATTCTGGCTCAGTCGAAGGCACAGTTGTGCGAACACAGGGACATGGTGCTCAGTCACCTCAGCCTGTTGGGACTTCAGGTCAACTGGGAAAAGAGCAAACTCTGCCCCGTGCAGAGGATCTCTTTTCTCGGTATGGAGTTGGACTCGGTCAATCTGACAGCGCGACTCACAGAGCAGCGCGTCCAGTCGGTGTTGAACTGCTTGAATTCGTTCAAATGCAGGACAGCGGTACCACTGAAACATTTTCAGAGGCTCCTGGGGCATATGGCATCCGCAGCCGCAGTGACGCCGCTCGGATTGCTTCATATGAGGCCGCTTCAACACTGGCTACACGACCGAGTCCCGAGATGGGCGTGGCAGAGCGGCTCATTCCGTGTCTCAGTAACACCGAAGTGTCGCCAAACCTTCAGTCCGTGGTTGGACCCTTCGTTCCTACGGGCAGGAGTTCCCCTAGAACAAGTGTCCAGGCATGCTGTGGTCTCCACGGATGCCTCATCCACCGGCTGGGGGGCCACGTACAACGGGCTTGCAGTTTCGGGTCTGTGGACGGGGCCTCAACTGCAATGGCATATCAATTGCCTCGAGTTGTTAGCAGTTCGTCTTGCGCTGGGCCGCCTCAAAGGGCCGCTACGAGGCAAGCACGTTCTGGTCCGTACGGACAACACTGCGGCCGTTGCGTACATCAACAAACAGGGTGGTCTACGCTCCCGCCGCATGTCACAACTCGCCCGCCATCTCCTCCTCTGGAGTCAGAAGCATCTGAGGTCGCTTCGTGCCATTCATATCCCGGGCCTGCTCAATCGTGCAGCCGACGAGCTCTCACGACAGCAAGTGCTCCCAGGAGAGTGGAGACTCCATCCCCAGGTGGTCCAGCTGATCTGGAGTCGCTTCGGGACCGCACAGGTAGACCTGTTTGCCGCCCCGGACACGTCTCACTGCCAGTTGTTCTATTCCCTGACCGGGGGGACCCTCGGCTCGGATGCGCTGGCACACAGCTGGCCCCGGGGCCTACGCAAATATGCGTTTCCCCCAGTGAGCCTTCTTGCGCAGACACTGTGCAAGGTCAGGGAGGACGAGGAGCAGGTCTTGCTAGTTGCGCCATACTGGCCCAACCGGACCTGGTTCCCGGAACTAGTGCTCCTCGCGACAGCACCTCCTTGGCCCATTCCTCTGAGGAAGGACCTCCTGACTCAGAGACGGGGCACCCTGTGGCACCCGCGTCCGGACCTCTGGAAACTCCATGTCTGGTCCCTGGACGGGACGCGGAGGTTCTAGGTGGCCTACCACAGGCTGTGGTAGACACCATCACTTCCGCCAGAGCCCCCTCTACGAGGCACCTCTACGCGTTGAAGTGGAACCTGTTCGTCGAGTGGTGTTCTTCTCGTCGAGAAGACCCCCGAAGATGTTCGATCGGCTCTGTGCTTTCCTTCCTGCAAGAAGGGTTGGAGCGAAGGCTGTCTCCCTCCACCCTCAAAGTGTATGTTGCCGCTATCGCCGCAAATCACAGCATGGTCGAAGGTAAGTCCCTAGGAAAGCACGATCTGGTCGTCAGGTTCCTGAGGGGGGCGAGGAGATTAAATCCGCCTCGCCCTCACTCTATACCCTCTTGGGACTTGCCCCTGGTGCTAACCGCATTACAGAGGGCTCCCTTTGAGCCTTTGCAGTCAGTAGAGTTAAAAATCCTGTCCTGGAAGACAGTACTCCTGACTGCATTGGCTTCCATCAAGAGGGTAGGGGACCTGCAGGCATTTTCGGTCGACGAATCGTGCCTGGAATTCGGGGCGGGTAACTCTCATGTAATCCTGAGACCCCGGCCCGGATATGTGCCCAAGGTTCCCACCACTCCCTTTCGGGACCAGGTGGTGAACCTGCAAGCGCTGCCTTCGGAGGAGGCAGACCCAGCCCTGGCTTTTCTCTGTCCCGTTCGCGCTCTGCGGACTTACGTGGACAGAACGCAAAGCTTCAGGACCTCAGAACAGCTCTTCATCTGTTACGGAGGCCAGCAGAAGGGAAAGGCTGTCTCCAAGCAGAGGATGGCTCACTGGATAGTGGATGCCATCGCCTTGGCGTATGAAACCCAAGGCGTGCCCTGCCCGCTTGGGTTGAGGGCCCACTCCACTAGGAGTGTGGCCTCTTCCTGGGCGCTGGCACACGGCGCCTCGCTGACAGATATATGTAGAGCTGCGGGCTGGGCGACACCTAACACGTTCGCTAGATTCTATAGCCTCCGTGTAGAGCCGGTTTCTTCCCGTGTGCTCGCTTCAAATAGCCAGTAACACCGAAGGGCCCGTTCTAGTGTCGGCTTGCTGCGCCATTCCCCTCCTCATGGACCGGATACGTGCGCTGATATGCTCCAGTCGAGTTCCCCAGCACGGCGAACCCTGTTGAGTCCTCCGCAACCCGTGGCAGTCAGACGTGGCGGAGCGTCCGACGCCAGGTCTAACACTCGTATGCATTGGTGGAACTTGTGTTAGGCTGGGTATCCATATGTTGTGACCCCTACGGCGGTCCCATATGTGTATTCTTCCACGGTACGGCTCCCTACGGCGAGCCCGTGTCTTTCCCTTGGCAGAGCTCGCTCTGCCGTCTCTGTGCGGTGTAGTCTCCCGCCTGCATTGGCCGGGGCCACCCCTGGGACTTCTGTATGTTGTACTGCCCACGGCCAGTCCATACATGTATATTCCACATGATACCTCCCTACGGGTAGGATGTGGCTTCCGCAGCGGCCCCCCGGGGCACGCTTTCCCAGCGTTATCCAATACTCTGCTGAGTGGGTCTTGCGGAACAGCAGCAGTGACTCTCCCTGCGTAAGTTCCCCGCCCCGAACAGACGGGGGTCTGAGGGGCTTTCGCTGGGCGCTGGAAGTGGTAGTAACTGTGGCGTTTTCCATAGGGATCCCAATTCGTCGGTGACGTCCGACGTACGTCGAACGTGACCGACTGAAAGGGAACGTCTCGGTTACGTATGTAACCCTCGTTCCCTGAAGGAGGGAACGGAGACGTACGTCCCGTCGCCACAGTTGCTGTACCATCACTGCAGCGGCCGAGTCACTAGTTCGGCTCCTCAGTGAAAAACAAATGTGCGCTGCATCCGCTTCCGCTTTATACCCGCGATGCGGGGCGGAGCGCGAGATGCAAATCTCGCACGCCAATGGCCATTGGCCCGTTCTCTATACACTCGAAGCTGATAGGGGCTCCCAGAAGTGATCCCAATTCGTCGGTGACGTCCGACGTACGTCTCCGTTCCCTCCTTCAGGGAACGAGGGTTACATACGTAACCGAGACGTTTTTTTGTTTTTTGTTTTTAAATGAGGAGTTAGCTAATCTTATTACAGCGCGTCGGTTATGTGTGATGCGCTATAAATTATTGCAAGGCAAATTAAAATATTAATTTAATTTTAAAAGTAGCCTCATCATCATCATCATCATCATTCAGATCATCGCAGAAGGGGCTTGAGATCGCCGGGACTGGTATGTGCTATTTGCAGTGCGTATTTGCATGTGTTGTGAACTTTTGCAGCGCGTTTCTGTATTTGCATGTGTTGTGAACTTTTGCAGTGCATGTGTTGTCAAACTGATGAAGATGTTTTTCTATTTGCATGTGCAGCGCGTTGAGCTCTCTCAGCCACCGTACTTTAATACAATAATGTGTTTTGTATTTCAAAGCAACAGCTTTGCTTTAAACTCCCTCTGAAATGTCTGATTTTATCACTGTGATTTTTTTCATCAGATACTGTACGTTGCTTGCCCATTACAATTATTTAATATCACCATTTTATCTGGTTTTACTCCAATCCAATTATAGATGTGAGGTTGTTTACATTTTCTTTCCAAAGCTGAGATTAATTGATTTTATCGCATATCTCTGTATCCAGTCAAAAAACATCTTATATTTGTAGGACAATATCTAAACTGGCCTGGTATGTTTTTTCTACTACCATGTACACTCGCGCACAATAAGATTGCCCTGATTTTTAACACTGCAGACTGACAACAGAGAGAAACAATCAGAGAGTGAGAGTGAGAGAGGAAGCAAATAAAAGAGAGAACTTCAGAGAGTTCTGAAAATTTCACCCAGACATGCTTTCTTCTTTAAATATTGCCCTATAACAAAAAACAAGCTACTGTGAAGATGTAAAACAAGGGTATAGCGGGTTTCGAGAAAGAATCATTATATTACAAGCCCTGAATTTTGGGATTGTGGCTTTTGTGCATAATTTTACTCATTGAATGTTCTGCGCTTATAATGTGGGAAATTCGCAAAAAAAAAAAAATCACTAGCATGCAGGTTGAATGAGTAAATTAATCCACACAGATGAACTGATCAAATCACTAATTTGAAATCTTTCTGTCAGACTGTAACTTCACTAACAGCGCCAGTAATTCAGTGCTACTGTGTCCTCCTGTCCTCTCTCTCACTCTCTCTCCATATGATGTGCAAATGGCATCACTTCACTACAAATGAACTGCACGCTTTTTACTCACATTTACAATAAATAATTTGGTAAGCAACACAAAATTTAATCTGATTGCACTTTTTTTCATGTATAGTTAAAATAAATACATTCAATTAAACTTACATTCAATTTACAGTGTTTAGACCGTTGTGCAGTGAAAATTAACATTTCGGTGAGATAATTGTAATTGTTAAAGAATCCCCATTCCAATTGCACCCCATTCTCATCCTGTATCGTCCCAAGTGTCCATTATGTGGCTTGAATAGCCATGTAAATTACTGTTATACTGATTACATTTTCATTGTTGCTTTTTGAGGACAGTTTTGTACTTTATGTTTGAAAAGACAGTTTTAAGGCCAGCCCAGTTTTTGCAGTGTGTTCAGCACCGTCAGTACTAGTTGGAGCCATAGACTGTAAAAAGAAAAAAGATGGACGACACCAATGTCCTAATATGGCGCTGACATCTTGGAGCCCGAATCTGCGCAGTAGTGAGCGTGAAGTGGAGCCGCGGTATCAAGGCCCTGCCCACACTCCCGCAGAATCGGCTTGTATAGTTTACTGCAGAACAACTCATTATGTCGTTGTGGAAGTGTAGAAATTAAAGTTCCAATCCAATCTCCTCCCAATCCAAGCTCCAATCTCCTCCCGAAAAAAGTCTGTTGGTGCCTCAGTGACTACTTCGCTCAGAGAAGCTGTCAATCTCAGCTGTCAATCATGACGTCACACCCCCATTTTTATAGCATCAAATAAATAACTAAAACCAAACTTATTTAAAAACTGAACACTTGAACTTACATCAGTGTGCTAAAAAACTGCCTAAAATGACAGAAACCATCTTTGGAAAAAATGTATTTGAAGTGTAATTTGATTGTTTAGTTTGTTTCACGTCCCATTCACGTCCCAAGTCCATTCTTTGCGTTCTTGGAATTGAGAAACAGCCATTGTCACTAGTACTGCTCTTCTTCTACTACACTTTCCCTGCTTTTTTAAGCTTCACTATCACAACCTAGTGATAAGGCATACAGATCATATTACATTGATCAGCAGAAGTCATCATGCTTTTTTTTACCTCAGTTTTTAAAGTATTTTATGAAACTACAGTAAATTTTAATTTGATTGAAGGGTTAGGGTAAGGTTTAGGGGTAGGTTTTTAGCTATAATTACCATAGGTCTGTATTTGATTGTATAGGTTATTTTATGTTTTACTAATAGCTGTTATGCTATTTCAGACTAAGATTCGAGTTAGCCTTAGCCTTACACACATTTCATACACAAAACAAAATAAATGTACTTAAAAAGATTGTTTCAGTCAGAGACATCCACGCTTAACTTGGCATAAATTGTAGGGGCATGGTTTGTAGTACTGCGGGATGCAGACAGACCCTTTTCTCAAGCACAGCTTTTTGGCCGAAATGCAGTCAGTCAATAAAACAAATCAGAACACTGCCCCTCTGATCCATATGCATGCTATAATGGAAGGGATATAGTCCTACTAAGTATGAAGCTAAGGATAAGAATTTTCCTTCCTTTCTTATCTTCAGTTGCAAATTTTTGATCCAGATTACAGGGTATACTGTACAAGAAAACAAGAACTCAGGCGTTCTGAGTGAGTTCTTTTTGCTTCTAACTTTTCTTTTCTTTGTATATTTTTGTTAGTTAGTAGTTTGTAGTAGGTTTATTTACTGTCCAGTCATGTGGTGATTATGGGTCCAAACTCAGAAGGGTTTTCAAGCTTGACCGCCCGACATGGTTGCAAATGCATACCAGATGATTCAGTGTCGGTGGAGGATTGCTTGGTGCACAAAATATTTTGTTGGGGTCAAGGATGAATAAGGCTATTGTGATCTTTTTGAAAGAATTAACTATGGTGGATCATTTTGTTGAGTGTGGCGTATCAGTGAGAGATAATTTTATCCCGGTACTGTCGCTGTCTAACCTATCAAAAAAGGTTATTCTTTCAAATGTTCCGCCGTTTATATCCAACGATATGCTTGAGCGCATTTTTGTGCGTTACGGCAAAATCGTCGGTCCAATGAAGATGATTCCTCTGGGCTTAAAAAGTCCAGATTTATAACATAAAGTCTTTCAGAAGACACATTTTCATGATTTTGAGTGAAGAATATCAAGATTTGAATGTCTCAGTGAAACTGACAGTGTTGGGCAAGGATTACACTATCTTTATTACTTCCGATTCAATGAGGTGTTTTGTCTGCAGAAAGCATGGTCTTACTAGACAAACGTGTCCCACAAAGAAGGACGCTGAACAAGTTAACCATGAGAATGAGTCAGTGTCAGTTAGTGTTAATGAGCAGGTGAATCACAGGCCTGATGAAAATAATGACACTAAAACTGATCAGCAGTCTGAGAGAGTTAGTGACTGCCTTAGTGAACCTAGTTCATCTGGTGTCAATAACTCTGATGTGGTCTCCGTTGTTACTGATGTCCCAAGTGCAGATGTTGCTGGTGATAGTGTAGAGATACAGGATGGTGCAGAACCTGCTGCTGCTGACAGCGCTAGGGATTCTGAGCACTTTGGAGAACAAGTGGAAATTGAGGGAGCGATGAATCTGATGGATTCACAAGATGTTTTGGAAGATGATGGACACTCTTTTTATGAGTCTGATAGTGGATATTCAGATAGTTGTGGAGACAGTATTGATGCAAACTCTCAGGGAAGTTCCACTTCTAAAACAAATGTATCCTACTACACAGTTGAACAGTTGAATCATTTTCTTGATTCTACAAAAAATCAACGGAGACCAAAACTTGAAATGTATTTTCCAAATCTAAGGCTTTTCAATGAATCATGTGCCATTGCCATGAGAAAAGCTACTTTAGAGGAACTTGATCAACCAAAACGGTATTGACTTAAGAAATTTATGTGTAATGTATGAAAAAGAATGAAGATCTGTGAAACACTAGTAAGATTATGATGTGTTTTGTGGTGTTTGTGCTATTGCTCTTTGAATTTCTATTTCTTATCCCCATGACATCATTTAATATTGGCTCTTTTAATATTAATGGTTGTCGGGGCACTGAGAAGAGAGCTGCATTATTTGATTATTTACAGTTAAAAAAGACAGATCATCATGGGTAAATAGTCAGGCTTTTGTGTCTGAAATAATTTCTGGTCGGATTTTACGAGTGGATGTTACTTTAGGAGATTCTAATTTTTCTTTTTTTAATGTCTATGCACCAAATATAGGGAATGAACGTATACTTTTTTTCAAAAAACTCTCTGAAGCTATATCTGAGTGTTCTCAGGATAAGATTATTGTGTTGGGGGGTGGTTTTAACTGTACTTTAGATCAAGCTGTGGATCGAAATCATGAGGAACCTCATCCTTGTTCTGCTGAAGCACTTAGATCTTTAATTAATTGTCATAGTTTAACTGATTTATGGAGAGACACCTTTCGAGGGGTTAGGCAATATACCTGGCTCAAACGAAATTCTAATGAAATGTCAGCGGCAAGACTTGATCGTTTTATGTGAAAGCTAATAATCGGGGCAAATTTTTTGGTGTCTCTATTTCACCAAACTTCTTGTCTGATCACCACTATACTTCTATGACTGTTTCTGTTCCTTTTATTATTAGGTCTTATTCTTCATATTGGCATTTTAATAATAATTCTTTTATTAATGCTTTTCACTCTTTTTGGAAGGCTTGGAGAGAGGAAAGGGGCAGTTTTTCATCTTTAAGTACAGATAAAAATGTTTTGTCAACAGTATACCGTTCACAGTACTAGAGCCCTTAAAGAGAAAATGAAAATACTGGAACAGAATATACTTCAGTCAAACTTTCAAGGCAATAATGTCGATTTATCTCTCACAGATATTGAAAGAAATAAATTTCTTTTAAAGAATCTTTTGGAAGAAAGGGGAAAAGGAGCTTTGATTAGAGCCAGATACACTTATTTAAATAAAATGGATGCTCCTACAGCTTTTTTTTTTTTTGGCCTGGAAAAAAAGTCCAGAGACAAAAAGTACTTGCATCATTTAAAACTTTCCAATGGTCAAGAAATAACTGATCAACAGAAAATTCATGCTATTGCTTTGTCATTTTATGAAAAATTGTATCAGGCAGAATCATGTGAAGAATCAGCTGTAAATGAGTTCTTATGTGATCTTCCTCAGATTTTAGAGCAAGATTTAGAGAGTTCTCCTAATTTTTCTGAGATTTCAAAAGCTGTTTTAGAGTTGAATCCTGGGAAGTCTCCTGGGATAGATGTAGAGATGCACCGATTGATTGGCCAGGAATCGGAATCGCCTGATTTTCTGCATGATCGGCCCTGATCGGTGATCGGCCGATCAGTCTCACGTGTCTCTGATTTTGAGCCGATCCGTCTACATGCGGCTGTGAGCACGAGCGTGGCCGCGACGTTGACGTCACAGCCACGCTCGCGCTCACAGCCGCATGCAAACATGGCGTTGGCATGGAAGAAGACACTTATTATGCCATTTGTAAAGCTTGTAAGGTTAAAATAAACCGCGGGGGAACCACCAGGAAAGCGAACAACAAAACAAACCTAATTAGACACTTAAAACTCCATCACCCCGCGGAACATGCCCAGTTTGAAGAAGGTAGTAAAGGTAAAACGGCTAAAGCTGGCCAGAGCTCAGAGCCAGCCACAGGTCAGCAGCCTCTCCTATCTTTCCTTGGTATAAGCAGCGAAAAGACCAAAGCAATTACGAAGAAAATTATGGAATTCATGGTGCTGGATGACCAGCCCTTCTCCATAGTTGAGGACAGAGGCTTCAGAAATCTAAAATACACAATACCGAGTAGGTGGTACTTTTCCGACGTCGCACTACCTGAACTGTTTAATCTCGTGTCATGTCACACACAAGCCGAGCCCGAAACAACAATCAGTTTTACAACTGATATTTGGACATCTAACATAAGCTTAATATCAATGTTGAGCCTGACTGCTATCTGGGTGGACAAAGATTTCCAGCGACAACAAGTACTTTTGCACTGTCAAGAAATGATGGGGTCTCATACTGCTGCCAACATAGCAGCAACATTTGACATGATGTTGCAGCGGTGGGGATTAGACAAGAACAGGATTCATGTTGTGCTTCGTGACAATGGCAGAAACATAAGCAAAGCACTTGACGAAGGCAACCTGCCGAGTTTGCCCTGCATGGCACATACGTTACAGCTCATTGTGACTGAGGGGCTGCTGTCCCAGCGAAGCATCACTGATGTAGTGGCAACTGGAAGGAAGATTGTCGGACATTTTAAACACTCAACTCCACTCAACACTCAACCCCCCTTATTCACGACTTCATGACATTCAGGCACAGTTGGGTCAGCCCAGTAAAAGACTGCAGCAAGATATTCCAACTAGATGTAATAGCACATACTATATGCTGCAATCGCTGGTGGAACAGAGACGTGCTTTGGGGGTATACGCTGCGGAACATGATCTGCCAGCCACACTCAACGCGCATCAGTGGGGGCTTATTGAGAGCGTCATGAGCCTGCTCGCACCTTTTGAGGAACTCACAAAAGAAATTAGCTCCTCGACAGCAACACCCGCTGACGTCATTCCAGCCATAACTGCACTTAAGCGGCTTTTGGAGAAAAGGGCAGACACAGATCGTGGAGTGGGCACTGCAAAAACCACACTGCTGGAGGCGGTGCAGAGGCGTTTCAGCAACATTGAAAAGCAGCCACTGTATACTTTAGCCACTGTTATTGATCCCAGGTAGGTTATATTCCCAACAATTATATGCTAACATGATGATGATTATATTTCTGTTACTATCATCTACTACTACTGTTAATACTACTACTACTACTAATAATAATTATAATAATAATAATAATAATACAAAATACAATTATTGCCAAAAAAACTTGAGTGTAGCACAATAAATAAACTGGAAGAACATAGCTATAGGTTAATAGTTATGCTCTATGTTTTCCTAGCTATAATTGAAACACAACGATTTGACTAATCCTTCTTGTCTTTGTTTACGCAAAAGGTACAAGAATCGCTACTTTTAATCAGAAGATAAAGACCAAGTGAAACAGGCGCTTTTGGCTAAGCTGGAGGGGCAGACCAGACATGCACTTGATGAACCTGTTGCAGAAGCATCTGCAGTACCTGGTCTTGTCACAGAAGCACCTGCCGCCAAAAAGCCATGTAGTCTACTACTTTCAGTACATGATGAAATACTGAAGGAGAATGCTGAGGTGGAGCAGTTGCTGGCCAGCCCCTCATCTGTGCAGGTACAGAGCTACCTCAACGAGATGCCCAGCAGCAGAAGCGAAAATGCATTGGCCTACTGGAGGATCAACAAAGATCGTTTCCCTGCACTTGCTTCACTTCCCCGAGCCTACCTCTCTGCTCCATGTACAAGCGTTGAAAGTGAGCGCTTGTTTAGCTTGGCTGGAAATGTGATAGATGAAAAGAGAAATCGATTATCAGGTGACAAGGCAGAGATGCTTCTGTTTGTGAAGAAAAACTTGCCATTAATGCTCAATTAGCATTTGCCTGTACATATGCTGGCAACATTTATTACTCAATTACTGAACTATTATTATTTGGAGGAGTATTGTACACTTCAGGTTTGTTCATTCATAGGATCTTTTGACTTTTGTAAGACAAGTAAAAAAGAGAAAAAGGTCCATTTATAATGTTTTGTTTCATAAAGCAACTGATTTTCAGTTATTTGTTATTTCTACTTCTTTCCAGGCACAGAACACTTATTTTTTGAGAGTTGTTTAAGTGAGAGAAGATCCTGTTGTAATGTTTAATAATTTATTTTATAATAAAAATAAAATTTTGCTTTGAAGAAAAAGTGGATTTTTGTTTGTATATGCTGTCAATTATAGTTCTTAGAAATAAAATCGGAATCGGCAAAAATCGGTATCGGCCGATCTCACTAACAAAAAATCGGAAATCGGCCAAGAAAATTGCAATCGGTGCATCTCTAGATAGATGGTCTGACAGCAGAGTTTTATAAATGTTTTTGGAAATTGATGGGACATGATTTTTATGAAGTTTTATTAGAAGGTTTTGATCAGGGGATTCTTCCTCTGAGCTGTCGAAGAGCTGTCTTGACACTAATTCCCAAGAAAGGAGATTTGGTCTTTTTGAAAAACTGGCGCCCTGTATCACTTTTAACTCTGGATTTCAAGATATTGTCAAAGGCTATAACAAATAGATTAAAGCAATTTATAACCAGTTTGTTAGATTATTGCCCCTTTTGCGTGCCTCATCCCAGTCCTCTTAATTGGCAATTGAATTAACAATTTGTCAGCGCTGAGGGAGAGTATAAAGTCTCATTTTTATTTAGCAGGGGAAGAGATTATATAGAAAGAGCACAAGGGGTGTAGTATGGCTTTAACCAATGAGAGAGAGAATACATCATATAGCTCATGGTATAGGAATGGGATACATATAGAAAAACAGGTCTACATATGGTCATCTTCCGGTCAGGTACCAAGGCTTTCCTAGGGAGCCCAAAGACCTTATCCTATACTTGCAATACAAAAGCAGGGACCATTCCCTGTCTCCCCTTCAATCCTAGTAGAGCCTTGTTCCTTATATCTCAGGAATATAGGTACAACAAGAGGTTCCAACCATAACACACACTCCTCCTCTCGCCGCAGTTAACTGATCTAAGACCAGCCTGTTTTGCAGGGCAGTTAAACGGAGCCCTCGAAGTTCCTGTTGGACACCAGCCAATGTGTCTCTTGTAGTATTGATAAATGAAATTAATTCATATCTTGTAACCTCTACTTCAATCTGAAGACTAGAAACACCTACCCCTGGGAGCATTGCTTCAAAGAATCTTTCAGTACCAGTCCAAAGTCGATGTTGCATTGGTACTGGATTATCTCTGCTCAAACTACCAGTTGAACTGCGGTCAGAGAGGGAGCGTTTCTTTTTCTGTTTTTGTTTTATCATAACGTGAGGTTTGTGTGGTCTAATAACCATGGAATATTCTTCCAAAGTTACTAGAGCACATCTTCCACTCCAATCTTCTGGAAGAATAGTGTAGACTCTATGTCCACACAGCCAAAACCAATCTTTGACAGCTCTAGTTCCCCGTGAAGCAGGAACATATCTATGGCAATTTTGACCTGGCGTAAGTGCACAAGAACTATAACATACGTCCTGGATAAAAGGATTAGCCCATCCATAAACAATCATAGTAGATATAGGATGTGGTGTTTCTTTAGAACACTCAGTCATATTAGATTTTCCAAAATGCAAAAGACAACCCATACAACATGGCATATTTTTTTATCTCACAATGATGGTATGTTCGATTACATTTACTTTTAGGAATTACCCCCAGTCTCACTGTTCCAGTTTCTCTTTCCATACACAACAGTGAGTCTGGAATAGAGCCAATGGTTGTCACTTTAGCCTGTACTTGCGTTGCAAGCCTCATTATTCTACCTTTTCCACAACTCCATATTGTGGTTCTATTTGGAGCCATCATTCCAGTAATGCTAACAAAAAGAGGGCATTCTAATTCTTCTTCTGTTATTGGTGATTTAACCTCTACATTTGGTCCAGAAGCACTATGTGGCATTTTTGTGCAAACATAACAGTCACCTGTTTTTCCTTCATATTTGGCAGTGTGGTTGGCTAATCGCCACCACATATTAGTTGCGAAAGCATGTGGTTCTTCTTCATAATGTACCCAAGTTTCATTTCCAGTGCTAACAGCAGCTTGTATATGAATAAATACATTTGTCAGCACAACCAGGTAAAATATCAATTTAGCAATCATGGCTTGAGAGCTTCAATGATAATTATTGCTGGTTATAGATCTCTAGCAATCTCTTTCTTCTTCTCCTCTTCGAACGTCTTGGTTCACCTTCCGTCGGATCTTTCCTTGGCTCACTGGCTTCCACCTCCGCATCGACCAGAACGTTCCCTTGGGATGGAGCTGCTTTCAGTCGACTGGCATGGATCCACTGGGGCTGGAAGTCAGTCAGCACTCCTGTTCTCGTCACAGCAATCACCGTGGCGGGCCCCAGATACTTCGGCTCTCCCAGTTTTGTGGGCTTCAGACACTTTATCAGCACCTGTTGTCATGGAACGAAAGGATGAGTGGGCTTTTCTGCAGGAAGAGGGAGAGAGAGAGACACATCACCATTGATGCTATTCAAAGTTTTAACTAGGGAATCCACATAATCCGTGATGATCACCTCCGTGTCACCTGTGGAAAAATTGCCAGTGCGACCTTTGACCCATGGGGTCGGGAAAGGTCTACCCATAAGGATTTCAAACGGAGACCTCTTTGTTGTTGCTGATGGTGACATTCTAATTTCTGTCAATACGGCAGGCAGCAGATCAACCCAATTTCTGCCTGTATCAATACACCCTTTATTAAGCCGATCTTTGATAATACAATTCAGATTCTCGACCTGTCCACTCCCTGTCCCTGTGGAGTATAGGGTATGTGAAATTTCCAGGTAATATTAAGCTCTTTGGCTAACAATTGTGTGACTTTGGAAGCGAACGGTGTTCCATTATCACTGTCTATGACAGATGGTATGCCAAAACGCAGTATAATGTCTTTAGTCAGAGCTTTAACTACCGTCTGTGCATTTTCTCTTCCACACGGAAAAGCTTCAGGCCATTTAGAAAATCGGTCAACAATCACAAGCAAATATTTATTATTTCCGCAAGGAGGCATGTGCGTAAAATCAATTTGCAAGTGTTGGAATGGTAGCTCGGGATGTGGTAAAGAGTCATGTTTAGTTGCCTTGTGCTTGTTGTTTTGAGCACACACCAGGCAAGCATCCAATATCAACAGACTATTTCTTCGAACATTTGCTATGCAGTAAGATCGATTCAACATTTGTATCACTTTCTTTTTTGACACATGTGATACACCATGATAATGTCTACATAGCATAACAATCGTAGATGCAGGTAGTGCAAGTCTACCCTGTTTGTCTCTTAAAATTCCAGCTTGATCTGGTTTTACTTCATTGTCTGACCAATGAGTCAAATCCGCTTGCGTAGGGTTAGCTTGTAATATTTTAATGTCCAAATCATTAGTCAATGATGAATTCATCATAGGCACGTCTGTGCCCCTTTTGCTTACATGTGGACTTAATATCACTTCTTTAGCAGCCCATTTCGCTATTTCATCTACAAATCTGTTTCCTTTGGCCTCATCTGTTTCTCCTGACGCATGTCCTGCTACTTTGATAACAGCGAGTTTTGATGGTTGTCGTGCTGCGTTAATGAGCTCCGCTACAATGCTATAATGAGCAATTGGCTTTCCATCTGAGGTTTTAAAATTTCTTTCTTCCCACAATTTAGCAAAATCATGGACTATGCTATATGCATATTTGGAGTCAGTGTATATATTAACACACTGATCTTTTGCCAATTGACAAGCTCTCGTTAAAGCAATTAATTCTGCAACTTGTGCTGACTTGTATGGCAAAGAGTATGCCTCAACTACATGATCAGGTAATTCAACAATAGCATACCCACACAAGTATACATTATCATTTGGCTTGAAACAGGATCCATCAATATACCAATTCTTCCCCTCCTCCAGGACAGATGTAGAAACATCTGGCCTGCAGGCAGTCGAAATCAGGATTCTGGTCAGGCAATTGTGGTCGTCACTCTCAAATTCACCTTGCGTCAGCCTGTGTAAATGTACAGTAGGGCCATGAATAACAGAAGTTGGTTTCAGAATCAAATTAGCAGTAGCTAATAATATAGCCTCATAGCCAGAGCGGCGTTGAGCAGTCATATGTTGAGTAGAAATATTACTCATAATGACTCCTACCTGATGAGAGGTGTGCGCTATCAATTTATGTGATAACACAATTTTTTCAGCCTCTTGCACCATGATCGCCGTGGCAGCCACTGCACGCAAACAAGCAGGGAGTCCCCTGGCTACTGAATCAAGAGTTTTAGACAAATAAGCTATGGGACGAAAAGTACCCCCATGCTCCTGGGCCAGGATTGCAGCGGCTGTGCCTCCACTTTCATGCACGTACAGGTGAAACTCTTGAGTGTAACTTGGGAGGCCGAGTGCAGGAGGTCTCATAAGGGAGGATTTCAAATGTCTGAATGCTTGGTCCATCTCAGCTGTCCATGTAATGTCCTCTGTGTCCCCCAGAGTAGCAGTTCGTAGGATTTTATCATACATGGAACAGTTGGGCACCCATGATCGGCAATAATTAACCAGTCCCAGGAAGCTTTGCATTTGCTTCCGTGTCGATGGGTGCTTGAAGGTAGCAATAGCTTTCACTCTGTCAGCAGACAATTGCACCTTTCCCTGTGACAGTTCATGTCCAAGGTATTCGACCCTCCTCTGTACCCACTGTAGTTTCTCTCTAGATGCCTTGAAACCAGCTTCTGCCAAAATGTTGCAGACAATTTTAGAGGCAGCAGCACACATGTCCTCAGATGCACCTGTGATGAGGATGCCATCTGCGTATTGAAGCAGACAGGTGTTTGGAGGAAGTTTGGCATCTTTCAGCGTTGTGTGCAGAGAAAACAGCCGGAGAATCTCTGAACCCTTGTGGGAGTCTTGTCCACGTTAATTGTGAATTTTCCAGGGTAAAAGCAAACAATGGCTGAGTTCGGCGATCAACAGGAATGCTGAAGAAGGCACTAGAAATATCTAAAACAGTAAAAAATGAATGTTCAGAAGGAATAGAATTAATTATAGTTTGCACATCAGGTACAATAGGAGACAATGGTGTTACTAACTCATTAACTTTTCTCAAATCTTGAGTTAAACGCCAAGAACCATTTGCTTTCTTAATTGGATTAATTGGGGTATTATAAGGTGAATGAGTGTGCACCAGGATGCCTTGAGCCAGTAGTTTATCAATAACAGGAAGAATACCCTCCACCTTTTCTTTTGAGAGGGGGTATTGTTTTTGATACACAGGCTTGTCTGTTATTAGCTTAGCAACATAGGGCTGGACATCAATGAATCCTGCGTCATCCTTATGGGCTGCCCAAAACTTGGGGTTGACGCCCCCAATTTCCTGTTTGAGCTTAGTTGCAGATTCTTCTTCGAGTAGAGCATTTCCTGTATCAACAGTAAGAGAGTAGGCTGCAGGAAACATAAGTTGTAGAGAGTCAGCATCAAAGTGAAGTTGAATACCCAATTTATGCATCAAATCTCTACCCAAAAGGCAGAATGGAGAATCAGGTATAATTGCAAAAGCATGCATTTTAAACAATGATGGGCTATCATTTGAAGTAACCGGAAATGTTGGTGTCATTTCGCATTTTACAGGTACACCGTTGATTCCTACAGAGTTGACATGTTTTCTTGTAATCGAGCCCTCATAAACAAGAGAAGATAAAGATGAGATGGTTGCACCACTGTCAATGAGAAAGACATAGGGTTTATGGTCAACATTTAACTCAATAAATGGCAAAACAGTTGACACATTCGGATAACTCAAAGAAATCAGTGAAAAATTATCAAAAGAGGGCTTAGTCGCACTGGAGCTGAGTCATTGTGGCCAGGATATGGGATAGGCCGGATTTTGTTTGTCAGTCTTTGCAGAAGGGAGCGCTAGTGGGGGCCTTTGCTTAGAGCCACCAGAGCCCCTCTTCCTCTGCTTTTCTGTCCTCTGCCTCAAATCCCAAGCCTTTTTCCTACAGTCACGTTCCAGATGACCTGACTTGCCACAATAAAAACAACGTCTCACATTTCCAGACTGTTGCGGGTGAGGATTCACCGCAGCATTAACTTGAAGCATTGCAGGAGTTTTGCCCCTGGAGACATCAAAGGCTCCAGCGGAGGAAAGCTCACGCAAGCGTCGTCCCAATTCATTAACAGAAATTGTCGTAATGTTTGGAGTAGTTATGCGAATTAACTGTGCAGTGTCTTTGTTCATATTATTTAGGAACGTATTTAAGAACAATGGACAATTCTGATCAATAGGAATCGCAGACTCCTCAACCCATGCATGCCTAAATCTGTTAAAGAATGCAACAGGTCTTTCACCAGTTCTCTGTTTGGTATTGGCTGCATGCGAGATGTCTTGTTTAGCAGAAGACACTTTTAACAACAAAGCAGTCAATTGCTTGAAAAAAACTTTGAGTTTACCTGAGCTGGCCCATACCCAACCAGCGTCATCTTCATCATTGTCATCGGAATCATCAATTAGAGGCACTCGTGATGGTTCAGACAAATCAAGCGGCTTAGAATATCCAGCTTTCCGAGACACAACACAGTGAATAGGCGGTGTATCGTATATGGGGTTTAAGTAATCAACTTCTTCAATCATTTCCTCCTCTGTGATTTCCGCAGGCAGTGTTTTAGTCAAAATAAAACGATAAACTCGCCCCGTCAGTTGACTGTAGGCTGTTAACCGTTGCAGTACTGCCACAAATTGATGTGGTGACTTAGCTGGATCAGGCAGATCTTTACAAATAGCCACTGCTTCGGTAACACTCAGAGGAGTAATTTTGTAACTGGAAGCTGTATAAACGGAAAAACTTCAGTTGTGGTTGGCAATTGCGGATATAATCGATTAGTCAAGGGCTTTGGAACTTCAGCAGAAACAACACATTCATACGGGGGGAGGGACGCATCAGGTTTCAGCTGGGTCTGAGAGAAAGAGCTATCTTGTTTTTTTAACTCTGGACCCTTATACCAGTAAGTTTTCATCTTCAGCCAAGCTTTATACGCATCTTTCATATAATCAATTGGCCATTCTGGGTCACCCCAAGAACCAAGGACCATATCTTTTGCAACACGCATATCTTCATCTTTAAAAGAACCATCGCAGGGAAACGGATCTAATTATATGTTTCCTTCTGACCATCCCGCGAGATTAGAGAGATAGGGTTCCGTGAAAAACGCTTTATTATTGCAATTCATGAAATCCTTGGGGGTTTCCCCCATTAACGGTCGACTAATCGTTTCACCCATTTGAAACAGCCAACAAAGATCTCTCCTCTGCTTTAATGCAAGCCTTACAATTTTAGAGAATGGCCAAATAAAATACAAATAAAAGTCTGTAGCTTTATATTAACTTTTTGGTATTTTTGGCCAAAAGAAAAATTTTTAATTCAGTATTATTCATTCAACTGCCAACAAGAACCGAGGATATCACAATGAAATAGACTTATGAGAGAGAGAGAAAATCTTCAACTCAAACTCATCTATTCCCTTCCCACGCATAAAATCCGTGAGGATAACACCAAAAAATGAAAGGGTGATCAGTCCTCTTTCACTCTTCCCGCATTTATCAAAATACGAGGATATCCACTTTTAACAAATATGAAAAAGTGCGGCACGAAAATACAAGGATCAATTTCTCAACAGACAGTAAGATGCACTTAAGCATTTTATTTCTTACCTGTCTGGAGAAATCCCGTAGAGCCCCCAAATTGTTAGATTATTGCCCCTTTTGCATGCCTCATCCCAGTCCTCTTAATTGGCAATTGAATGAACAATGTCTCAGCGCTGAGGGAGAGTATAAAGTCTCATTTTTATTTAGCAGGGGAAGAGATTATATAGAAAGAGTACAAGGGGTGTAGTATGGTTTTAACCAATGAGAGAGAGAATACATCATATAGCTCATGGTATAGGAATGGGATACATATAGAAAAACAAGTCTACATATGGTCATCTTCCGGTCAGGTACCAAGGCTTTCCTAGGGAGCCCAAAGACCTTATCCTATACTTGCAATACAAAAGCAGGGACCATTCCCTGTCTCCCCTTCAATCCTAGTAGAGCCTTGTTCCTTATATGGAAACGGTTCCGGTACATAAAGAAACCATATGTTAAAACATAGAGTATAGCTTCAACCCAGGGCAAAAGACCCTCTGTCCACTTTCCTTCCATGCTGAGATCTATCACAGTTTAATTCATGAAGATCAAACTTATTGTATTCCCAAACGAGCAATTTTTGATTTTTTTGGTAAGAGATTTAATATCTATTGGGAAAAGATATGATTTGGACTTATTTTTTCTTTCTCTTGACCAAGAAAAGGCCTTTGATAGGGTAGATCATGTATATCTTTTTAAGACTTTAGAGGCTTTTGGTTTTGGGTCATATTTTGTGTCTCTTATTAAACTGCTGTATAATAATGTCTACAGTATGCTTAGAATTAATGGTTCCTTAACCAGACCCTTTCCTGTAACTTGAGGCATAAGACAGGGGTGTCCACTTTCTGGATTACTGTATGCCATTTCAATTGAACCGTTGTTGGTGTCATTAAGGAATAGGATACATGGTGTGAGCATTTCTGGTTATCCAGATTTAACCCCTGTAAAACTTACAGCATATGCTGATGATGTCACTGTTGTTGTACGTAATGTGGATGATATAGATAACTTAACAACCTGCTTAAATTGCTTTCAAAAAGCGACATCTGCACGTATAAACTGGGAGAAATGTACAACATTTTTGATGGGAAAATGGAGGGAAATGGGACCTCCTCAATTACCTCAACAGTGTCAATGGATTTGAGATGGTTTTAAAATCCTTGGGATTTACTTTGGGACTGATGAGTATATGGAGAAAAATTGGGAAGGACTTGCTGACCAGGTGATAGGGAGAATCCAGAGGTGGAGATGGATTCTTCCACAGCTTCAATGCTGTGGCATAAACTCAGTTTTGAACCCTCCTAAAGATTTTTTCTTAAAAATACAGAGGGCATTTGTTGACTTTTTCTGGACTGGTCATCACTGTCTTCCACCTGGAGTTCTTTATCTGCCTGTGGCAGAGGGTGGACAGGGACTCAATGAGATTGCAAACATTGAAAAAGATACTTTATTGGACAGATAAAGTGTCTTGGATACCATTCAGCCTCATTTTACTTCAAAATGTATGACCAATGTAAAGCTGGACAGACAGTTGTTTTTAATTGAAAAGTCCTATGATCCAGAAACTCAATTGTTTTATGCAGATTTTTATGCATCAGTGCTGAAAGTATGGGGACTGTTTAAGATGATAAGAGATAACAATGAACATTATGGTATTCTTGAACCTCTGTTTTTTAATCCATTGTTTAAAATACAATCAAATATACTGAATTCATTTATTGCAATGTTTTCTAAAGCAGGGATAATACGAATTATTGATTTGCACAATAGTCAATGGAAAAGTATACAGACTCTTGCTGACCAAGTTGGTCTTAGACCAGTAAGGACTATGGATGGATTTGTCAATAGTCTTAAATAGGGATGCACCGATACCATTTTTTCAGAACCTTTCCGATACCAAAAATTCTGAGTATCGGCCGATACCGATACCAATCCGATACCAGCACAGTTTTGTTTAAAAATTCAATGTAGAATTTCTATACCTCAGTGTGTTGAACTGATAATCACTATTTTGTGTGTTAAACACAATCTACTAAATACAGACAACTTCATTATAAAGAAAAACAACATATTAAAAAAATATATATAATCACAATCTATGACAAAAATACTACTATAAACTATATGGTGGATAAACTAGATAAGTGGATAATTCAGCAGCAAAAGTTACTCTAGAAAAATCATGAGTGCACAATAATTGTATAAAATCTAAACATTTAGTGGGGAACAAACAAAAGTGAATAAGTGTGGCACTAAATCTGGTAAAATGTTTTAAAATATTTATAGAAATAGGGCCTATATACTAAGAAATTAAAAGACATTTATTTTAAATGTATAGCGCAGCTTTTTAATGAGGCAGCAACATATTATAGATAGGGCAGAACAAGAAAGGCTATTAATAATCTTTTCAATACGAAAGGCCCCAATACAGAGTGGCACAAAGCGTGTATGCGCATCCCGTGTGCAGGATGATGCGCTTGAAGCAACATGGAGTCACCACGCTCAGCGCTCTGTCCGCATTGAAAAGTTCAAAACACAATGGGAAGATATATCGATGCATACTGTATCTATCTATGCAATATTTTATTTAGCCTTTTCTTTTAACAGTTTAGAATTTCAGTTACCGTGCGTGTGAAGAACAATACAATCTCTAGTCTAGTGTTGTGATCTAACAGACAGCCGGTAGAAAGTAGCACGATTTAGCAGCAATAAAGTCCAGCAAGATAAAGCATTTTATGCGAAACCATAAACCGTTATCTACAGATCAAGCATAATAACAGGAACATTGAATCATCTTGGAGAGAGTTTCATCGTGTTGACTGTCGTAACCGAAAGCGTCACGTAGTTTGAAAGCTGAATGGAGAATGACTGACAGCCGCAGCGGAGGGAAGCATTCACGTGAACTTGAATTTAATGACTTAAATATTCATCTACACCTCACATTAAACTATGGAGTGGCTTCAGAACACCTAATATAGTGCACGGAGAGTTGATGATGCTTTATAATTTTTTTGTGTCTTTTGTGGGGCACTAGGGCTTAACAATAACACAGAATATTATACGCACAGTATCAGATTTGGATCTGTCCTGTCTGGCCGATACCCGATCCGGCAAATAATGCCGTATCAGAGCCGATACCGATACTGAGTATCGGATCGGCGCATCCCTAGTCTTAAAGTCTCTTTTCCTTCTGAATTCTTGACCTTTTTAAATGAGTTTATTCACAATGATGCAGTGAAATTTGTAAAAATGAATGTAGGTGGTCAGTTTCTCTTGTTGAAGGGGTATGAAGCTTTGGATTTTCAATCCCTTGGAAAAAAGATTTTGTATCATATATGTGTAAAAGATGCTCATTGTAAACAATTAAGGGAAAGGGTTGATAGTAAATGGAGGGTTCATCTTTCTGCCCCTGAGGAAGTTACTCCTTCTTGGAGACTTTTATATAAGCCTCCAATACCGAAGAGAAGTGGGGATCTTCAGTGGAGGATCATTCATGGTATAGTGGCCACTAATAATTTTGTTTCCAGGGTTAATCCATTGGTTTCATCAACATGTCCTTTTTGTAATGATACTGATAATGTTTTTCATTTATTTTGTGATTGTTATCGTTTAGTGCCTTTGTTTTTGTTGCTTGGTGGAATGATGTCTAAACTTGGGTTTTTATTCAACAAGACATTGTTTATTTTTAGAAATAGGTATAGACGTTCTTAGCAAAGGGAGTGTATGCTTGCTAATTTTTTGTTGGGGCAAGCTAAATTGGCTATTTTGAAATCCCATCAGTGCAAGAATGAAAACCAAAATGTTGACTTGGTGATGTTGTTTAAATCTTTGGTAAAATCTCGAGTAGTTACTGAGTACACGTATTATCAGCAAACAAAAAATGTTATTTTATTTTAAATGATATGGGGTGTCAGAAAAGCAATTGTTACTGTTCATGAATCTGGTAGTTTGAAGGGAGGGAAGGAAAAAATTATATTAATGTCATGTTTTAAAATAAAAGGTTTTGAAATTCTCTCTCTCTCTCTCTCTCGTGTGCATGTGCGGAGTGATTTTGGGGAGTGTGTGGAGAAACTGAGTAAGTTTCAAACTTTTCCTTTCTAATTATATTACATCGGATATTGTTGTGGTTTAGTTGTAGTGGTTGTTGTAGTGCTGATTTATCAGCGTAGCTGGTAAAATGTCCTCAAATTCGGACGGTTTCTCTAGTTTGTCTGCTCGACATGCGTGTATGTGCATGTCGGCAGATGAATCGATATCTGTTGAGAGTGTTTTAATCGTTATTGGCAGGGAAATAGGTGCACAAAACATCATGTCTGCCTCTAGAATGAACAAGGCAATTGTTGTATTTCTAAAGGAAGTGGAAATGGTCAATCATTTAGTGGAGTGTGGTTTGACTGTTCAGAATGTGTTTGTTCCGGTTTTACCGTTGTCTAATCTCTCTAAAAAGGTGATGCTGTCAAATGTGCCTCCGTTTATTTCCGATAAAGCGCTTAAATCTATTCTAGCTCGCTATGGAAAATTGATTGGGTCCATTAAAATGATTCCTCTGGGATTGAAAGCTCCAGAGTTGAAGCGTGTTATGTCATTCAGACGTCAGGCCCTGATGATACTAAATGCTGAATTCTCAATGCTGGATGTGTCTGATAAATTGTCAGTGCTCGGTAAAGATTACACGATCTTTATCGGCACTGACACTATGAAATGTTTTGTTTGTGGAAAACACGGGCACATTAAAACAGCTTGTCCTGTGGCTAGAGTGGTTCAAAATGCAAACAATGTTTCAGAATCGAACTCATTTCATTTCAAATGATTTGGTCGGACTAACTAATGAAAATGCAGCAGTTGATTTGAACGCTGAGGTTTCCGTGAGGACTGAAAATAAAGAGCAGTTGAATCAAGGCTGCAGTGTTGAGAGTACAGATGCGAAAATACCTGATATCACACATAGTGAAGTGAATAATACTGTGGAGACTAGAGCTAGAGCCATCTGGAGAACAAGATGGGTCCAAAGTTAGTGATGTCTTGCAGGCATCACGCAGTAATATGAGTCACAACGATATTGATTTGTCCATTGAAAAAACTATATCTCAGGTTCCTGAAAGTGATTTGGAGAGTGAGTGTTCAGACCTAATTACTGATGAATTGGCCGAATCAAATTCTCAAGAAAGCATAGCTGGGAGATTCACAAAGCTTCGCTATTATACTGTGGAACAGTTAAATGAATTTTTGAACGATACAAAAAATCAGAGAAGACCAAAGGTTGAAATGTTCTTTCCTGATTTAAGGCTTTTTGTTGAATCCTCGCTCCTTGCTATGAAGAAAGCAACAATGGAGGAATTAGATCAGCCTAAGCGTTATCGGTTAAAGAAGTTTGTGAGTGCTGTCAGAAAAAGAGTAAAGAAAGTTTCTAAAGAATTATCATGTACTGGAAATTACATCAATATTGGATTTTATTCTTTCTCTCTCTATTCATCCTGATGGTGTCTTTTAACATCGGATCCTTAAATATAAATGGCTGCAGGGATGTAAGAAAGAGAGTTACGTTATTTAAGTACTTGCAACTTAAAAAAGCAGATGTAACTTTGTTACAGGAAACTCATACTGAAGCCTGTAATCAAACAGATTGGATAAATGAATGGGAGGGCAGTATTAGTCTTAGCCATGGCACAAATCTCAGTGCTGGTGTTGCTTTTTTAATCTCAAAGCGAGTTAAAGATACAGCTGTTTTCTTAGAAATAATACCTGGACGGCTTCTGCGAGCAGATATAATAATAGATGATAATAGTTTTTCTTTTTTTAATGTTTATGCTCCTAATATAGGAAGTGAGCGTAGTGCTTTTTTTCTAAGGCTTTCTGAAGAATTGTTGAAGTGTTCTGGAGATAGGATTGTTATGATAGGTGGTGATTTTAATTGTACTGTGGACCACACATTGGATAGGAATCATAAGGAACCTCATTTTGGTTCAGCAGATGTTTTTAAATCCTTAATTCGCAGACATAATCTGGCAGATTTGTAGAGGGATACTTATCCCCAGGTTTTTGGACGGGAGAAGAAGTCAAAAGAGCAGAAATTTTTTCACAAATTAAGACTTTCTAATGGCAAAGAAACAACTAATCAAGGAGAAATTATATCTTCTGCTTTGTCTTTTTATGAGGAACTGTATCATTCAGAGCTCTGTGATGAAGCAGCAGTAGATGAATTTCTTCAGGAACTTTCACAATTGTCTAAAGAAGAGAGGAAGGAACTGGAAGGATTCTTGGCTTTCTCTGAGTTTTCAAGTGCTGTGAAAGGACTGAGCAGTGGAAAATCTCCTGGGCTGGATGGTCTCTGCTGATTTTTTAAAAAACTTTTGGGATGTGCTTGGAAATGATTTGTATGATGTTATTCTAGAGTCATTTAAACAAGGTATTTTACCCGTAAACTGTCGAAGACCGGTGTTGACATTAATCCCCAAGAAAGGCGATCTTGGACTCTTAAAGAATTGGCGTCCTGTGTCGTTGCTGTGTACCGATTTCAAAATCCTGTCAAAAGCTATAACTAACAGGTTGAAGAGATGTATGGCAACTATAATTCATGAGGATCAGTCATACTGTATTCCTAAACGGACGATTTTTAACAACCTGTTTTTGATAAGAGATATTATTGAAGTTGCCAAAAAACATCAAATTGACATCGGACTCTTTTCTTTAGATCAAGAGAAAGCTTTTGACAGAGTGGACCATGCATATTTACTAAAGACTCTGAAGGCCTTTGGCTTTGGTCCACAATTTGTCTCTTGCATCAAACTTCTATACAGTGAAACATCTAGTATGCTCAGCATTAATGGTTGTTTAACCAGACCTTTCGCAGTAACAAGAGGTATACGGCAAGGATGCCCTCTTTCTGGACTTCTATATTCAATTTCTATTGAGTCTTTGCTGTGTTACTTAAGGAAATGTTTATGTGGTTTTGGTGTTCCTGGTTCTTCAGAAATTCCACCTGTTAAACTTACAGCTTATGCTGATGACATAACTTTATTAGAAACACAGAGGACATGGATGCCTTGACTTCTAGTCTAAAAACATTTCAAAAAGCCACATCTGCTAAAATTAACTGGGAGAAGTGCACATCCCTGCTACTAGGCGAGTGGCGAAATATGGACCCTCCTTGTCTTCCAGAACAATGTCAATGGATTAGAAAGAGTTTTAAAGTTCTTGGAATATATTTTGGAACTGATGTTTATATGAAAAAGAATTGGGAAGGCCTAGTTGACAAAGTTGTAGGGAGACTACAGAAGTGGAGATGGATCCTCCCAAAGTTATCTTATAGAGGGAGATGTTTAATTGTTAATAATTTAGCAGCTTCAATGTTGTGGCACAGATTTACAGTGTTAGATCCTCCTGAAGAGCTGCTGATTGTGATTCAAAAGGCCTTTGTCAATTTTTTTTGGGATGGCTATCATTGGCTTCCTCCTGGAGTTTTATATCTTCCAGTGATAGAAGGAGGACAAGGTTTAATAAATTTGGAAGCAAGGGTTAAGACAATGAGGCTTCAAACACTACAGAAGTTAGTATACTGTTCAGACACAATACCTTGGATTGTATTCGGGTTGTCTGTTCTACAGAATGTTGGTGGAATCAGTTTAAATAAGCAGTTGCTCTTAATTGAGACATTTTTTGTTTCAAAAGCAAATGTTTCTTTTTTTAATTTTTATGTATCTTTTTTTAAAGCTTGGCAACTGTTCAGTGAAATGAATAATCTTTTAAATTGTAATCCTTTTATTTTTAATATTTAAAATGTTTGTATGCTGCCCTGTGTGTGTAATAAGCAGACAGTACGCGCGTTGTGCACCCGCCTATAGACGCATATTACTAACACGCTCTTTAAATAACACAAATAATACTGCGCTATTGATTTTAGACCATGTTTTTGTTGGTCAATGGCACAGTTGTTTTCAGTTGCCTCAAGATAGCAACGTGCCAACAATGCGCCTGAACACACCTCGTTTTCAGACCAGCACGCCCATGGGCGCAAATGCATTTACTATTTAAACAATGTGGCGCAGGACGTGAAAATGATAACTGCGTCAGGATGAAACCAGCAAAAAACACTTGCGTCGTGCCTGGCGCCGCATTGCGCCGGGTGTATGATAGGGCCCAAAGACACTTCCATGACCACAACACAGACGTGAAGTGTGAACAACAGAAAGTGGAGAAGTTCTTATGAATGAACTACGTTAAAAAAAAAAAAAGCTCAGAAGAAGAGCAGCAATACACAAGGGCGAATACGGTCATCGTTTGAATATCTGCCCCTCTGTGTTTTGTGCTCTCTCATGACTCCATGGCAACAAGAAGAATAAAAATTAGAAGAGCAATGACATAGAAGACTCAAAAGCAAAAAGAAAAGACGTTTTTTAACAATCTCAGGTTTTAGAACAAAAAGGACACTACAGGAGAAAAGACACTGACTGTGAGAGATAAACAATAGATAATAACAAATATGAAGGAAGTAAAAACAGGCATTTGAAATTGATGTTTTTCATTACCCACTCAGTGGGAAGATGCCACTACAGAAAAGTGAAGTAAACGAATGATTCAGCCCCCATGAGATGGCCTGCCAAAAACAGGGATCTGGCAGGAGGAGATATAGCCCAAGTATTCAGCTCTACGCTCATTCTGCATCCATGAACGACAGTGATGTACTCCCGTTCGTGAAGACGCATATAGAATAAGATTCCTGCTAATTGGCCAGAGTGGGAACAAAGATCTGTAAAA
The DNA here is from genome assembly GCA_039654105.1 of Coreius guichenoti. NCBI lineage: Eukaryota > Metazoa > Chordata > Actinopteri > Cypriniformes > Gobionidae > Coreius > Coreius guichenoti. The sequence continues at coordinate 13,898,995 of CM077183.1, forward strand.
AACAGAGGCTTGTAGAAGTTTCTTCTAGAATGTGCTCACTCATTGTATGTGGGTTTCATACGCGCACACAAGCCATCAGATAATTTACTGCTCTTTTCTGCTAGGCACACAAACATAAATGGATTTTGATTCCGTACAAGCAGAAAATGAAAGTAGCAGAGGAAGGGAGAACCTGGAGTCTCTCGACGCTTATTATTCCTCAACTCTGAGCGAAAGTATATACGAATGCCAGATTGAAAACTTCTGCAGTTAGTTTCAAACATACAAATAGCCTACCAGAATTTGGTAATTAGAAATTTAATTTATTAATTATCTCTGCAGGTCAGCTGGGATGAAGCAGTGGGCTTATTATGAAGTAATTGCTCACAGTTTAAGGTCTATTTCACAGCTGAGCAGCCTGCTAAACCAGCAAATACAGCATCTAGAACTTTTCCCTGTTTATGGCAGAACTGCATATTGGGAAGGGATTAGCTAGGTCACCAGTGATGCTTATTATGGCAAACCAAACTGCCTGGGATAGATGATTAAAACACACACACACGCGCATAACAGCTGACAAAAAAAAAATAAAAAATGAAAGTGAGCACTTACACCTTTGTGCTACTCAGATGTTATATTTCTTTCACCAAATAAGTATTTGATAAAGATGATTTGGACCTATAGTGGTTAATTGTTATTGTGGTGCCGTCCAGTCTTATTGTCAGGTTTATTCTAATAGTGCGGGTTGTTAAAATGGCTCCTAAAATGACACTGCTATTTATAATATAATGCCACTCAAGTACTGAACAAATCTAGGAATTCTTAAAACATCAGTTCATGTGCATTTAAAAAGAAATATATTAGCAGAATGTCTAAAAAATCTCAGATTCATTGAATGAATGGTTCATGAGAAGACGACCTTTAAAGGTTTTATGTGTAGAATACTGAAAAAAAAATTATGGCAAAACTTTTGGGTCCTTGAGGCAAATTGGTTCCCCATGAGGAGTGGGACTCTCATATGAAGTCTCCAGCTCAAAGTAGTTGGTCTGAAGTTTTGAATATTGCAAATTTAACAGCTAGTTGCTAGGCAACCATACGTTCCATCCCACCAAAAAGTACATAAAATGCAATTAGCTGTAGACACTTCACATATACAAAGTTTAGTGAGTTGCCAACATAAAGATAAAAAGTTATAGCTGTTCAAAATGAGGAAAAGTAATAATAAATACAGCTGCAAGAAGCAATTAGTGGAATCCAGCAAGCATATGAAACTATACTTTGGACTTTTTGCTAGGTATCCATTCTCATAATTGAAAATGTTACTCTTTACACATGATATGATATTATATAAGATATGGAGCCCTATTTTAATGATCTGAGCTCATGGTCTGAAGCGCATGGCGCAGATGAACTTAGGGCGTGTCCGAATCCACTTTTGCTAGTTTAACGACGGAAAAAACGATCTGCACGCCAGGCGCATGGTCCAAAACGGTTGTACCTAGTCTCTTAAAAGGGTGGTTGATCAGCTTTTTTCGAAGGCTTGATTGTGTTTATGGGGTGCAGTCTAACATGTGTTCATGCTTCATTAAAAAAAAAAAAAAAAAAAAACGCATTATTTTTCACATAATTTAGCTTTATTCTACACCACTGTGTCCCTTCTCTGAAAAATGGCCGGATAGCTTCCTGGTTCTATGAAGCCCCTCCTTCAGAAATACACAATGGGCTCAGATTGGTTAGCTGGCCCAGTGAGTTGTGATTCGCTAACCGCCTAGTGCACGTTGTCCGGAAACGTCACGCCCCTTACCATTACGGTTAGTTGCATATGCTCAGGTGTACTGTAATAAACAATGGCATCAATATTGCCTTATCAATTTGAGCCCGAATCAGACCCAGAGATTTTTATTGAAGAGGATCGATCAGAACCTGTGCAAGAACAGCTGTTACAGGACATTTCAGAATGGTATGTTTTTTTGTTTGTATTTGTCTCATACTTTTAGATAAAGATACGCTGTTATTTGTAAATGCTTGAAGGGATTATTTGGATTACAGACTGCGGATCTATAGTGATCACTACTGACTCTAGAGCACCATTAGTTTTGTCTTTATAGAACAAGTGTAGCCTTGTTCTATTACGAAGACTAATCCATGGCTTTACTACAGTAAAGAACCATGTTTACACAGAACCATAGCGTGCCTGTAGCCAAACGAGCATGTGGGTAAACACTATAAAAGCTCTAATCAAACAATAATTTACACTGATCACATAAACGCCAACAAACACCAACATTCAAAGTTCGCTGGTGGGATTAAAAAGAAGTTTGCTGCTCGCGTCGGAACAGCTAAAGGCTGTCTACAGCATTTGTCCATCGTGTCAATACGTCATAAATAGAACGAGGCATCAGTTTACTGTCGAAGATTTACCTCTCGCATCGCACCGCATCCTGTGTAGACAACATCACTGATTATAATGGGTTCTATTGTCTTTTGTAGCGTTGCATTGCGCCACTCGCGTCTGGTGTAGAAATGGTGTCAGTCCAGTGTCCCTAGGAAGGCCGAACAAAGAGGACCTGCAATCGGGGTGAAAATGACAGCGTTTCGATGGCCCAGCAATAACACTACTACATAACACTTCCTCTTCTCTAACGCAGCCCAACATGGCCTCACCCCCTTTGTTGGTTGTTCCCAGGGGCAGGATTTATGTAAATTTTAGAGTTAGTGATGTCACTAACCCGGGAGGAAGCTCGTCTAGTCCCTACCAGCCGTTTGTTGTAGTCCTTAAAAAGCCATTTCTGTAAAAGAAAATATCTCCCTTTGCACTGAACTTTGAGCATCGTAACTTTGCAGATGTTGTTAATGTTTAAACAGCAACATTACACATTAACTAAAGTTAAAAAAGTGAAATCATAATCAACCACCCCTTTAATGAGTCATGGGTGTATTTTGGGCATAACGTGCAATAAACCAATCAGAGTCTGATCTCCCATTCCCTTTAAAAGCTAGTTGCGCTCGCACCATGGCGGATTCACTATTTACATGGCGGAATTTGCGAGCAGAAAGACTGAAAGCTTCTCCAGAGAGGAATCCTTTTATTTTTAATATTTAAAAATGTTTGCGTGCTGACATAAATGATTATACGATATGATAGAGATTATGATTGATATATGATATGATATGATATGATATGATATATTTATTGTCAGACAAAGACTGAAATTTGTCTTTTGCGTTACAGTAACTTCATTCACACTTACAAAAACCATACCACATAGACAAGACCTTAACAATCACATAGAAGGGGAAATGAAGAAATGTAATCAAAAACCCCAGTATAGTTTTAATTTTTATGTAGCTTATTCAACTCTAATACAGCTTGATTTACGAAGGGATGCTTTAATTTAATTCGATAATATCTTGAGATCTTGTGCTGCCGATTGGATGGTAAAAGTACTAATTCATTAGACAACACATGATTCGGTTCCGAGACAATACTTTTGGCCAACCTTACAAGGTTTTTATGATAAGATAAATCATATACTTTTTGAAGTGGCTGACCTATAATCTTAGAACACAGTTTTAACAACTTTGTTTTTAAGCTGACAGACAAACTCATGTACCATACAGAGTTGCAGGACTGCAAAACAGACATTCACAGACATGAAGAATTTGTTTTCTTGCTCCAAAAGACCTCAGCCGGCAAAGCAAAATTCTCTGCATTGATTTTTTATTTATTTTTTTAAGGCTCAAGTATTTTGTGGAGTTGGACTCAAATTTGTTAAGTCTTTTTTGTTTACCAAGGATAAAATGTTATATGCTCAAACTGAGGAAGACTAATAACAATATTAACAATTATATGCCAGAGCAAAAGTTTACTCTGGATTCCAAAAACTATTTTAAATAACTAATTAAACATTATATAATGTTTGAAATGCAATCTATTATAACTTGACAAATATCTAATATATTAGAAATGCTACAGACAAATTGCTGCACACCAAAAGTCAGTGGCAGAGTGATTTATCCTGCTACATTCAGTATTTTCATTGCAATTCAATGATGGCAGAGCTCTGTGACAAGTCCAGATGTCAAGTCCCTCGTGAACTCTTTACAGCATACCAGCAGACACTCTTCAGAATCCATCCCGCTGATGTTACACAAGTGTCTACATCACAATGACAGGCCAGATGGAAGAGAAAAACCTGTTTGGTTGAGAGCCAACAATGCTCACCTCCCACACCGGCTGAATGGGGTGCTTGACTTCAGAATAACACTGGCATAAGTGCAGAGCACCATCTATCCATCCAAATGACTGCAAGCCCCCAAAGAGAGATGAATGCCTCGGCTTCCAACAACAGTTGTTGCTTGTTCACTAAGCATGTGGGCTGTGAACTTAATGGTTTCAGATTCTCAAGTTTAGGGTGACATTGATCAAGGTGCTTCAACACGTGCTGCACCAGATGGGCTGTTCCTGCAGTTACACAGTACATTTTGTATACAGAAAGCATGTGTTATAATCAAAAATTAGATTTGTAAATGAAAATAAATAAAATAATACATATTGGCTACATTCACACGTCAGTTTTTAGGAATGACAACCACATTCACTGACAGGTGTAAATCTCGAAATGTCCCATTCAAACAGCAACTTACAGTAGTGTCTCGAATACTGTTTGTATGAATGGGAGTCAAGCCCGTATTCTCTTACCAGTAACCACAGCGAAAGTGACCAAAGTAGTATACAAGATGGTGACGTCCGTAAAACTGAAAAGTCTTATCACTTTTAATACGACAAAAGTCCAATCGAGCCGCAAGTTCATCTGTCAAATCTTCATTGATCGACAGTGGCTTTTATATCTTGATGGAGAGCTGAGAATTTGAGTAGTGCGTAGAACACAAAACTTACGGGAGCAGCTCTGGTGGAGAACAGTAACTGGATCTAAAACCTTTAGATGACACACAGCTCATCTGTGTGTTTTTCGAGAATGCGGTTGTGAGTCCTGAAAATTTACGGGTGTGAGTTTGGTCAAAGAATACGGTTTTAACTCCTGTAAATAACTGAACTGTGAGTGAACGTAACTTGGATAGTTCATGCAAAAATTAAAATTCTGTCATTAATTACTTACCCTCATGTTGCTCCAAGTAAGACGTTAGTTCATGTTCGGAACACAAATAAAGATTTTTTTGATGAAATCTGAGAGCTTTCTGTCCCTTCATTGACATTAACTACCACTTTGATGCTTCAAAAAGTTCATAAAGAGATCGTAAAAATAATCTATATAAATTGAGGAGTTTAGTACAAATTTTCTGAAGAGACATTATCACTTTATATGATGAACAGATTGAATTCAGTCTTTTATTCACATATAGACATTCATCAACTCACACATCAGTTGTGGTAAACCAACGGAAGCTCAAGCATGTACACTTGATGTGCGAGAACCAATGAGGTTTATTCTCGTGTGTTACGCAGCACGTTTGAGCTTCCGCAAGAACCAATGAGGTTTGTTCTCGCACATCTGGCACGTCAAGCAGTAAAAGCCTAAATTAAATCTGTTCATCATATAAAGCGATCGTGTCTCTTCAGAAAATTTGGACTAAACTGCTCAATGCATATGGATTAGTTTTACGATCTCTTTATGAACTTTTTGAACCGTCAAAAAGTGGTAGTTGCTTAGCTGTCAATGGAGGGACAGAAAGCTCTCAGATTTCATCAAAAAGATTTTGTGTTCCGAACATTAACGAAAGTCTTACAGATTTGGAACGACATGAGGGTGAGTAATTAATGACAGAAATTTCATTTTTTGGTGAACTAACTCTTTAAGGACTCAAATAAAGGACTGACAACCATATTCTGCTGTTGTGTGAACATGGTCATTATTACATGGCTTTCTAGAATACTTGGTTCTCATTGGTTTAAAAAAATGTATTTTTTTTTATTATAAATTTAAAAATGTATTATTAATTTATTACAGCTATTATTTTTCTGATGAAGTTTTATTAGATTGTAAAAAACACTAAATTACAAAAATAAGGATGAATGATGTTTGAGAGGCAACACGTCTTATTCTTACCAATAGTAATAAAATAATTTAATGTGCAAATTAACATTATGAATATAATAGATTTAGTGCGCATTTGAACTACAGAGAAGTGGTGCTTTAACGGGAGCAATGCCACGCGCGACGCTGTATATACTAAGTGATGAATAAGGGGGCCTGTTCTTGTGTTGGAAAAATGCAAAGCAGAGCTGGGGCCCTATCATACACCTGGCGAGATGCGACACCAGGTGCGCCACAAGTGTTTTTTGCTAGTTTCAGCCCGGCGCAGTTATCATTTTTTTACGTCCAGCGCCACGTTGTTTAAATAGCAAATGCACTTACGCCCATCTGTTCGCCCATGGGTGTGCTGGTCTGAAAACGAGGTATGTTCAGGCGAAAAGTGGATTCGGAAACACCCTAAGTGCACATGCCGACTTTAAACAATCAAAGGCTGTACAGAGATTTTTAATGTCACATTGTATTGCGTGTGCAACACTGCCATCTGACTAATAAATAACTCTTAAAAAATTGTCTCTTTCAAAGTCCTATGCATCCTGAAGTCCAGTTCATCCAAATGGATCTGGTAAATCATAATGTTTTAATGTAAATTTATCAGTTCAATATTGTCAATTTTTTATACAATATATATATATATATATATTTGTCAATGTTTATATTTGTCAATGTTACTCTACATTTTGTTACAGTTACTTTTTCAAAGGTTGCTTATTTTAACTAGGCCTACTTCAAATTATGAGTAGCTTATAGCTTCCCCAACATTTGACTCTGAACCATTGAATTTGTGGAAATTAATTCTGACCTGAGGTATAGCAGCCACTCGGATGTGCATTCATTTGTGCATCAATTATTCCAACCATCCATTTTCCAAAGCACTTGGTCGCGGGGTGCTGGAGCCTATCCCAGCGTCTCGGACTGTAGGCAGGAGTCAATTATTCTTTACTCAAAATAAAAAAGCAAAGAAGTGCTCCAGTGAAACATAACACATCTACATTAAAAAGATTTTTTAGATTTGTGCAAATTGTGTCTCTGGAGGTTTCTCTCCAGGAGCTCACAGATTACACGCTCAAACAGCACAGGAGGTGGACAGAATGTGTAAAAGTTGCAATCATATTTTTGTTGAGCCTTACAGGACGTTCAGCACCAGGTGCAGCAAGAACCCACCAGGAAATGAAACTGCTACATGGCTATCTGATTTTTATCTTGAATTGAACAGCAATTGAATCGGTATTGTGAGGTGGCTGCTGAGCCGTGTGTCGCATCACTTAATTCTGCCACCTATGGAGATTTAACCACAACCAACATGCTTTCCATTAGCCAACCCACAGGAGCAAGCAGGCAGAGGAGATGGGGAGGTGGAGATAGAACAGGGGCTTTGTGAAGGACAGATTCATGTGTGACTGACAAGCAGACAAGGAGAGGAAAAGGAGGCTGATGGAGTGACAAAGCGGAAATATTGTCAGAGCTTTGCAATACACATGACTCTTTCCAAAGGTAAATATTGCTTTTCTACAGTTGCAAGTGCTTGTGAACCTATGGATTTACTGTAAATTTCTGTATAAATGGGTAATACTTTTTGATCTGAGCTTCAGTTGTCACAACACAATCTTCTCACAAAAATTCACACAAATAAGGATGCATTTTCATGCCTGTATCGAATATACTGTGTAAACATTTAAAATGCATGACAGAAAAAGTATGTGAACCCCTGCGCAACGGTCTCAAGATGAATTTTGCACCATTCCTCTTTATAAAACTGCGGATTGTCCTGATGCGTCAGATGCAGACAGTTTGCAGACAGATGGCCTTACATTCTCCATGTAAAATCTCCTGATAACCTTAGGAATTTATTGTACCGTCAAGAAATGCAAGCTGTCCAGGCCCTGAGGGTTGAAGTTTTGATGTTTCAAATTTCTTGCAACTGTATATATCTGCATGCAGAGTGTGAAGATTGTGACAGCTCAGATGTGCAGGTATTTTTGTACTGTTAACATAATTACATAAGGAGCGTTCTTATTTTGTTTTCCTCATTTGATGGGAAAGCTTTCAGCAAGGTGAATTTGCCATATTTTCTTTTCTCAGGAGTCAGAGACAGGTGTTAATGAACACATGCTTGTGTGTGCAAGTGAATCTGTAGGGGTTTTTATGAGCTATTAAATGCATCACACCAAGCAACAATTTCTCGCAGGTACATCACCTTCACGACTGGCCCTTATTATCCTTTCATCTACCTCCCAGGAAGCGCCAGGTGCCACTTCCAGCCAGTCCCTTAATGCCAAACCGATACCACTTTCTGCTGACAGTAACAAGCAGAACGTGGCATTCATTATCAGTGCTGACAAGACCAGGCTCCTCTGGAGAAAAGTAAACTTGCTGCTCTTTCACTGACTACTGTGTATCTTTCTTCAAACTTTTGTCTACTCTGCTGAATGCAATTTGCATCTGTACTGAAATTCATATTTCAGTATCATTCACAGCCCACAATGGCTGTAGCTCTCGTGTTGACCTCGTGGAAGGTTCATGCATTTGAATGCCAGGAATAGTGGACTCCCGAAGGACGGCCACAATGTAGTTCAGTTTAATTCAGCATCATCCGAAAGCAGCTCAGTCGTCAGTCGCCTGGATTAATTTGAAAATTACAGTGTATCTTCATCTCTAACTAGCATGGAGAATGTGACTCAGCCCATTTTGCAATGATAATAGTATTTATCTGAGCTACTTAGACAGGGTGCTTCTCATACTGATATGGATTCCCATGGGGCCTCAGCACAACAGGAAACTTGGATTTTAATTATGAGTTTTAAGCCTGCAGTTCTGGGTTTGCAGACTCAGCTTTGTCGTTTCGCACTGCAGTGTAACTTTGAATATATAAGTCTCTTCTAATAATTTAAAAGTAAGGTGTGTCAATCTTTGGATGTTAAAATATATATTCTCTTATCCCAGGTGATATCAAATCATTGCTCTGTTTGTTAGAACATAGAAGGTAGAAAAGAACAGCTTTTATTTAAACAGAAATCTTTTGACACTTTTGATCAATTTAATGCATCCTTGCTTCTTCAAAATAAATGTGACTGGCCCTAAGTTTTTAATCAGTAGTGCATATTGTTATTAATTCTAAAGCTCATTTATATTGTATATTACATTTATTTTAATATTAATATTAATAATCAAAATATAATTGCTCACATTTAAATACATTAAGGTTTAGTAGACTTTATTTTGTTGGTCTCCTTTAGACATTCTGTTGACTATAAGGAACGTTGCACCTACATGTCATCTAGTCATTAGAGTATTAGTAGAGTATTGGTAGACTGTCTACTGAATATCTGCTAACATTTAAACCAACAGACATTCTACTTAGTACTAACTTTGCAAGTACGTCAACTTACTCCCCTAACCTCTTATTCCATTTACCCTAACTCTACCCCTAGTCTACTAATACTCAACTAACACTCGTGCAACTTTACTTATAGGCCTGGTTTCACAAACAGGGCTTAGATTAAGCCAGGATTAGGCCTTAGTTCAATTATTTAACCCTTAAATGCATGAATTTTGCCAATCATTATTACATATTCGGGTCTTTAGAGACCCAGGTCTATATCTAATACGGATCTCTATCTGTCGCGAAAATATAAAACTCTCCTAATATTAGAGTAACAATTACAGAGGAATAAAATAAAGCATATTTTGCACAGTTTGAGCAGATGTTTTATACCATCATCACTGTCCTCGTCAGAGCTCATTTTCCAGTACATTCAGCATCTGGCTCATATTCGCAATCTCAAACATTCTCAAAATCATTTTTCAACATCTTCAAAATCAATATTTTGATCACTGACAGCTTCTTCACCAGATCCACCATCAAGTGACAGTGGCACTAATATTTGATTGTGTTCAGTACTTGCTCTGCAGTAAATCGCTGAGCCATTTCAAGTTTTGCTGATGATACTTCCTATTCTTTTGTTTTCTGCCTGCGGTAACTATGAGTGAAACGTCACTTCATCATTGTGTGTCAGACATTGCCACCTTGTGAAATAAAGGTGAATTGCACTTATTCAGTCATCAAAGATTAAATTATTGTTATGCAGAAAAAATATACTTACACTGTTACACACCTCGGGTTGTTAGCAACTCTATAAAAAATTTTTTTTTTTAATAAATGGGAAAACAGGCATTCTTTCTTTTTTTTTTTCTTGTTATATTGTTTATTATGAATTGATTGAGGAATACTAAGAAGGTTGATGTCTAACTTTGAAAAATGAATGAGGAGGAGGGTATTGAATGACGTCCTGGGTCACTAAGTAAGGGTTAAGTAATGGGTTAAGTAGCTTTAATAAATACGCATATTTTGCGTAAAATAAATTAAAAATTTTAAACATACCGTTTGAATTTATACTTAATTTGCATTGCTAGAGCTACAGTTTATTGCCACATTTAAAAAGGGTCATATTGTGAAGGGTCTTGCCACATTGTCTAAGGGTCATAAATGCTGGAAAGTGTATATGGCCAGCTGACTGTGAAACTGTGCTTGTTGATGCCTAAGAGCATCCGTATTCTTAATAAGCTTGTATGGCAAATTTACAAGCCTATACCTTGAGCTACTTTGTTTAGATAAATGAACAATCTTAAACTAAAAAAAACTGTTGTTTTTTGTCCTTCAGGATAGGACTGGCTTCCTGAATGTAATCTGTCGTCTGATAAGTGTCTCCCGCGACTCATCCTGTTAAGCCTTAGTGTTGTTTTCCATCAAACAAATCATCTCAATAACCAGCTCTGGCACAAGTACAAACACACACACCTCTCTTCACGTTATCTGCTTCATTGTCTTGTCGGTTACAATCAGTTTGCACGACATCCAGTACATTTAAAGGGCCTGCTAGTCTTGATCAAAGTGACATATGGAACATGGCAGCCCATACTTTTTTGTTTTACACACTATATGGCTTTCGAAAACCTTTGTACGATGCATTATCCATGCATCTCGCCTGCCTACTATACACGCTCTCTGAACAGCGTGCCCTTGACCGGTCAAGCTACTTGTGATTTTCACATTTCACAATAAATTAGAGTGCATTGCACTTTTAAATGTGTTAACAACACGTCCTACACAGAACATCTCTGAAAGCCTGAAGTGGGAACGCATAGATTGTTTATGTCATCCTCCAAGTGCCTCATGCATAAAAAAGCAATGCGGGGGGGGAGGGAAGCACCAATTTTATCACACCTCTGCCCACTTTTCATTCTCATTCATTTAGTTTACTGATATGAAGTGGAAAAATAAAACTAAAAGACATAAATCTCACGCCTCTGAGGTAATTTTCATCATTGAAGTCAGCGGTCCACATTACTGTCAACAACAGCCTGGAGCGTGACACTTGCATACGATTCGCAGAGCATATGATTTACAGTGTAATATAACCAAGGCTAAACTAAACAATAAAAAGGGACCATCAGCATCAATGAAAATTATTATGGAATATATTACCCACCTAAAAAACATGAACAAATGTGGCTTATAATAATCAAGCCACATCGCTGTGTGTGAAATGAAAATAAGACAAGCTGACCACAGCTGGGTCTGTTTTTAATTCGCTCCTAATGAGCCAAATGTTATCGAGCATGAGTAGTGCTGTCCAGCATTAACCCTTTGCAGAAACGTCGGCCCTCTTTTACCTCTTAGAAGCTTCATTAGCTAATCAGAACCCTGTTATTTAATAAAAGTGCTATAGTTTCATCCGGCAGTACTAATCAGCATTATTGTCAAAAGCCCCTTGACCTCAACAAGAACAAAGTTTGCACAGAATCCGCAAGCCTGGCTAATGTGAAAAACGAAAGCATCATGAAGTACTGAGACAAAGAGGCTTATTTAAAGGACAATGAGTGACCAATTGAATATTCAGAGGGTCATCGGGATTGTCAGAGCCCAGGTGTAAAGGGAAAATGGGCTCTTTCTGTGAGAGCTCCTGTGCTCTCATAATTTTTCAAAGTAGGGCAGCCGTCACAGCTGCACCATGAATCAGAAGTGAAATTTTCATTGGAAATTGGGGGCTTAGCACTCTGCTGTGGCGACGGAGTGTTGCAGGTGGACGAGTGAGACAGCATGAAGTAGCCTGTAAGCATCCTGAAGAGAGACATTCTGGGAGGAGATGCAGGGCAAACAGCATCAATCTGGGTGAGTTGAGTGCCATATAGCATAGGTGTTTTTGAGGATAAAAGTCAAGCAGATTTGCACAGGATGTGTGTGTCGGCAGTATGTGTACACAACCACCCTACAATGGTAAAAATCCAACCACTCCTTTTTTTAACCCCCATAAATCATAAGCAGTGTCTCAGAATAAGCTGTTTGCAGTTTCTATGCAGTGTGACGTCACATTGCACAGGCTCTGCCCACGACTGCTGATGGACTCCATACTGCCATATTAGCATAGACCCCGCCCTGGGTGAGCTGTACACAGTCCGCCATGTTTATCTCTTCGCCAGAGCATTTAACAGCAGCAGCAAGTAAGAAATGTATTTTTATTAAAGCTACTAAAGTTATTCAGTCAAGAGCAGTGTGATTTTTTTTCTTTTGTTGTTTGATTCATATTAATCCTTTGAGTGGGAAAAACTGTGTTTTTGCGCTTTGGCTGGCGCTGAGACAGAAGCGCACAGCTCTTGTCATATATCACAACTATGCAGTGTTTTCAACCACATAATGTTTATTTTAGGTTTCAAACATTTAAATACACATAAGTACTAGTAAAACAATACATGTAGAGTTTGTAAAATACACACTGGTGTCTATGGAAGCAGCAATAACAATCCATTCAAATATAATTTACTGATGTGTTTTATTCATATCAGATACACATAGTGTAAGTAACTATAAAGTTTACTCTATTCTTCTCCCAGTTCACCGGCCACTTACTTACATGTATTTCGGGAAAACTGATGAATTCACGTGATGTAAATCCGACTGACAGGACTCTCTGAATCGGAATATCTGATAGTTGATGACATGGTAAGCAAGATTGTGAATATTTAAATAAAAAAAGGAAAAAGGAAAATAAAAGCGATACATCTGTCATACAGCGCTATTTTGGCTGCGGTGAGTCACGTGACATGCATGACACATCGCCATGGAAACAGTAAGGTGAAACATTCTAAAATAACGGTCGCCTTAAAAAAACTCACTCTGGGGGGTCAGCTAGAATATTTTAAACTCACGCTTGAAAAGGTTAGCAGCATATATAGCAATAGGTGCTGTACGTTGCGCTGCTTTCCCTTTAATACACAGATCTAATATACACATGCGATTTCTGTACTTGCTGTTTATGTTCACAGACATAACCGACTGTTGATGTGAACATTGTGTTTTTGACATAACGTTGTGTGTACTTGACGGTTTAAGCGCAACAAGACGTGAAAGAGAACTTAGTTTAATACTCACGGGACGCGCCGTCTGACCAGCTTTCTGTGTGCGTGCTTCGGATGTGTGCGCTCAGAAAACCATATATCAGAAGTTTAAACTAATATGGCTTTAAAACGCATGCAGATAATAAACGTTTATGATGATGAAGAACTGCAATGTCATGTGAGCGTGACCGTGATAGAGATGATAATCAAAATCAAACAGATGTTTTGTTAGTTTTTGGCAGAGTATCTGAGGCATAAGCTGTACAGTCTCCACCCTCTTCTGGAAAGTGGGGTGGGGAGCAGCAGCTCATTTACATTTGAAGATACATGCACAAAAAAAAAAACATGTTTTTCTTTCCACTCAAACATGGGCATTTACAACATGGTATTATAAATGATCTGTAGGGTATTTTGAGCTGAAATTTCAGACACATTCTGGGGACACCTGAGACTGTAAAAAGTGGTATAATAGGTCCCCGTTAAAAAAATTACACATTTCGCAAAACTTTTAAAGTGAAATGTCCAGTAGCAGGCACTAAAGCCTGGTTTCACAGACAGGGCTTAGATTAAGCCAGGATTATGCCTTAGTTCAATTAGGACATTTAAGAAGCATTTATAAACATGCCTTAGAAAAAAACATTACTGGTGTGCATCTTGAGACAAAACAATGGCAGTGACATATTTTAAGATATGTCAGTGCAAGTTACCTTCAGTTAAAACAGCTCAGTCGCAAACAGGTGAACATGAAAGTGCCATCATTTTATTATGTTTGTTGTTTTATGTATAGCGGCAGTTCAAAAATTAAATGTCCAGTGAATGCCGCTAAAAGGTTAAAGCTGTAACACAACTGAAATTAATGTAGCACCTACTGTACACTAAACCCCAGCTAACAGGTAATGTTCTCTGAACTTTGGCTAACGTTCATGTCATGAACAAACATTCTTCCGGTAACGTTAACAGAATGTGAATTCAAAGTTATGTGGTCTTTAATCATGTTCTTAAAACATTAGCACAAAAACATACTCTGTTCATGGGATGTTTTTTTTTTTTCTGAAACTTTTTAGTTGGACGTCCGTCTAAAAAAGTTTTTTAAATGTTACTACTTGTTTCGGAAGGTTCAGAGAACAATTAAAATTAACATTCCCATAATGTTTGCAAAGTTATCAAATGGAATGTTACATTAACGTTTGCATAACCAAGAAGAAAAAAGTGTTTTTAAAGAATTACATTTTGAACATTCAGAGCACATTTAGAAATAACATTTTCATAATTTAATGGGAATAACATTCTTAGAACATAATTTTGTTAGCTGGGACCCTACCCTAAATCTAACTGATAGCATTAACAAAAACAAGCATGAGATAAAAAAATGCACATGATGAAGCAACCCAGCAAGTCATTTTGCGTTTAAAAGACGTCTAACAGCCATCCAAACACAGCCCTGAAGTCTAGGCTAAAACAAAATTTGGGCTGTCAGTGAAAATTTAATAGATGTCTAACCATAGCCCAAGAATAGACTACACTCAAAAAAATGAACTCAATTCAATTATGGACAGTGGTTCCACACAACCAACTTAGTTTTTATTAACATTAAAGTTTTATTTTTAATCTATGCAAAAACATTGTGTTGTGACAGCACAACTGACCGAGGAAGAATCTATGTAAAATAGTTATGTACAACCAACTCAATTCAATCACTTTGCTGTAATTTAAACTGGTTACGCTTTCTGAGCATATTTTTGTCAAGTAAAAAATCTCCAATTATCTTCCACTGAAGCAACATAATCCTGTGATTTATATAACAAACTAAAGATAACTTTTCTTTACATGTGATGTTCAAAGTGGGCAATCTGGAAGTAATACTGATTTCATCCAGGGCACTGCATAGTGATATTATTAAAGCAATTTGAACTCTATAGCAGGCCAAGCACAAGCTCAACACTTCACCACAATGGTAACCCCCAAAACCACTAACATAACAGAAACTCTTAAATACCAACATAATATAACAGTAAACATTAAAAATCTTAACAAAATGCTTAAAACAAAAAATATATATGTCTAAACATAAGATTTATGTATATGAATTATACATATATATATGAATTGCATATCATTTTTCCATCCATTTGGATTACATAGTTTTAACATAAACAAATTAATAAACAATGTGATTCATATATGCCAGTCATACATAAATGAAACAAGTAAGATTTATGTAATAGTGCACAGCAAAATGCCCATGTTAAATTAACACTGCCTAGTGTTCATGTGTTTGCACACTACTGAGGTAAAGTACCATTGAAGTAGTGTTGATGTTAATGAGATAATTAAGTGATGATTGAGCATTAGTGGTGAACACCTGATGATAATGAGCGAATCACTGAGGGAAAGAGAAACACAAGAACTACAACTGACTTCAGCCACAGCCTTAGGTAAAATCAACTGAAGATAAAAGAAGACATTAAATCTCTCAAGATCTCAGCAGAGGAACTCCACAAACAGCATTACCAGCTTCACTCATTACTAACCAGATTGACTTTATTTCGGTCATTTCTGTTTTATTGAAAATTATAGTTTCATTTGAAGTCACCATGATGGTGATCAGTGTTGGCTTTAGTTGGGCTCTTGACCCTTGACTTTTTAACATTTTCTTTTGGCTGCTTTAACTGTGTGTTTATAAAGCACATTTGTTATGGCAAGAAAAGCCAAACAGAAAATGTGATCAGGTGATGTTGGCTATTTATTGATGATGACATAATCATCATGTAGTGGCCTAAATCACTGATCTCATTCAAAGTCTAATGCTCTGGTTATACAGGTTATGTGTTATTAATTTTGCGTTCATAACAGTAGCCATGTGATTCTACAGCATGAGATCCAGCACTGTTGTGGTAATCAAATATTATGCAGGATTTTAAAATCATCCAGTCAGGGCTCCAAAGGTGTACAGCTACAGCATTACTTAGACATACATCAAGAATCAACTTATGAATCTCAACAATGGTGACAAACAATGAAATATTCAGATAAACAGATCAACTCTAAACATAAAACAAGCTACTAAAACGTCACAACAAAAACAGCAAAAGTAAAAGCAAATAGTAAGAATAAAAGAGAATTAGTCACAATTCAGATGCATAATTTATTCATGCCGCAATGCATGCTGGGAGACATGGGGGAGTTTTGATTGGTGGTACCCATGCACTGCAGCATGAAGCTTTTCATTGATTGTCACCATTGTTGAGATTCATATGCTGATTCTTGATGTCTTTGTGTGTCTAAGTAATGCCATAGATAAAAACCTTTTGAGCACTACATGATTTTAAAATCTTGAATATTATTTGATTACCATAACAGTGGTGGATCTCATGCTGTAGAATCACATAAATAATATCACATAAATAATACAAAATGAATAACACATTACCTCTATAACCAGAGCATTAGACTCTGAATGAGATCAGTGATTCAGCCACTACATGATGATTATGTCATCATCAATAAATAGCCAACATCACCTGGTCACATTTGCTCTTTGGCTTTTTCTGCCATAACAAAACTGTCTTATAAACACACAGTTACAACACCAGAGAAAAACTGTTAAAGAGTTAAGGGTCAAGAGCCCAACTAAAGCAAACACTGATTTCCATCATGGTGACAAACAAAACTATTATTTTCAATAAAACAGAAATAACGTCAATCTGATTAGTAATAAGTGAAGCTGGTAATGCTGTTTGTGGAGTTGTTTAATCCTTCTCTGCTGAGATCTTGAGAGATTTAATGTCTTCTTTTATCTTCAGTTGATTTTACCTAAGGCTGTGGCTGAAGTCAGTTGTAGTTCTTGTGTTTCTCTTTCCTTCAGTGATTCTGCTCATTATCATCAGGTGTTCATCAATAATGCTCAATCATCACTTAATTATCTCATTAACTTCTACACTGCTTCAATGGCACTTTAACTCAGTAGTGTGCTCACGCATGAACACTAGGCAGTGTTAATTTAACATGCTATTACATAAATCTTACCTGTTTAATTTATGCTTAAGTGTACACTCCCAATTCAGCCCCTTTGCAAAGAATGATGGGAAGCGAAAGTCCTGTTTGATTGAGTCCTGCATATGTTGCTTCAGTGGAAAATATTTGGAGATTTTTTACTAGACCAAAACATGCTCAGAAAACTTGACCAGTTTAAGTTACAGCGAAGTGATTGAATTGAGTTGGTTGGACATAACTATTTTAAATAGATTCTTCCTCGGTCAGTTGTGTTGTCACAATACAAGGATTTTGCATAGATTAAAAATAAACCTTTAATGTTAATAAAACATGAGGTGGTTGTGTGGAACCACTGTCCATAATTGAATTCAGTTAGTTAAAAGTATCATTTTTTGAGGGTTACTTGATTGAAGCATGTTATTTCAAAATGAAAACATCAAGTGAAGTCAAAGAGTAACTGTTTCAATTCAATTTAACATGAAGCAATCACATTTGAACCAGAAACCTGATATAATAGTGTTGAATCAAAATAAATTGTTTAAATAAAGTGACCGGTATCATAAAATCATTTTTTTGAGTGCGGGGAAATGAAGGATTTTTTCCCAATGTAATCACGCTAATGGTTTCCAAGTCCACAGTGGAGTCAGTGAGAACTCTGGCATGGCTTCATGCTTTTAGACACGGCAGGCTAACGAGCACTGCCTAGATTAACATTTCATTTTCATGGTGCCAATCAACTCAGGTAAATAGACCCACTCACTGTTCAAACCTTAGGCAGATTTATCTCGCATAGGTGTGATCCATGGGGAGGATACTAGGGTAGCCGTTAAACAGTCAAGATGGAGTCAACCTCTGATTGCCTCCCACTGCTATGTGTAGACCCCATCACCGTTCCCATCTCAGAACCCAGTGCATTCTTGACAGCTGAATTGGATGCTTCCCAGAAACCAGAAGGAAAATAGGATTGATTCCAATAAAAAGAAAGGTGATGGGTATAAGGCAGCAGCAAGAGAATCTGAAAAAATAAATAATAATCATTTTTACCTTTAAAAGTGACTGAAAAGATCCTACTGTGGATAGGTCAAGGTTCACCTGGTTAATAGCAGTGGCCCCTGCCGTTACAAGCTGGAATTACACCATTGTGCATTTATGTATTTGGAAAATAATTTTATCAAAAGAGGCATACACTGCCCGGTCAAAAAAAAGTAGCTGTTTGGATTTAAATAGGCAAATGCTTAAGAGTCTATGATTGGATCATTATTGCAATGATTATTATGTATATAGCATGTTATATGTTCTCAAAACATTAAAATCACAACTTTAAATGCTTCAAACAAATCACAACTTTAAACACTTTAAACAAATCATAATTTTAAACACTTCTGTTCAATTTCAGACAGATGGGGGGAAATGCCTGCACCATCATTTTTGCTCTCCTTTTTAGGTGTACAGTTGATGTTTACTGTTCATCCACTGTTCATCAACTGTACACCTAAGAACAAGAGCAAACATGATGGTGAAGGCATTTTTCCCAATGACTTCTGTAAAAAGCTGATTGTTTGTTTGATTCCTAGCTTCACTCCTCAGAAAAATACCAAAGGTTTAAATCTCCTTTTGTAATTCTCAGGGACAACTGAAATTGAATTGAAGCGTTTAAAGTTGTGATATGAATGTATGTAGAAGGATCAGACATTGAGCACACTCTTGTCTATTCAAGTTAGTTGGCAACATCTGATGAAAATCCTGTCCTCATCCTGTGGATTGTGCTCAGTAACGCAGTGGAAAGACAGGATTGTCAGAAACATGACAGTAGTGTGAGTGGATTTGGCAAGTGAAACATTCACAAAGCCTGTGTGTGTGTGTTTGCTGAAAATTAACTTGAATATTTAGCATATGATACATAGCTACTAGAAGTACAGCATGGTCTCATGTGTCTTGCGTGCTGATCTCAGAAAAAACATGAAAAATGCAAATGCAAATAACTGGATCAAGCTGAATTAAAACAATATCTGGAGGGCATCAACTGTGCTTTTAATGCAAAACCTCAGGGCAACTGTCCAACCTATTAATAAAATCATTATCTTATAATAATTGCATAAACCTGTTAATAATAAAGAAAAACGAGCATGATTATTTCACATGCTACTAAATAAACAATGGAAAAGTTGTTTTCCAAACACTCTTGAAGTAATTAGCATAAATGAAAATAAAATCCACTGCTATACCAACTTTCCACTGCCACAGGCTGTTGTGTTGGTATATTGCTTCTGTTGTGCTTTCATATTTGTAAACAGTTCTAAACTCAGCATGGAACATATTTGTTTTAATGCATACATGCTAATGTTTGTTTTCCACAAAATTAAAATTTGGTTGTTATATACTCACGCTCATGTTGTTTCAAACCCATTTGACTTTCTTTCATCCAAAGACCACAGTATAATTCTTCAGTGGTATTCAGTGGCACCTCTGGTAAATATGATCAAAGATGGCTGTAAAAATAAATCTACATTGTTTATCCTTTTGATCTTTCATTCAAAAAAATCTAAAAAAAATCTAACCTTTCATTGAAGTAAAAAAATTGAAAGTGGGGGGAAACTCATATTATGAAATAAATGTTCTCTCCAAAACACGTTGGCCACAATTATTGGCACCCCTAAAAATTTTTATGAGTGAAATATCTCTGAAGTATATAACCATTCATATTATAACCATACATTTTTACACACCAGGGTGACTAGGAACATGAAATTGTCTAGCTATGATGTCTTGTTTCACAGGAGTATAAATATGAGGAAACACAAAGGCCAAATTCCCTTAATTATCCATCAGAATGAGTAAAACCAAAGAATATAGTTCTGATGTGCAGCAAAAGATTGTTGAGCTTCACAAAATAGAAAGTGGCTGTAAAAAAAAATAGCTAAAGCACTGAATCCCCATTCCCACCATCAGGGCAATAATGAAGAAGTTTCAATCAACTAAAGATGTTACGAATCTGCCTGGAAGAGGACATGTGTCTATATTGTCTTAATGCAAGGCGAGGTGGAGAGTTTAAGTGGCCAAAGACTCACAGATGGAGAATTGCAGAGATTAGTTGAGTCTTGGGGTCAGAAAGCCTAAAAAAAAAATCAAACAAGCCCTATATCACCTCAAATTGTTTGGGAGGGTTTCAAGAAAAATCCTCCTAGCTCATCCAAAAACAAACTCCAGCATATTCAGTTATCAGACACAACTGGAACTTCAAAATGGATCTGGTTCTATGGTCAGATGAAACTATAAAAAAGCTTTTGAGATGGGTTTGGTGCAAACAGGGATAAAAAGTACCCCTGTCCACGGTTAAATATACCGCTGGATCTTTAATGTTGTGGGCCTATTTTTTTTTTTTTTGCTGGAGGTCCTGGACATCTTATTCAGATACATGGTACCATATACCATATATATATATATATATAATGACAACTCTCAGAATAGATTTAAACAGCATTTGTTGATAAGAATGGAATGTACATAGAGTTAGTCTAGGCAGACTAGATCTGATACGCTGCTGCCACTGCATGAGTGAAGGCTACTGCCGAAATATGCACATAAATACAGTGAATAGAATTCAAGCTGCTGTAAGGAATGTAGGGAGAACCCCCTAGCAAATCTAGGCAGGTGGAGCTGGGGAAGGTGGAGGGCTAGGAAAATTCCCATGGCATGCTGTACTGAGTTGAGCCGTTTTGGGACATAAATTCCATTTGGGACGGAAAGGTTACATAGAACAAACAAATCGATTGGCAAAACTGGTCAGCTTTAAGAGAACCAATCAGCTGCTTGGAAGAGTTTCATGACCATGTATATATACCACAAAAATATGGTGCTTTTAGTTATTTTGGGGCTTTACAGCCCTTGGTCACCATTTACTCATCTCCTTTTGCATTCCACTGCAGAAAGATAGTTTTTTGGAACGACATGAGAGTGAATAAATTATAACAAATTTTGTGTTTTGAGTGAACTATCCCTTTAATAGTGACATTTGTAAAGAAACAGTCCTCTTAAGTGTTCAATTTAGTCTCATTCTCATCACTGAGCAGTTCAACAGATTATCTGTAGAATTACATTGAGATTTGAGGGCCCAGAGCGGCATCATCAGGATAAGGCAGGGAATCATTTTTACTACTAAAGAGTCACTTGAATGCAAGCCATCCCAAATGACATATTATTAAAGTGCCTGCCTCTCTCTCATCTCTTCCTTTATATCACATTCTCTCTCTCCCTCTTAAAATTCATGCTTTGAATGCTCATTTGCACTCACAACAACAATGCATCAATCACTGGCAGTCGTAATTAAAAACATAATCATAATCTTCTGGATGGGTTCCTGAGTAGTGTTCAAATCAAACCCAAACATTTGAATATTAAGGGTAGAATATATTGAAAAATAGATTTATTTTAACAAAAATCTGTTTAATTGATAATTAACCATTTAATTCTCACTAGAAAATTCTACTCAGACTTGAAATGCACTTGGATATCCACTTACATTTGATAGAAGCACGCAAACTGTAGCGCAGAAAATCGATTACTGGGAATCAGCAGTGAAAAGGATAGCAGCTCACAGCTGTCTAAAATGCTGAAGAGTTGAGCTGAGAAGTGAATGAAGTAGTAGGCCAAAACATTGACAAAAATGGAACTGGAAAAGAAAGGAACAGAGGAAAGAGGAGTGACGATTTCTGGCGGTTTTCCAGGGCCATATTTAGTGTGTCAACAAGATCAGCCTTTGGAAATATTCACAGATGATATCATGGGAAGGGGCAGAGGTGTTATTGATTTTTCTTCTCATGGCAGTTTATGAAATTTGATGTTTGCACCTACACTAAACAACAACGAGGCACTAATCCCATCTGACATGCATAGAAAAGCAACTGACATTTAAAAAAAAGCAGCAATGAAAAGCTTTGCATGCATACTTTTAGCTTTAATAACCCCTAACCAAATATCAAAAAGCCATATGTCATTGCTATAATTGAATTTGTAATTTACATAACTCTACATTGTTGTTTATGTAGTGAATGAGGGACAGTCATGTTGATGAAGCAAATGGAACTGACCTCTACTTAGTGTGTCACAAGATTAAAATGTAGACTGTTTGAAACTATGATGCCAAATAAGTGATTATTGTATTATTGTATTGTACCATAATCACAGTATGAATATTATGATACAGACAAAAATGCTTCAATGGAAGCAAGAACATCTGACCATCTACAAAGGAGTTCACATTATCCTTGAAATTTAATAGAGCAGAATCTGAAATATCTCTTGTCATAATGTTTCTTTGTTGTCATTTTTTAAAATCCTTAAACTTTCTGTTTTTTCCCCAGGCCTGTTTGAATTTGAATACCAGATTTTCAGTGTGGTCTCAGACGTTTAGTTCCCACTATGGAAGATTCCTGGTCCTTTTTTTTTTTTTACTAGAAAGTGCTTGCTAGCACTTCAATACATTTCTCTAATAAAGAATAAAAGATTTTTGTAGGGTCAGAAATAATCATGCCAGTGCGCATGGAGCCTGGTCCAAGTACTGTATGTCCATGTGCACTAAATTATTATGTCAGGAATTCATCATAATAATTCCTTTTAGGAAGACAGGGTTTTATGTCTGCAATATTGAATGCATTGGAAGTCCTGTGTGCACTGTAAAGTTTATGGCCGCTGTGAGTGCTGGATTATGACCAGGCATATTGAAAAAAAATGGTTTTCCTTCAGATGAATATGCACTTACACACAGAGAAGTATAAATATAACATTTTCAGGCAAGACACAGTTTAAAAAAATGCTGCAAAACACACAAAAGCACAATAATGACAACAGAAGGTCGCCTGTATTTGAGAAATATGTTATGTGCCTGCATTTCATTTCATTGCTTATTTTGCAGAACTCTGCTGGCCTTGAGGGCTTTGGCAGGTGTTTGAGAAAAAAAAAATTTATGCTGAATCACACATAAAAACATTCAAACGGATCAGACACTCCCTCAGCATACACATTTCAATAGTGACTAAAGGCTGACAGACCAGTTAAAACTGAGTAACTTACAGAGTCCATCACAGTCTCACTGAAACCATCTCAAAATTATGAGGGCATAAACGTATATTTAAATTTGGGTTGAGGAACATTTATGCAAGATTGCCATCTAGTGTTCATAACAGGCGTGGACAGCAGAATCTAAAATGGACAAGACATACTTGGAAAAGGAATGCAAGTAAAGCTTATCATTCAAGTCTCATTTGCATTTTAGTGTTTAACACCCCTAAATATAGAAAAGCAAAGATGTATCATTCATAAACTACAACTAAGCCACTGCAGATTAAGGTACCTTCTATTCAAACAGGCAATGAAGTGTTAGATCTGTGGGATTATCCCATCATTTCATTAGGATTATAGACCAGTATGATGAATAAAAAAAAAAAAACGACGGAGTAAAAAAAACGCATATAACGCA
The DNA here is from genome assembly GCA_039654105.1 of Coreius guichenoti. Taxonomy (NCBI): domain Eukaryota; kingdom Metazoa; phylum Chordata; class Actinopteri; order Cypriniformes; family Gobionidae; genus Coreius; species Coreius guichenoti. Next base: position 13,922,890 of record CM077183.1, read on the forward strand.
TTCTTTTCTCTCTGAGGCTCAGTTCTGTCTTTTCTATTATCTTCCGCTATGTTTGAATCTCTAATGTGAAACTATCTATGAGGAGCACTCTTGTAATATTATGATTTTCTTTATTAATTGACTTAACAGATTGACTATGAAATGGGGTCACATAACACTTGGGGCCTATTTCGTTTTGCAAAAAACACTCAATTATCAGCATAGTGTCCCTTATGTATCAAGAAGATGATTGTCAAAGTCTAACTCAGTGTAGGAAACTCAAACTCGTATGTAGCATTCTTTCATACTGAATTTTATGTATCATAGTTAGACTGAGCCTTAATTTGAATGAGAAAAAATACTTTTTTTTAAAGAAAAAGTGCTTTGTATAGAAATAGATAGATAGATAGATATCGTCGGATGCAGTGGTGTAAAGAGCAGCCACTGGACTCTAGAGCAGTGGAGACGTGTTCTCTGGAGAATCACGCTTCTCTGTCTGGCAATCCAATGGACGAGTCTGGGTTTGGCGGTTGCCAGGAGAACAGTACTTGCCTGACTGCATTGTGCCAAGTGTAAAGTTTGGTAGAAGGGGGGATTATGGTATGGGGTTGTTTTTCAGGGGTTGGGGTTGGCCCCTTAGTTCCAAAAAGGAACTCATAATGCTTCAGCATACAAAGACATTTTGGACAATTTCATGCTCCCAACTTTGTGGGAATAGTTTGGGGATGGCCTCTTCCTGTTCCAACATGACTGCGCACCAGTGAACAAAGCAAGGTCCATAAAGATATGGATGAGCGAGTTTGGTGTGGAGGAACTCGACTGGCCTCAACCCGACATGAATTAGAGCGGAGACCGCGAGCCAGGCCTTCTTGTCCAACATCAGTGCCTGAGCTTACAAATGTGCTTCTAGAAGAATGGTCAAAATTTCCCATAAACACACTCCTAAACCTTGTGGAAAGGTTACTCCATATTAAACCCTACGGATTATTAAGAATGTTCATGTGCATGTAAAGGCAGGCGTCCCAAAACTTTTGGCAATATAGTGTAGATAGATAGATAGATAGATAGATAGATAGATAGATAGATAGATAGATAGATAGATAGATAGATAGATAGATAGATAGATAGATAGATAGATAGATAGATAGATAGATAGATAGATAGATAGATAGATCTAGAAAAACCTGTGATGTGATATTAGTTAATAAACTTCATAACATGGGGATCAGTTTCTTTTCGGGTAAAGTACTATATCAAATGATTTGCCAAACATTTTACCATTCCTTATTTATATATGTGATAACATCTATTAGTTCTGTTTCACATTTGATCCCCCGCCCCTAAAGGATGCCAAAGGATGTGATTAAACTGCTTCAGGAAGAGTATTTTACTGTGAATCTTATTGGTAATGACTAATTATTAACGTTCCAAGCCAAAGGATAATGTGTTGTTTAATGCAGCATGTTTAATGAAAATATGTGTTTGCTGTGACCTGTGTTAATGGTTTAAATCAGTGAGTATGCCAGCTTCTATCCATCAGGGTGTGTAAAGTCCTGCAGATGTACGAGTTTCACCACCTTTTTAGGAAATACCACCACAAGAATGTAGAATGAGCAAATTTCCTCTTTCTAATGGAAATGTCACAGCTGATTATCATTTTAAAAGGTCTGTTTTAAACATTTATGTCTGTACCCTTTAATCGCAAGCACATTTTCCTCCAAACTTCCCAATCTAATTAGCATAGTGACTATGCCATAGTCACATAACTGCAAATACATTTAAATAATTTGGCTTTAGATTATATGACTCAAGATGTTCTTCAGTGAAACCCTGGTGGGTTTAATGGATAATGCTGATTTAATAGTCTCTTAGTAAAGTAATTTTTTTTTAGCAGTCTAATGCTTATTGGCCTTTCTTTTAGCTTGTTCCATGTTTTGGCTCATATACATGCACTGAAATATAGTTCATATTGTCCTAAGAAACTCCCATCTGCGAATCTTCAAATTGAAACCATTCAAAACCATTTTAAATAAATCAATAAATATGATGGATCTTTAAACCCTTTAAAAGTGTATTAAAAGTGAATTAATTAATTGAATATTGAAGTAACACACAACTTGAGTGAAAGGTCATGACTGGTTCTTAAAATGCGAGAAGCACAGGAACACTTTTCAAAAATTGTTACATTTATAAAAGCAGTTTTATTATAATTAAAAATGTGTTTTTATTGTATTTGTTCATGTTCCAGCTTGAGCATGACAAGCAATGGCAAACAAATGATATAAAATGTATATTAAATATACAGTCTGCCAAATAACTCTCAAGTTGGCTTATAAAACTCAACCTAATGTTATTTTAGTTTTTACTTTAGTTTTATTATAGTTTTTATAAAAAGCTTTTATTTTTTTACATTTTTGGTTTTCATGTTAATTTTATTTTTTATAATTTTTATAGGCTACCTAATTCCATTAGACTATGTGTTTTGTTTTTTGTTTTTTGTATTACTTTTTAATTTATTTTTATTTCAGTGTTAGTTTTAGTTTGTATTTATTTCCAGTTAATAATTTTAGTGCTTCAACTTAAACTTAATCATTTATAATAAATAGCCTACTGCAATATTCCGCAGAAAAGTAGAATTGTCCGTACTGATTTAATGACTTTAAGTTATTATTGCTGTTTTAGGGCTGTTTTAGGGTTCCTTCCTAGTATTGTAACATATCCAGTAAGCTGTCCTCCAACAGTAGGCATTTCTGCACGCCTGCAGCGTGGCGCCCCAGAGCATGAGCTCTTCCCACCTCGCCGCTTCCTTTATACGCATGCGCGTTGTCGCTCATTGTGTTCGCAAAGATGGCGTTGAGTAAAACATTTGGACAAAAACCAATAAAATTTCAACTCGAGCAAGAGGGGGATTTTTACATGATAGGTTCAGAGGTACGTTTTCTATCTCACAGAGAATCATGCGTATGTTTACACCTGATATGCATTAATGTAGCCATCATATTAACACTAAAACATCTTCTTTGACTTGTCTTTGTTGGTTGTTGCCAGTTAAAGATGCTGATATCTGCATATCGACGTTATGAATGAATGATTAAATGATCAATAGAGCTTGCAATCATCCCCGTTCCTCTATAAAGTGAAGCACTTGCCTATCCGATCTATAAAAGTCAGATTTGAAGTGCGATATTTACATTCGGGCCAGACAAGTTGGCATATAACGTTATAATTATAACAGTTTTTCATTTCAGTAACATGTTAAAGGGATAGTTCACACAGAAAGTAATTATGTGATTATTTATCACATTATCACCCCGTTGTTTCAAACCTTTATGTTTTTTTTGTTTTTTTTTTCTCTCCTCATTGGAGCACAAAAGGAGATGTGAACAATGTTAGGAACTGACAGCCTCAGTCTCCATCTACTTTCACAATGAAAGTGAATGGTGACCGAGAGTTTGGAACAACATGAGAGCGAATAAATTATTTAAAAACTCTTTCAACTTAAACATTAAACTCTGTCACACCATTCACACATGCGTTGAATTCGGAAACTCATACTATTAGTATACTAACGTTACTCTAACTATTTTTAGCATATCTTTCTATGGCAGCGATAGTAAGAGTAGTATGCGGTTCCTAATTCAAATGCATTTCTTTTGAAAAGGGTAAAAACTGGATACACCACCATATTTACCCAGTTGATCAATCTTAAGAAATTTTTTGTTGTTGTTAAATTACAAGTTTTCTGAAAAGTTGTTTAAATATGCAAAAGAGGCATTATCGAATTAAATATAAATTAATTTTCATACATTTCCAGAACAGCAATCTGAACATTGGATAAAGCCAGGTTCAAAATTCATGTTTCATTTTGTTGACATCATTTAAGGGTTTATACAGTGGGGATTTTGGATATCTCTATTAAAAGAGTAAATGCTGTCAACAGCCAGAAAAAAATTAACTATCTTTAGGAATAAAATGTTTGATAAACCAGCATAATATATGAACTAACCTACTATAATATCGATTTGTGTGTAAGTGCTACTGAAGTGGCGATTTCTGGCTCGGTGCAGGAGACAAAAACTAATTTTAAGAATACAGCCTTTAAAGATATGTATTGTATTTGTAACTGAAGAGATAAAATGTAATAAAATAAACACTTAAATGTGTATTTTGGATGTCTTCTTTCCACTAGTCTGAAACAAAGTCATGTTATGGGAGTGAAATTGACCAAAAATGACCAGTGCATGAAAAATCTAAAAAATTATTCAGTGTCTTCCTTCAAACACGTTTAGTATTAACTTTGTCTTTGCATTTTAGGTTGGCAACTACCTGCGTATGTTCAGAGGCTCACTGTATAAGCGGTACCCGTCACTATGGAGACGCCTTGCATCCGTGGAGGAGCGGAAGAAGATTGTAGCATCATCACATGGTAAGCGATTCCTTTCCCTTTGAATGATCTTTTCAGAGTCTTAGGTCAAGAAAGCACCTGTAAGCAGCACCTACCTCATAGTCTCTTAGTCCTGCTTCTGGGCAGCAGTTTGTGCAGTGTTATTTGTGTGTTAGATCATTGTTACACCACTTTAGCCACCAGTGTGACCCTGCTGAAGGCGTCTGAATGTGAGGAGATCTTCGAGGGGAATGATGAGAAGTACAAGGCAGTGTCCATCAGCACAGAGCCTCCGGCGTATCTCAGGTGAGGAGCCTGATGGTCCTCGGTTATGTGATGTACAGGTATAAATAGAAAACAAGAAGTAATAAAAATATAATAAATACAGCATCATGTACTGGGGTTGTTTTTATTATACACAAACACTTCCAGGCAGTTTTGTGAATGGGTTTTTATTTTAGAGCACATTTTATCTATGTATTCTATATCAATTATTTACAAACCCGATTCCAAAAAAGTTGGGACACTGTACAAATTGTGAATAAAAACAGAATGCAGTGATGTGGAAGTTTCAAATTTCAATATTTTATTCAGAATACAACATAGATGACATATCAAATGTTTAAACTGAGAAAATGTATCATTTTAAGGGAAAAATAAGTTGATTTTAAATTTCATGGCATCAACAAACCTCAAAAAAGTTGGGACAAGGCCATGTTTACCACTGTGTGGCATCCCCTCTTCTTTTTATAACAGTATGCAAACGTCTGGGGACTGAGGAGACAAGTTGCTCAAGTTTAGGAATAGGAATGTTGTCCCATTCTTGTCTAATACAGGCTTCTAGTTGCTCAACTGTCTTAGGTCTTCTTTGTCGCATCTTCCTCTTTATGATGCGCCAAATGTTTTCTATGGGTGAAAGATCTGGACTGCAGGCTGGCCATTTCAGTACCCGGATCCTTCTTCTATGCAGCCATGATGTTGTAATTGATGCAGTACGTGGTCTGGCATTGTCATGTTGGAAAATGCAAGGTCTTCCCTGAAAGAGACGACGTCTGGATGGGAGCATATGTTGTTCTAGAACTTGGATATACCTTTCAGCATTGATGGTGCCTTTCCAGATGTGTAAGCTGCCCATGCCACACGCACTCATGCAACCCCATACCATCAGAGATGCAGGCTTCTGAACTGAGCGCTGATAACAACTTGGGTTGTCCTTGTCCTCTTTAGTCCGGATGACATGGCGTCCCAGTTTTCCAAAAAGAACTTCAAATTTTGATTTGTCTGACCACAGAACAGTTTTCCACTTTGCCACAGTCCATTTTAAATGAGCCTTGGCCCAGAGAAAACGCCTGCGCTTCTGGATCATGTTTAGATATGGCTTCTTTTTTGACCTATAGAGTTTTAGCCGGCAACGGCGAATGGCACGGTGGATTGTGTTCACCGACAATGTTTTCTGGAAGTATTCCTGAGCCCATGTTGTGATTTCCATTACAGTAGCATTCCTGTATGTGATGCAGTGCCGTCTAAGGGCCCGAAGATCACGGGCATCCAGTATGGTTTCCCGGCCTTGACCCTTACGCACAGAGATTGTTCCAGATTCTCTGAATCTTTGGATGATATTATGCACTGTAGATGATGATAACGTCAAACTCTTTGCAATTTTTCTCTGAGAAACTCCTTTCTGATATTGCTCCACTATTTTTCGCCGCAGCATTGGGGGAATTGGTGATCCTCTGCCCATCTTGACTTCTGAGAGACACTGCCACTCTGAGAGGCTCTTTTTATACCCAATCATGTTGCCAATTGACCTAATAAGTTGTAAATTGGTCCTCTAGCTGTTCCTTATATGTACATTTAACTTTTCCGGCCTCTTATTGCTACCTGTCCCAACTTTTTTGGAATGTGTAGCTCTCATGAAATCCAAAATGAGCCAATATTTGGCATGACATTTCAAAATGTCTCACTTTCAACATTTGATATGTTATCTATATTCTATTGTGAATAAAATATAAGTTTATGAGATTTGTAAATTATTGCATTCCTTTTTTATTCACAATTTGTACAGTGTCCCAACTTTTTTGGAATCGGGTTTGTATATATGATACATTTTAAATATATATATATATATTACATACACAGTACTGTGCAAAAGTCTTGGGCATGTTAATATTTTCACTAAAAAAATGGTTTTAAGCAAGTTATTTATATCTTTCGCTGTAGTGTATCAGTAGGAAGTATGAGTTTACATTTCCAAACATTCCTTTTGCTGTTAATTGTAATAATCCATTGAGATTTTTGTATGCACAAGGAGTCTGACATCAGCCGGTATGCTCCACACGGAGATCTGAACTCACCATCATCGATTCTGTCAGTGATTACATGAAGACCAAATCCAGAAGAACTGCAGCAACGTCTCCAAGACGCTTGAAGAAACCTACCTGCAAAGCTACAATACTGTGAAAAGTTTAAGGCACTTGTGTAAAAATGCTGTAAAGTGAGGATGCTTTCAAAAATAATGTCATGAATAGATTTTATTGTTCAATTAACTTCTATTAACTAAATCAAATCAATATTTGGTGTGGCCATGCTTTGCGTTTAAAACAGCTTTTGTCCTAGGTACACTTGCACATAGTTTTTCAGGTAGCTTTGCAGGCAGGTTTCTTTAAGTGTCTTGGAGACGTTGCCACAGTTCTTCTAGATTTAGTCTGTCTCAGTTTTTTTAAATTTCTTTATGTAATCACAGACAGACTTAATGATGGTGAGATCAGATCTCTGTGTGGATCATACCGGCTGTTGTCAGACTCTTTATGCATACTAAAATATATATATATATATATATATATATATATACACACCACACACACACACACCGGTCAGGCATAACATTATGACAGGTAAATGACACTGATTATTTCTTCATCACGGCACCTGTTAGTGGGTGGGATATATTAGGCAGTGGTCAGTATCTATCAAAAGTGGTCCAAGGAAGAAACAGTGGTGAACCGGCGACAGGGTCATGGGTGGCCAAGGCTCATTGATGCACTTGGGAAGCGAAGGCTGGCCAGTGTGGTCCGATCAAACAGACAAGCTACTGCAGCTCAAATTGCTCAATAAGATAATGCTGGTTCTAATAGAAAGGTGTCAGAATACACAGTGCATCGCAGTTTAGCCTGTCCACCGCCGAAAGCGCCAACAGTGGGCACGTGAGCATCAGAACTGGACCACGGAGCAATGGAAGAAGGTGGCCTGGTCTGATGAATCACGTTTTCTTTTACATCACGTGGATGGCCGGGTGCGTCGCTTACCTGGGGAACACATGGCAGCAGGATGCACTAGGAAGAAGGCAAGCCGGCGGAGGCAGTGTGATGCTTTGGCCAAATCTGGGAAACCTTGGGTCCTGCCATCCATGTGGATGTTACTTTGACACGTACCACCTACCTAAGCATTGTTGCAGACCATAAACACTCTTTCATGGAAACGGTATTCCCTGGTGGCTGTGGCCTCTTTCAGCAGGATAATGCGCCCTGCCACAAAGCAAAAATGGTTCAGGAATGATTTGAGGAGCACAAAAAAGAGTTCCAAAGAGAAACTGTTCTAAATACTGTTTATATATAATTATCATATATAAATAATTTATATAGAATACATAAATAAAATCTGCTCTAAAATACTTTTGAAAAAATCCAAAATACTAACGTGCCTAAAACTTGTCACAAAAATAGCTATTTGTGTACTATGTAGCCTAAAAGAAAAACTCCAACAGAAAATTATGTTGTTGTAACTCTGTATCTGTAATTTAGGGAGCAGAAGGCGAAGAGGAACAGTCAATGGGTGCCCACCCTACCCAACAGCTCCCACCACCTGGACGCAGTGCCATGTTCCACCACTATCAACAGAAACCGAATGGGACGTGACAAGAAAAGGACATTTCCACTATGGTAAGATGAGTAATGAGAGTTTGACAAGTTCACCCTCTCTGTTTATACTACCATTCATAAGTTTGGTGTCTGTAAGATGTTTTTAAAAGAAGTCTCTTATGCTCACCAATGCTGCAATTATTTGATAAAAAATACAGTAAAAAACGGTAATGTTGCAAATTATTATTATTATTATTACAACTTTAAAGAACTGTAGCCTTTTTTGCAGCCATTACTTCAGTCTTCATTGTCACATGACCCTTCAGAAATCATTCTAAAATGCTGATTATGTGCACAAGAAACATTTCTTATCATCGATGTTGAAAACAGTTGTGCAACTTCATATAATTATTTATTTTTCAAGATTAAAGTCTTACTGACCACAAACTTTTGATTGGTAATGTATATGCCAGCGTACTTCTAAATGTTGACCATTTTCTTCAGGGAAAACTAACCAAAACTGATGCTGTCTGCCTAATATTTCAGTAGAAAATATGTCAACACAGGAAAGAAAATGAGCTCATCAAGCCATTTCACAGGTCTTTAAACATTTCTTAGGTTAGACCTGTCAACAATCATCAGCATGTTACTCAAATCTAAATGTAATTGAGAAATGTAAAACTCTGGATAGTTATTTAAGCAACTGTTGATTGTAACATGATGTTATCAGGGCAGTATCAAACCAGAGGATGTTTATGAAGGAACCAAAACACATTTCCGCTATGTACTTCCCATGGCTGAGTTGTTTTGGGTCAGCAGAAGAAGCAATAGTCCAAAACACTGGCTTGTTATTGCTAAGAGGTTCTTTCAGGTTATGTTGTTTATCGCTAACAGAATCTTTTCTGATTATGTTATGAAAAGCAAATACCCTTGATAGGCTCATTTTTCTTTGGACATGCTGAAGTTCCTTCTTCCTCACTTCCCACACGGAAAGATAACCTGATAAAGGTCCAAATGCTCAGAAAGTTCTCATTTTTAAGACAAACAAAAATTAGCCAGATGTATTTGTGGTTTTAGATCCTCGATTGACCTACATCATCTTATGCCAAGAGGACGTCCTTTTGGGATATTTAGCTGAATGTAATGGCCCTTGCAATAGTGTCAACATACCCTTCTGAGTACTGTGGTAAATGTCAATGGTTGGCTTTAAATGAGACGGTTCAGACTGGAATGCCATCAGCCAGCTGTTGGTTTAAAGCAATGCTCCAGTGTGTCCAAAACAACTTCATTCTGCTGTCATTACTTACAAGACAAGCATTTTAAATCTGTCAAATAATCACATATGTAGGCTGTTAAACATTCAGGATTTGTTGTCAGAAAAGGGCAGGACATAAAGGAAAAATGTGGGCTGTTGTTCAGAGTTTAAGAGCACATGCTGCACACATGGTGCTAATTAATTATAGATTGTGTTTATGGGTCTCTGCTTTCCTTCAATGCATAGTTTCGATGACCACGACCCAGCAGTCATCCACGAAAATGCATCCCAGGCAGAGGTCCTGGTGCCTATCCGGCTGGACATGGAGATTGATGGGCAGAAGCTCAGAGATGCCTTCACCTGGAACATGAACGGTAAGGCGGTAACAAAATACAAAATCTGTTGTTCACTTGTAGTTTTTCAGAAAGCTCACATTTTATGCACGTAATTTTCATGACAGTTAAGCATAATTTTCCCCCAAATAGTAATCACAGTAAGGTGCAAAAATGTCATTCTCATTACTTTAATAAAGAAATGAAAATCATTAAGTTCAGACACAATTTGTCTGTGTGTGTTTTAATGGTGTGAAATATTCTTACAATTGAATGTAAATTTTCTATATATTTTAGTATATTTTCAGTATCTCATGATCCTCCAGAAATCATTCTAATATGCTGAGTTGGTGCTCAAGAAACATTTATTATTACTTTTAATAATAATAATAGTATGTTGAAAACAATATTTTGTGGAAACTGTGATACATTTTTTCAGGATTATTTGATGCATAAAATGTTCAAAATAACAGCATTTGTTTGAAATATAAATCTTTTGTAACTGTCTTTAATGGTACAAACCCGATTCCAAAAAAGTTGGGACACTGTACAAATTGTGAATAAAAAAGGAATGCAATAATTTACAAATCTCATAAACTTATATTTTATTCACAATAGAATATAGATAACATATCAAATGTTGAAAGTGAGACATTTTGAAATGTCATGCCAAATATTGGCTCATTTTGGATTTCATGAGAGCTACACATTCCAAAAAAGTTGGGACAGGTAGCAATAAGAGGCCGGAAAAGTTAAATGTACATAAAAGGAACAGCTGGAGGACCAATTTGCAACTTATTAGGTCAATTGGCAACATGATTGGGTATAAAAAGAGCCTCTCAGAGTGGCAGTGTCTCTCAGAAGTCAAGATGGGCAGAGGATCACCAATTCCCCCAATGCTGCGGCGAAAAATAGTGGAGCAATATCAGAAAGGAGTTTCTCAGAGAAAAATTGCAAAGAGTTTGAAGTTATCATCATCTACAGTGCATAATATCATCCAAAGATTCAGAGAATCTGGAACAATCTCTGTGCGTAAGGGTCAAGGCCGGAAAACCATACTGGATGCCCGTGATCTTCAGGCCCTTAGACGGCACTGCATCACATACAGGAATGCTACTGTAATGGAAATCACAACATGGGCTCAGGAATACTTCCAGAAAACATTGTCGGTGAACACAATCCACCGTGCCATTCGCCGTTGCCGGCTAAAACTCTATAGGTCAAAAAAGAAGCCATATCTAAACATGATCCAGAAGCGCAGGCGTTTTCTCTGGGCCAAGGCTCATTTAAAATGGACTGTGGCAAAGTGGAAAACTGTTCTGTGGTCAGACGAATCAAAATTTGAAGTTCTTTTTGGAAAACTGGGACGCCATGTCATCCGGACTAAAGAGGACAAGGACAACCCAAGTTGTTATCAGCGCTCAGTTCAGAAGCCTGCATCTCTGATGGTATGGGGTTGCATGAGTGCGTGTGGCATGGGCAGCTTGCACATCTGGAAAGGCATCATCAATGCTGAAAGGTATATCCAAGTTCTAGAACAACATATGCTCCCATCCAGACGTCGTCTCTTTCAGGGAAGACGTTGTATTTTCCAACATGACAATGCCAGACCACATACTGCATCAATTACAACATCATGGCTGCGTAGAAGAAGGATCCGGGTACTGAAGTGGCCAGCCTGCAGTCCAGATCTTTCACCCATAGAAAACATTTGGCGCATCATAAAGAGGAAGATGCGACAAAGAAGACCTAAGACAGTTGAGCAACTAGAAGCCTGTATTAGACAAGAATGGGACAACATTCCTATTCCTAAACTTGAGCAACTTGTCTCCTCAGTCCCCAGACGTTTGCAGACTGTTATAAAAAGAAGAGGGGATGCCACACAGTGGTAAACATGGCCTTGTCCCAACTTTTTTGAGATGTGTTGATGCCATGAAATTTAAAATCAACTTATTTTTCCCTTAAAATGATACATTTTCTCAGTTTAAACATTTGATATGTCATCTATGTTGTATTCTGAATAAAATATTGAAATTTGAAACTTCCACATCATTGCATTCTGTTTTTTTTCACAGTTTGTACAGTGTCCCAACTTTTTTGGAATTGGGTTTGTACTTGTGATCAATTTAATGCATCCTTGCTGAATAAAAGTATTAAAAAAAAAAAAAAAAAAAAAACTTACTGACTTCAGTCTTTTGACTAGTAGTGTATGTTTTTGCTTTTCTTTTGCTGTTAAATGCAAGAACCATTCATGCTAAACACATTTAAGTGCAGAAGTGTCTGCTTTTGCATCTCCAGAGAAACTTATGACTCCAGAGATGTTTGCTGAGATCCTGTGTGATGACCTGGACCTGAATCCTCTTACCTTCGTCCCTGCCATCGCCTCAGCCATTAGACAGCAGATCGAGTCCTACCCTACCGACAGCATTCTGGATGAGCAGACAGACCAGCGGGTCATCATTAAGGTGTGTTTTACAGTGGTACCCAAAAGCAAAGAGGGGTTCATTTTGATCATTTTGGACTTAATTAGACTTATTTAGCTGATCAAGGCCTGATTAATATTTGTCTGAAAATGGTCTCTTTGTGGCCGTGTTCACACAGCAGAAGAATACGGTTGTCAGTCCTGTATTTTGAGTCCTTAATACAGTTCCGTTCACACACAGTCCGGCTATTTACGGGAGTGACAAACAAATTCTATAACCAAACTCTCACCTGTAAATTTTCAGGATTCACAACCCCATTCTCGAAAAACCTGCGCTGTGTGAACGGAACCGGACTGGACAACTAGTAGTCTGTCACGTCATACAGTGCGAGAGTGCCGCTCAGCGCTGCACAAACGCCTGTCTACTGTTCGTGTGTGCTTTCGCTTTTGGTAACTTACAGCGATGGAGATATGAGATGTGTGTCATCTGAAGGTTTTAGATCCAGTCACTGTTCTCCACCAGAGCTGCTCCTGTCAGTTTTGTGTTGTACGCGTGACTCAAATGCTCCGCTCTTCAACAGGGTTGCACAGACTAGTTGACTTCATGCCATGCCATGATGCTTTAAGCTTGACATCGACTAGTCGCTGATCATGGTCTATAGAGGGCGCAACAGGATACGAAATCTTTGAAGTCTACTTTTCACGCTCCGTTTCCAAACAGTTAAAATGAAAAATAAAGGCATACTCAGAGAGTGCTCCACAAGATATGTTTGATTATACCATCTGGATGTTCAAAATTGATCGGGAGAATGCACGTTTTAAACAGCTTATTGTACAGGTAAGTTAATCGCCATTAGTTCTAAACTAATGCGTGCTGCATTGTAACGCACACACATAGAGACAGCGACTAGTCTAGTCGACTCGACTTTCATCACATAAATGTCGGCTTTAAAAAATCTGAAGTCGTTCAACCCCTACTCTCCACCCAGATATAAAAGCCACTGTCAGTTAATGAAGCTTTTCATTAACTGACTTTTCAGTTTTATGGACATTGGCATCTTTGGTCGCCATCACTGTGGTTACTGGTTAGAGAATACAGGCTTGACTCCTATTGCACGTTCGTACAAACAGTATTCGAGGCGCTACTGCAAGTTTCTGTTTGAACGGGACATTTCGAGACTCAAAGCTGTAAGTAAATGCGGTTGTTAAACCCAAAAACTAACAGTGTGAATGTAGCCTATGTTGAAAACAGGTCAAACATAATGCATGTGGTTAATTCTGTTGCTGACCTGCATTGTGCTTTCAGCTAAACATTCATGTGGGGAACATCTCTCTGGTGGACCAGTTCGAATGGGACATGTCAGAGAAGGAGAACTCGCCAGAAACGTTTGCTTTGAAGCTCTGCTCTGAGCTGGGCCTCGGAGGAGAGTTCGTCACCACCATCGCCTACAGCATCCGCGGACAGCTCAGCTGGCACCAGAGGACGTACGCCTTCAGGTGGGCAACACACATGCACTTCCAGTACTGGCCAGTGGGTTAATGCTCAAGTTCAAATTATTCTTTTGCTTTCTCATATACACAAGCACAAAAGGTGTTTATTCTGCTTCACAGTATGTGAAAACTATTGATATAAAATTTGTGTGCCTTTTAGTTTCAGGATGATGATGATGGTCCATTTTTATGCAGTAGTCCATAGATTATGTAGTTTCATGGTTTTTTGATGCACAAGCCTCTCTAGAAACACTGGATTCCCTATAGTCATTTTAGGACAGTTTCTTGTTTTCAAAATCACTGCTTGCTGACATGATCTCCAAACTCATTTATAAACCGTACAGTGAGTGTAAAGGAACACTCGCTGTGGTTTTCCCTCTGTGGCTCACTGTTGAGACATGATTTGTTTTTTAGTATTTATACAGCCACTTCACTGCCATAAGGCGGAGAATGAATTATTTCCCTAGCCTGTAATATTGCCTTGGAATTTACCCATGAATCAGTAGGTATTTTGTAAACAGACTGAGAACCTATTCAGTTTTCACAGAAATATAAAAAAAAAGAAAAACTATGCATGCCTTTAAAATGATCCAACTTCTTTGAGTGTAGATTACATTTTTTTTTCACTAACCACAAAAACTTATTTACCAATGAGAAAGATGCTTATATGGGTTATGTGTCTGGAATGGCATTATAATCACTGTCAAGCAAGGAGCTATAAAACTCATAGCAGCCACAAACAAGTGGAGTAAAAAGAAGTGATATGGCATTTTCAAGTAATAAGAAGTTAATCAGTAGTAATAAATGTTTAAGTAAACTTATTAAATATATAAATTAATTTTATTCATGCAATAAATTGAAATCGAAAGTGACAAATTTGTTACATGATTTGTCTTAAATTCTATTGAACTTTCTGTTCATCAAAGAATCCTGAAAATAATATATAAAAAAGTTTCCAGAAACATATTAAGTAGCACAAGTGTTTTCATCATTTATAATAATATTATATCAGCATATTAGAATGATTTCTGAAGGATCATGTGACACTGAAAACTGATGCTGAAAATTCAGCTTTGTCATCAGGAATAAATTACATTTTAAAATATATTAAAATAGAAAACAGCTATTTTTAAATTGTAATATTTCACAATATTGTTGTTTTTACTGTATGTTTGAATAAATAAATGCAGCCTTGGTGAGCAAAAGAGGAGACTTTACAAAAAACTTTACAACCCTACATTTTTGCATATAATATTTACATTGATATCTATGCTTGTTTGTGCTGTTTGACCTGTATCTGTATATCCTGTGTGTCTGTAGAAATGTCTGGGGCCTGATTCCATTTTAAACAATGATTTACTGTGTTATAAGGTCATATGAAGTGGAATTTCCAATATGTGGTCATATACACACAAACACACATGGCATATCTTGTTTACGCCACTAAATTGAGACCATCTTTAATGCGGTCTGGGCCATCCACTGGTTCTTTACAATCTCATTTATTTGTCCGACAGCAAGCAGACAAATGTTTAAGCATTGTGACTTCTCTTTATTGTGCCCTAAAGTAGTTTTATGTTTCTCTTTTCTTCCGTTAGTTATAAAGTAACTACATTTTCTCTCTACATTGATTTTTGCTTCCATAATGATTCATAATTCAGTTGCTTTTCTCTTGCATGGCTTGCAACCTTACTTTTGCCTTTTAGAGGTCAGGATTTGTGGGGGTTAGCATTACATTTTCACCATGAGATCATGCTGTCTGTTGATCATAGGTGAAAATGATACATTATTTGCTTTGTGGTTCAGTTAACATGTTACAAGATCGAGTTTTTGTGATTAACTTCATTGCTTTTTGTTTTTGCTTTGCTATAACCTTCTAATTGTTTGCTTCTCCCACTGTCCAATAGGTCTGATTTCAGGTCAATATACTTCAAAATTTCTTGATCTTCTCTCCCTCTTACCCCCACGTTTCATACCCTGGGAAGCTGAGTACTTTCATCTTTACTTCATGTATTTTTTTTAATATCTTTGCAGGACTTGTCCCTGTATATGCCTAATGCAGTTTTCCTCCTAAAAAATGACATAGTATAAACCTAGTGATACCAGAACAGACAGTGGTTTGGTGACTGCTCTGTTTGACCCCTGCATGTGCTGCCACAGCATGGCTTTGATTTCTGTATGATGGTTAGAAGTAAATTGTATGATTTACACTGCCGTTCAAAAGTTTTTGATCGGTAAGATTTGTAATATTTTTAGAAGTCTCTTATACTCACCAAGGCTGCATTTATTTTATTAAAAATACTAAAAAAAAAACTAATAGTGAAATATTATTACAATGTAAAATAACTGTTTTCTATTTGAATATATTTTTAAAATGCAATTTATTTCTGTGATGCAAAGCTGAATTTTGAGCATCATTACTCCAGTCTTCAGTGTCACATGATCCTTCAGAAATCATTCTAATATGATGATTTGCTCAAGAAACATTTGATCATTATCAATGTTGAAAACAGTTGTGTAAAACATTTTTTTTTCAGGATTTTTTGATGAATAGAAAGTTCAAAAGAACAGCATTTATTTTAAATATAATCTTTTGTAACATTATAAATGTCTTTACTGTCAGTTTTGATCAATTTAATGCGTCCTTGCTGAGTAAATGTATTAATTTCTTTAAGTGCTTTCCCAAAAAAAAAAAAATAAATAAATAAATTCTTACTGACCCAAAACTTTTGAATAGTAGTACAATGTTGCAAAGGCTTGCTATTTCAGATAAATACTGTTCTTTTGAACTTTCTATTCATCAAAGAATCCTAAAAAAATGTTTTACACAACTGTTTTCAACATTGATAATAATCATAAATGTTTCTTGAGCAGCAAATTATCATATTACAATGATTTCTGAAGGATCATGTGACACTGAAGACTGGAGTAATGATGCTGAAAATTCAGCTTTGCATCACAGAAATAAATTACATTTTAAAATATATTCAAATAGAAAAGTTATTTTACAATTTAATATTATTTCACAATATTACTGTTTTTTTTTTTTGTGTGTGTATTTTTAATAAAATAAATGCAGCATTGGTGAGCACTTATTCTAAAAACATTAAAAATCTTACCGATCAAAAACTTTGAACGGCAGTGTATATAAATAGTTTTCCTTAAGTTTAATAGATATTTCTAGATATCATTCATCACCTTTGTGCCTCAGTGATCATCAATGAACCATTATTGGTCTTCCATGATGTTTAAGTCATGCTGTCCACTTCTGACTCCATCTGGCTCATTTCCTGTAGTGAGAACCCATTACCAACGGTGGAGATTGCCATTCGGAACACAGGTGATGCCGACCAGTGGTGCCCTCTGCTGGAGACCCTGACAGACGCGGAGATGGAGAAGAAGATCAGAGACCAGGACAGGAACACAAGGTGAGAAAAATGCTCAAATTAGACCTTGCCTTTTATTTATTTGTTTTAAATTAATATTATTTATAATGAATTCCTATGTATTGCACTTGAATAATATTCCTTTTTTTATTTCACAGGCGTATGCGGCGACTTGCCAACACCGCCCCTGCCTGGTAAAGACAGGACGTTACTGATGCTGCCACTCGATAAGCTCACAGTCTCTCGAAGGGCCTCAGGGTTGCTGGAGGCCTTTGCACAGATCCACACAGCTCTAGATAACATTCCTCCAGCCTTCTGACCTCCTCAACTCACACAGCATTACACACTTTCTTAATACCAGGCCTTTAACCTCTGATCCTGCATCAGCCAGGCTTTACAGCGCTCATGGAGGCTGTTCGGAACACCTCATTAGAATGCCTGTCGTTGCCGTTTCTCTGGTCTCCAGTTATAGAGACTGCTGTCTAGTCTGGTTGTAAGAACAGGACATTGAGAACGTTTGATTGAGTATTGTGTTTTTCGTTAAAGGTGCTAATGCATACTATGAACTTGACTTGCTTTTTTTAAAATAAAGACAATGGCAAATTGTATTCTTATGGTTCTCTGTGTATACATTTATATAAATATATTATTATTATTATTTATTTTTATTATGTATAGTGATCTCACAGTCATGGAAAACCTCTAAATAATTCTAAAAATAATAAAATATTAAAGAAAATATTTTAATTATTAAATGTTAATATAATAATTATTATTTCCAGGAATCATGGAAATGAATAAAATCTTAATTTTATTTTAATTTATATAGTGAATGTTATTTTTTAATACTCCGCACTAAGATGTCATACCGATTCCTTGCTTAAAAGCTGTGGGAAATATTAATTTATCTTGGTTTATATTGGTATGCTTAAATAAGTTTCAGCAGCCATTTAAAGGGATAGTTCACCCAAAAATGAATTATTTACTCACCCTCAAGTTGTTCCAAACCTGTATGAATTTCTTTGTTCTGCTGTACACAAAGGAAGATATTTGGAAAAATGCCATTGACTACCATAGTAGGAAAAAAAATACTATGGTAGTTAATGTGGGGCGAGATCTGCTTGGTTACAAATATTCTTCCAAATATCTTCCTTTGTGTACAGCAGAACAAAGAAATTTATACAGGTTGTTCTGTTGTATGCCATCTCATTCTATGCATCAGCTGGGCCCAAAATCTGTTCTCATCACCAGATACGTCATGCACAAAGGACCGCTTGCTTCAGTTTCCAAAGCATTCTTTTGAAATGTGAGATGATGTGTCTTTAATGTGTATGGAAACTGGAAGCAGTTCAATCAAAACCCAGAAAGCCCTCATTAGCCAATGCCTGTAATAGATTATGCATTCCCATAACCCTGTGCCAGTCTATCACAGCACATGCAATTGGTGGTTCTATAAAAAGTAATGGAAATAAATGCAGTGGAGTTCCAACCCCCTTGACCTTTGTTGTGCGCTTAAGCAGGTATCAATGACATTCTATTCTTGATAAAAGTTCATGAAGCTTTTCAAGCAAGCACTAACATACACTGAGTAAACAATAGGTCTATTTCAGACTTTTTACTGTATATGTGCTTTGTGTTCGCTGAATATTTGCTACCTATAAAATAGTTGTAAATGGATCATACTGATGCAATGTAGGTGCTTTACCTGCTCATGTGTTACTGCATACAGAGAACTCAAAGTTATATTGTTTACACTTTCTTTCTTTCCATTATTAGGATGCTTCTCTTTTTTGCAATTGACCACTAAAACCAAAGCACAAGCATCTCTGTGACTGTGATGGGATTTTATGCGTGACTAAAGTATAACAAGAAAACACTATTATAGGCTAATAGGCTACTGAAGTAACTACTAGTGCTGGGAAACCACAATGAAAAAGATTTTTCACAGACACAGCATTTCTGAATTAGTCAAACTTAGTTTAAACAGTTCACTAAAGATTCTACCAGTAAACAAACTAGTTAAGGGTTGGAAAGAATTGCTGCCATTTTCCTATGTACATTGCAGCTTTGACAAATATCACCTTGTAAGTTTGAAGAAAGTGAATTTCACGTGCAATAATCAAGAGGCGCATCCTCGCTAATCGCTAATCTGATTGTCAAGATAGCTTGTACCTGAACCTATTTAAACCCACCCACAAAACTGCATAGACCTTATTCAGAGCAGCGCCATGGCAGGTATGAAAGCGAGGCTGTGAGGGATAGACTTACCGTGTTTTCAATGGCATCCACTGTAAAAAGCTATTAGATCACTTATAATTTTCCATAGCTCGTTGTCGGGAGTTTTTTGTCTACTGAAATTTCTTGGAAAAATATTTTTGCAGTGTTTTGTCAGCAGAACAATCCAAAAACTTATGCAAGCATGGGTGGGAGCTTCAGAGCAACTGCAAAAATGAAAGACCTTTTTTAGATTATTCTAGTCAAAATGGCTGAATAATGACAAAAACAATCACATGTAGTATGATTAAATTGCTTATTGGTCACTTTTAACCAATATGTGGTGCTGTTACCAAATTGATGTTGTGTGGTCAGTGTGAGCAGTCAATGACATACAAAGTCATACAAATTTGGCAAAGCTTTGCTGTGTTACAGCCTCAGAATCAGCTTGGCACCATGCCATCAAATTCATTGATGCGTTATTCGAGAAAGGTTTGGTCAACCAAAAAGCTTTTAACAACTTTTGGGCAGTATGGTCTGAAGATGATCTGAGACAATTTTGGTGAAAATCGAAACAACGGTCTAGGAGGAGTTCGAAAAACTAGGATTTCAAATAAATTCAAAATGGCAGACAAGAAGTTCGACCGAATATGGCATCATTGTTCTCAGTATGACTCAAGGAATATATCAAGATCAGTTCCATTAAAATTGGCTAAATGAATCAAAAGCTATTAGAATTTTTTGAAATTTCATTTTAAATTTTTATTTTTTGAGTACATTCACAGCATGGTCCTGATGACACAAACCAAGTTTTGTAATGATATGCTAATGCTTTATGACAAAATTCAAAATGGGCAATGCCCAAAATGGCTGATATTGGAAAATTGGACATCATCTGACTCGGTTTTATGATTTTTGGGCAAAATGTTCAGAAGTTATAAGCAAAAATAACCATTTTTCATATCTCCTGAGGTGGTGGTGCTGTGCCAAAACGCTGCATGTAGCCGCAGGTCATGCTTGTGATGAAATGTACGAAGACTCATCTCAATATGCTAAAGCATTGAGGAGATATACCCTCACATCCAATTTGGCGTTCTCTTCATTGGATTCGTTTGCACGTTATTCGAGAATCGTTATTCGGGTTTATCAAAAACTTTTTGTCAGCATGGTCTGAAAATAATCTGAGCCTATTTTGGTGAAAATCAGACGAACAGTCTAGGACGAGTTCGAAAAAGTATGTTTTTCAGAAAAGTAAAAATGGTGGAAAAGGAATCAGAGGAAAAAATGTATTTGTTTCTAGCCCTTACGGTTCAAAAGTTATTAGCACAAACGTAAGTGAAACTTTGGACAGTTGGTGGCGCTAGAGGGATTGAGTTAGAGACTCCAAAATTGCTGTGGTTAATGTTCAGACTCTCTTCTATCAATGTGCCAAATTTCACAACTTTTTACCATACGGTTCTATGGGCTGCCATAGACTCAAGAGCGGAAGAAGAATAAGAAAACTAATGTATACAATAGGTGCCTACGCACCTTCGGTCCTTGGCCCCTAATAACAGTACAACCCACTGAAGAGCGGTAGCCTATGTCTGTCCCTCACAGCCTCGCTTTCATTCCATTGCGCTGTAAATAAGGCCTTTTGCTTGCTTGTCCTTAATCGAACGAAAAAATTGGACATTCCAGTCTTATGAAGATCAGCTATCAGGAGAGGTTGTCAGTACGTGATTAACAAACTAAAAAACTGTCTCTTTGTTGACTTTTTATCAGATCATGATTCAGACTGATCAGGATTTGGACCAGTCATTATTCTGAATAGTTAGTAATCATTAAAAGCCACATGTTTTTCAGTTGCAATGTTCTCTGTGATTTATAGGAAATATGTCAACATACAAACAATCTGCTTTTTAATTTAATAAGAGAAATATTGCAGGGGTCGATCGGGTCGGCTGTGTGCGCATGCTTGTGGTTAGACCTGTGTAGACTTGTTTTATCCTGAAGGCAAACGTCCTTCTTCAAGTTCAAAATGCAGACATGTGTTTTACAACATACTCTTAGAAGTAGTACGTGTATACCTAACCGCAGCACTTTAAGACGTCTGGTACAGCGTCTGGCCTCAGTGACTACTGAACAACAAAACAATGGCACTTCATTAATAGAAACATGAGTGGTGTTGACTTGTGCAACTCAGCAACTGATATAATGGGTTCTGGCTGGTTGCTAGTCGTCAGAGTATTCTGGGCGTTTTTTTAGTGTTAGAAAACCTTGAAAATGAATTCATTTTTGGAGGACGTAATATACATAAACAGAACTAGAGGCTTTTGAATGAAAAGCATAGAACACAAAAATACTTCTGAAATGTTTTGACTGTTAAAGAGCCTGGTAATCAGATTTAGTGTAAGACTTTCTACAAAAGGTCAGAAAAGTGGCTTTCTACGGTGAAAAAAACACAAAGCCACTCTTATGACTGGTGAGCCCATTCAGTAAGCACGATTACGAACAGATTCTGTTTCAGATCCTTGATAACACGAGGATCTGGGTTTGCGTTTCGTCCAAAGCAGCCCGACATCTGTACTCACTAAAGTGAAACCCTACAAAACGTGTTAACTTGGCGAAGGATGGCGCCAACAGATGCTTCACATAAAACGGAACTGAAATAGTGATGTCATCATGTTGCAATGTCATTGTGTTACAAATTTGCTCTGTGTGATAGAAGCGGGGGAAAGGGGAATTACAGTCTGAAAACAAGCCAAGACGGCAGGATTCTGGTATTGTCTCGGCAGGAGGGTCTGCGGAACAGCCGTCTTCCATTTCCATCCTGAAACCTCTGACAGGACATATTAGAACCAGACCGTTGAGGATGGGATGGACAATTTTGGCCGTTTTTACTTCACCACAATGTTATTTCCATCACATTTCATGTGATATATTGCGTCTGATAACATTCTGTGGTGGAAATGACATTTAAAACATTTTTGGAATAAAATTTAATTTTAAAAATATCAAAAAAATATAAATAAAATGTTTTTTAAAGGGATAGTTCACCCAAAAATGAAAATTATCCCATAATTTACTCACCCTCAAGCCATCCTAGGTGTATATGACATTCTTCTTTCAGACGAATACAATCGGCGTTATATTAAAAAATTTCCTGGCTCTTCCAAGCTTTATAATGGGAGTGAATGGCAGCCCAAAATTTGAAGCCGAAAAAAGTGCATCCATCCATTATAAAAGTAATCCATACGGCTCCGGGGGTTTAATAAAGCCTTTTGAAGTGAATCAATGGGTTTTTGTAAGAAAAATATCCATATTTAAAACTTTAGTAAAATATCTAGCTTCCGGCGGACCGCCTTCCGTATTCAACTTTCAAAGAAAGTATAACGCCTCTCGCAGTTTAAAACGCTTGCGCTACGTCCGACGTCATCGTCGCACCAGTTAAGTTGAATACGGAAGGCGGTCCACCGGAAGCTAGATATTTTACTTTAATATTTTTTTGTACAAAAACCCATCGATTCTGATTATATTCGTCTGAAAGAATGTCATATACACCTAGGATGGCTTGAGGGTGAGTAAATCATGGGGTAATTTTCATTTTTGCGTGAACTATCCCTTTAAATTCAAAATATTTTCCAATATATTTAAAAAAATGAAAAATAAAGTTGATGTTTCATAAAAATTAACATTTCGAACATAAAAGTAACCGAAGAAACACACAAACACTGATAATATTACAAACAAGCTGTAAAGAAAAGTCATTTATGAGCAAAGGGTAAAAAATTTGCAAAATAAATAATGAAGACATAGTGAATAATTTCCAAGACTTTAATGTGATTCTCATATAAAAAAAATAAAAAATAAAAAGTCAGTTTGCTTCATAAAAATCAACTTTTCAGACATAAAAGTGACCGAAGTTGAAGAAACACACAAACACTGATAATATTACAAACAAGCTGTAAAGGAAAGTCATTTAAGAGCAAATGCTGTATGCAGAACCTTTGATTATTCATAATATCAAATTATCTCTGAAATGAGCCCAGACAACAGATAATTAGACAGAATACTATAAAAAAAAAAAAAAAGAGAAGCTTTTACTGGAGCTGGAAATATAATACAATTCTTTTTACAAAATATTTACACAGTAAATGGATCATTAAAAACAATAACGAGAAATAATTGATTACATGTCAAAAATGATAATAACAGTGAATGAGAATCAAAAAATCCTTAGATCAAAAGCCATCATTACCCAGGCCATAAGGATTATATACCTCAGTAGCCCCACTATGCAAAAAGTTTGATTGGAATTACACAACATATGCACCAGTGACCTGCACTGTATACATATACATTATCACTATTGAAGAACAGGTCTTCATAAGTCCTTTACAGACTTGGACATTCACACCGACAACAATTGTTACATTTCCATTTCTCATTGAAAATGAATGAAATCGCTGTCAGTGTGAACACCCTAAATGCTGAAAGTGCAGCATCAGTCATGGGTCTACACTGTAGTTCAGGCCCTTCAATGCTTCAACAAACAAAATTATAAAAATGTTCAGCTAGCTCTACTTGGTTACTAAATTTGTATCACCTATATTTGTACCAGAAGTGCCTCTGAACTTAAACTGCTAATGTAAGTAAATATGGGCACTTTTATTTTGAAATATTTAGGGCATTAAAGTAATCTTCCAGATTTAATACACATTCTAGCAACAGCACCTGTGACACGCTGTCTATTGCCAGTTCTTCCACGCATTCCCACCACTGAAAGGACAATTTAGATAACGTTACAACTCAAATAGCACATTTTTATGGAGGAATTAGTATTTGTATTAGCATGCACCTCAGTAAAACCATGAGCTTCTCCTTTCTGCTTTAAACCCTTAGGAATCACTTGCCTTATAGACTTCCATTTTAAGTACATTATAGTTAATGCATTTTTTTGATTGCAAAATGATCTTCTGTGGTAATCAACAGCATGTCACTGTTTTTTAAAAAATCTATTAAATTCTTTAATTTTGTAAAATAATTTATCTAATGGCACAATATGGTATTTTGCTCAAAAATGGCTGTTTTCCTAACACTATCAATGCTGGCAAAATATACAAATAATAAATAATCAAGTACACAATACGTACGAAAAATATTTTAAGGACAGAGTTTCCTGCTTTTCCTGAGAGATGAGAGTTAATGTGTTGCAGATGAGACGCAACAGTCAATTTCAGTATATGGTTAAGTGGCGCAGATGTAGCATCTTGAGTCACAGACTGAGTAGATACACAGTATCTGCTTGAAACCACAGAAAAGTGTTTAATCCAGTGGTCAGATATGGAGACTGCATATCTAACACTTTACCTGATTTTAAAAATAACCCTGCTCGAATAACTACACTAGAGCTTGATTGGTTCAAAACTGTCTGTGGGGTACTAGTTGCACTAGGTGTGTGAAAAAGATAATTGATTTAGCAACTAATTTGCTAGTTATGCCTAGTTGCACCCATGATTCATCAATACAGGGCTGCAGAACAACCGAAGAAATCCATGCCAATATATCGTGGGTATCCTTCCAGCACCCTCACTTCCACTGGGTCAAACTTCCAGTACTGCTTTCCTCTCAAGAAGTGGGCGAAGCCTGTGGCGAGATAAGGAACAAAGAATGACTCTTTCATTTTCATCAAGAATAACCTTTGTAACATCAAAAACATTTTAGAAACAATGACTACGTTTACATGCACCCTCATAATGCGTTTATAATGAGATTTAGGCAATACTGTGATTAAACTTTACCTCATGTAATCACAATACTTCAAATTGATTAATTGAATACAGATCAAATTGATTAATCTCATAATCCTAGTAACCATATTCATAGTACAATATGTGGCACGTTCTGATTTTAATTGTAAGAAACAGGCATGTAAACATTTAAATTGCATCTATTCCACTTTGACCAAAGTGTGCATGTGCTTGTGTAACCGGTCCCACTCGACCTGCTCTGAACGGGATTCAAACCGGAGTCTCCAGCGTGGGAAGCGGGCACGCTAACAAGGATGCTAAAGACCACAGCCTCTCGTGTCAGTCGCTAGCGCGCCTTTTCAGGCCAGGGGAGTGAGGTTTACACGCACGGCTCTTACTGGCCTACATCCGTTACACTCACCCCCCTAAACCTCACTCCCATCTGGGTCACGGGACCAAATGTAACCGGTCCTACTTGACCCGCTCCAAACGGGCTTTCAACCGGGGTCGCCGGCGTGGGAGGCGCGCTAACAAGGACACTAAAGACTGCAGTCGCTAGTGCGCCTCTTGAGGCCAGGGGAGTGAGGTTTGTACTCGCAGATCTTACTGGCCTACATCTGTTACACTTTTCCCCCTAAACTTCATTCCCATCCGGGTCAACGGCACCAAATGTAACCAGTCTTACTCGACCCGCTCCGAGCAGGATTCAAACCGAGGTCTTCGCCGTGGGAGGTGGGCACACTAACAAGGACACTATAGACCGCAGTATATAGGATCACTCGCTAATGGCCTATGTCCGTTACACTCACCCCCCTAAACCTCACTCCCATCTGGGTCCTGGCACCAAATGTAACCGGTCCTACCTGACCCGCTCCAAACGGGCTTTCAACCGGGGTCGCCGGTGTGGGAGGCGCGCTAACAAGGACACTAAAGACCGCAGTCGCTAGTGCGCCTCTTGAGGCCAGGGGAGTGAGGTTTGTACTCACAGCTCTCACTGGCCTACATCCGTTACACTTTCCCCCCTAAACTTCATTCCCATCTGGGTCAACGGCACCAAATGTAAACAGTCTTACTCGACCCGCTCCAAGCAGGATTCGAACCGGGGTCTTCGCCGTGGGAGGTAGGCATACTAACAAGGACACTACAGACCGCAGTATATAGCATCAGTCGCTAGTGGCCTACGTCCGTTACACTTGTGACGTACACGAATGACGTTGTCATGTGCAGATTCATAAACAGTGGTATTCATTTTTAGGTTGTGGAAGAAACTGAGTTCATGTTGAAAACGTTGCGTGACATGAATATAATAAAGTATATTGATGGGGATTGGGGTATGTGAATAATGGCGGTAAAAATAACCACAATTCTTAGTGAATAATCAGAATGTAAGCATTAGTGAAGAGGTTTGCTTGTGTCATGTAAACATCTTACTCTGAGTAATTTGAAATAATCACATTATTGGTGCACATTTAAACATAGTCCATGTCTCAGTGACAACTGTACCAAGTCGGTCCTGGAAAGCAGCGTCAATGTCATCTGGTATGCCTCTCCAGTCCCTCATGCTGCGAGGGTGGATGCTGTCTACACGGTTTTCCTTCAGGTTGAATCGCCAGTAGCTTCCTTTTTTGAAGAAGTAGATCTTCTGGGCCTTATCTTCCCCCCACATAAGGGCTGCCTGGATGTCGTTCACTGCTAGACCCAGTCGGCGTACAGAGTCCGGCCCTGTGATCTGCCGCTCTGCATCAAACACCCAGTAACTCTGGCCTACAGAGAGAATAGTGGGTGAGAGAGGTTACATTAAATAGCGGCTGATGAATTTTCCATTCATTATGAACGCTTGTTTTAGTTTACTAGATTAAGGTTGCTCAGTTTACAGGATAATTAGGGCAACAAAGGATATCTGGATTATAAAGTGCAATGCATGAAATGCATGCTTGGAATTGCAGGATTTCTATATTTAAGGAATATTAAAGGAATGTTAGGGGTTCAATACATCACAGCATCTGTGACATGCTATAAAAAGTAAAAAAGGTAAAACAAATTGCCATTGTAAAACAAAGTAAAATAACAAATGATAAACAAGCAAGCAAACATAACATCTACACAGTTTCAAATGTATAGCTGCAAAACTTAAAAATGTAGGTTATACCCCATATTTCAACTACTGTCATAACCATGTAAAGCAATAAACACGATAAATTTCATGCAATATGCACAAATACTTATACCAGAAAATGACTGTTTACATGAAGAAAAATCCAGCCAAAAGAAATATGCCATTACACTAGCCAATTCCCTTATACCCCACCTCAGTCTGTCTCTTTCTCTGGTATCTTCTTAATTAACATTTTTAGACATTTTTTTTTAAATATTATTTGCTGGGGTTATTCCCAGATCTCTCTTGTAGTCAAACAATTTACGCTTTTGAGTAATTTGACACTGCATGTTAAGAGATCTAGTTTGCTTAGAGCAATTTCTTCATGATTTGTTTTGGCACCAGTGCTCCCATGAGAAAACCACCACAGAATCCATCATTTTCCACCTACACTACCATTCATTCATTCATTCATTCATTCATTCATTCATTCATTCACTCATTTATTCACTGAAAGACATAATTTTTTTTTATTCAGCAAGGACATTAATTTGATCATAAGTGAGAGTAAAGACATTTACAGTGTTACAAAATATTTCTTTTTTAAATAAATGCTGTTCTTTTAAACGTTCTGTCCATCACAGTTTCCACAAAAATATTAAGCAGCACAACATTCAACACTGATAATAAGAAATTTACTGTTGAGCAGCAAATCAGCATATTAGAATGATTTCTGAAGAATCATGTGAAATTTTTATCCAAAGTAGCAAATTTAACATGTGCAAAACTGGAATATCGCACATAAACGTTTGCGAATAAATCACAGTTTCCATCCAGTGAGTGGAAGAAAACAAAATCGTCACTTCCTGATAAACTTCCTTCACTAAATATCACAAAAAAAATTGGAAAATCCACTGCCCTTATGAAAAAGAAGTTTATTCAAGTGTTCTATTAGTATACTACTTTTAAACAAAAAATAAGAAAGTATACTTTCAGTCTACTTTTTATATACTTCTCAGAAATATACTTAAAATTGCACTTAAGTATACTTGACTTATACTGACAGAAAAGTCTAAGTATATTTGGCCTATACTTGTACTCAATCTTTTGATTGAGATATACTTAAAAGTATAATTAAGTATTCAATACTTGGCTTGTAATTGTGTTTAATCTTTTGATTGAGTAGCCTATTAAATATACTTTTTACATAGTTTTACATATAGTCTTATTAAACTTACATTGTTTGAAAATGTAAGATTTACATCTAGATAATTGATAGAAAACAGATATGTTCCTAATTCTGAATTTTTGTGTAGGCTAGTCCACTGGTAGTGTACATAGGAATTTACTTAAAATCTACTTTGACTGACTGAATTTTCCAGCTATCCTTGTTTTCACTGTTATACGGTAGGGGGTGCTATGACACATCTTCTAGTACAGAATCTCAGGATCAAAATACAGGAAAGAAGAAGCTGAAACAAGTGATAGAAGGTGGATCATCAAACATTAAACAGCATGTAAATCAAAACTGCCTAATGTTACTGAATGAAATGTCGAACCCATGAAGAGGAAACGACTGTGAAGCTTTGGTGGTGTTGATGGACTTGATCTAATCCATCTGTGTTTTGATCATCGTTCTGAATCTGATCAAGGCGTAGTCTTTGACAAAAATGTGATTTTCTCAGCTTTTTGTTTAAAATGTTGCCTTTCTTTATGAAACTTACCCACATTCAAGTGTTGATAAAAAAGGATGCATGAAGCAATAATAAAATGTTTTTAAAATTAGTTAAAGTACAGTTAAAGGTATACTTCAAGTATAAAAAAAATTATATTTACATTTGAATATAGTAGTATACTGAAAGTGCAAAAATAATATATAAATAGTAAACTATAAGTATAATGTTATGTTCACTTAAAGAAAACTTACAAGTATACTTTCAGTAAACTATTAGTTTAGTAGTTTATACTGCGAGTACACTTCAAAGTGTACTTTCATAAACTAAAAAAAGTAGTACTTGTATTAAAGGGGTCATGAACTGCGTTGTTTTACTGTTTTATGATGTTTCCTGGGGTGCACTTATAATGTTAGAATGCTTTTTACATCAAAAATTGTCATAATTTATAAATAAAAGGCATTTTTCCTACACTGATTTTAGCCCTCTGGTTTGAACGCTCTGTTTTAAGGGGCGTGTCTGCTGTGAGACTTCAGTGTAAACGCCCACTGCTGTGATTGGCTAATGTCGTAAGTATTACTCTCTCTTTTAGCGCGTTTTTACTATTACAGCTCTCATGGTTAACTAATCGTGAAAAGTGTTGCATTACATTTAGATCTATGGCATTATATTTAGATCTATGGCATCATATTCAGATCGTGGCATGAAAGGTTGCAGAGATGAACGTTGTAGCCGATCACAGACATGCTGAGCGCATGAAAGCAGTGATCTCGTCATTGCAACTCAGTTTCTGTACACTAACGAATGCTTTCATCTTCACTAACAGTGCAAACGTGATATAGTTAAGAGATTCGTTGAATAAAACGGGAGTCACTGATAAACTCTCGCTGTTTGATTGACGGCTCCAGCGCGCGCTGCTCCAACGATTGCAAAGGGAGCTTTCTTTGATCGCTTTCTTTATAGAATTTAATCACCGTTAAATAACAGATTATTATTCCTACTAAGAGAAACAACGCAAGTTGACGTTTAGTCACTGGTTTGATTCACTGACACACAGACAAAGAACATCTGACTGTACATGAATCATTACATTTCAGATCAGGCATTAGAATTAACACGGTTACTTAAATGTTGCATTACTGTCGAGCCCAGCACAATATTTTGTAATCCTCAACGGCATGTTTATTGCTTGGTAGCTCGATCTGGTTTAACACCACGTAGGCCTATGTTACTTTTAGGCTACCTATTCTATTGCATGTCATGCGTGAATCAGTGGACGGGGCTAAACAGGCAGTGATGAAGTAGGCGTTGATCTTCTTCTGCAGAGGCAGTGCTTGCCTCCCTTTGACGTCATAGATTCCCACTTTGAAAAACCTGTCGTTTGCTGGGCCTGGTGTCAATAAAAGCTTTTATTGGACTAACCAGGAAGTTTTCAGTTCTGAAACTTACAGGATATTCTTATAGTATGGTGACCTCTTATATGTCAAAAGCTCAAGGAAAATTTGATTTCTCAGTTCATGACCCCTTTAAAATAGTAAACTACTAGTATACTTATAAGTTCACTTGTAGTACAGTTGCAGTATAAATGATAAACCTAGTTGTGCACTTAAAGTTTACTACTGTTACACTTATAGTACACTTAAACGTATACTTTTATATACTAGAAGTGGGCCAATTTAGTCGCAAGCGGTACTGAAATAGTACACTTACAAGTTTACTACTAGGACACATTGATATTAGTATACTTACTACATAAAGTATACTTAAAAATATACTTGAACATTACTTAAGTATACTTCATAAAATGAACTTGAAGTATACTTCTTTTTCGTAAGGGTGTATACAATAATTTTTGTATATAATAAATTACTTACAGTCGTATAAGACTTTTCTGGGAGGTAATTATACTGAACCACTTTGATGACAAGCATTTTGCTCAGGCATTTCAAAACAACCAAAAAAGCATTTCAGATGCTGTGCAAAAAAAACGTTCCACTGGTTAGTCCAGTTATGCCATCCCATCGCGCAGTCACATGATTTTTTTATGTGCATCAAGGAATTTATTCGGTAATGTTTCCATTGTAGTTTATGCGCATGTTTTCTTAATGGATAAAAAATTTATCTGACTTAAACTAAATTTTAGAATTTATGTGCATCTTCGTGTTTCTATCAAGCAGTTTTTGATGCAATATCCCAAAATGAGCATAAAAATAGGTGGATGGAAACAGCTAATGTTACTGTTTTTACTGTATTTTTGATTAAATAAATGCAGACTTGGTGAGCATAAGAGACTTCTTTAAAAAACAGTAAAAAAAAATTCTTACCCACCCCAAATTTTTGTACATCTTATTTATTTTGAGACAATTTACCTTGGAAAAACCAGATATTTCCAGACTTGTCCTCAAAAGCTGCATCAATTTTGCCTGGGATTCCTCTCCAGTGCCTGGATGCCAGTGCAGGATATCCAGTCTGGAGTTTACCATCACGGATCCGCCATACATAACCCGACTTAAAGAAAAAAAGCTCGCCTCGGATCATGGATACAGCATCGAAGTCGGTTTGGCAAGCATCAGGCTGGGAAGATAGGAAATAAGAAATAAAAAAAAGAGAATGAGAAGGATTCCCAAGATTTCCAAGATCAGACAGAATCAGCCATATAACTCACCACTGTACTTTCAATCTCATTGGTTTCTGTGACTTTGGGAGGTCTCTCTTCCTTCTTTCTTCTATCCACCGAATGTTTGGATCCATAGAGGGACTGTATGCCTCGCTTGTCATCTTCACTCAGTTGGAGCGGGTAGGAGAAGGTGTAGAAAGGCGACATCACTGCGCCTGGTTCCATGGAGTGCTGCAGTCCTAAAACATGACCAATCTCATGAGCAGCCACCTGGAGGAGGTCAGTACCTAGTAGAAAGAAAGAGGATTTAAAAAATATTTCTGAAAAATGTCATTGAGTGATTCAACTGATTCGTTCAAGCACACTCATTCCTTCGAAACAAGTGACTGGCTTTATGAGAGAGTCCTGAACCATTCTCTGAACAAATTCATTTAAAGTCACAGATTTGGGTACAAAACAAGTGACTAGCTGCATCCGAAAGCTTAAGAATGCTGTCTTCAGAGGATCAAGGCACGTCTCTGTGACAGTTGAGCTAAAAAATAAAGATGGCAACTGAAAGTTGCGGTTGGTGGTCAGTTTGCGTGTATATGTATGTTTTTGACCAACGTTTTCGACTTTTGACATCATTTCTAACAAGAAAATACTATTGTAGTAATTTAATATTAGCTTAGTTATAACCAAAGCTCTCTCTATTTTGCTGTAGATCATTCAACCGTTTTGCTGCCTCATAAGTCTGCCTGAAATCAGTGAGGTACCTTTATTCGCAGACACTGTGTGCAAAGTCATTGCCTGATAGGGCAGCGAGGCAACAAGTCATCTGCCTAGGTTTTCAGACGCAGCCATTGGCTTTACGAGTGAGCCCTTTAACCATTCACTCAAATGATTCAAAAACACTGATTCAGTCAGAAACGAGACACCACTGATTTTGCTTAGACTTCGTTCGGAAATATTTTCGCACAGTAAAAATGGACAAAGTAGCTGGAAATATTTAAACTGCACAAGTAAGTTGTTCAAACTTCTTTTTGTTGAACAGTTGAATAAAGCAACACTTGTGCTGTTGGTATCAATATAAGCATATTCGGAATCAAAATCGCTTTTGTTCGTGTGACATTGCTTATAAGTACTAGACTAACTAAATAATAAGCACTTGACTAACTAAAACTGCTAAATTGTTAATAAAGTATTTTTTTTTATATTTGTTCAAATATTGTCTCAACTACACAATGAAAAAAATGGTGCAGAAACAATTTTCACTCAGAAATAGCTACATTTCACAAATAATTACAAAGAAACATCAAGTAACACATTCAATTAAATGTGAAATTTTGAAGTAAAAAGATTGAAATAGTATTTTCTTGTAAAACATACTCTTTGTTTTATTTACAACAACGAAAAATCTTCTTTTTTTTCAGTGCAGGGCACCAAATGAACCAGGGTTCTCACTAACCCATACTGTTGCCCACTGTCCAAGACTCATCGTAGTCAAAGTGAATGTCTCCCTCCCGGTATGTTCGGGGAAAGAAGGCATGAGCCAGAATTCCTCCTGGACCATCAAAAGGAAGATTGTCTCCATGCCAGTACCTGAATGTGAAACACAGTCTCTCAGGCAACAGGACAATACCAATGATTCTCATTCTCTTATTTCAGCAACATGCCTAGTGAGCTGATCACTGAAAAGAATTTCATAAGCACACTTCATGGAATGGTTAAATGAGGGTGAGAATAATGGCCTGCATAAAGGCATAGCTGTAATACCATGCAACCATGCCACATTATAGTCTACTGTAACTGCCACACCTCAGTAACTTTCCTGATTCCCTTGTTTTTAATGGAATGCCAAATTCCACCCTGGCTGAATGGTACTGAATAAACTAAACCATACATTTTCCATTGTGAAATGTCGGGAGGTTAAATCACGCACAAAGCCTTGCAGGATCATAGATCTTTAAATCTGGCAGACCTGAAAGGTCAAAGAAGGCCACTATTCTGGCTAAAACAAACCCTCAAATGTTCGGTCAACTGCTATCCCATTGATGGAATCTGAGATTGAGTTCGAACAAATGAAATTGACATGCTTAGAGCTCCACTTAACTACATGAATCGACTCCAGATGTTTTGCTTTATGTGAGATGGATCTAGATATTTCACTCTGCTTTGAAGAAAAGCAGTATCCTTCATTGGAGCATCAAACGTGTGTATCTCAGAAACACAATAACTGTATATTAGTGCTTTAACAGGAAGCCAAGTTTTTATATGGACTTAAGTTTTCAAACTGAGAAAATGAAGCGCGTCAAGAAGAAAGCCACTAGCCATTGGCTCTCTTAAGCAAAACCTACTGTTGAAAAAGACATTTATATGGGTCTTGTGTAGCTGCATACTGTAAAACAGGCACTTTTTCCCATTAAGATATTTAGGGGACTTGTCTGTATGTCAAATGAGAGCATTTCAATCACTGCATTTAAAAAACATCTCAGCTATGACAGTTATTATGTTTCTACTCCAAATCGTTGTTAAGATATAGCCTAGTCATTAAAATTAGTTTGAGGAAATGGCCTGTAAAGATTTCAAACAATTTTCATACATTTTAAACAGAATTTGGAGGTTATATTAAACAAAATATTCCTGTTATCCAGTAACATTTTGGCTTCATAATTTTTGAAAAAAAAGTTGCATGTTTTTCATGTTTTTAGCATTCTACCAAAATAGTGACATGTTTAACTATTAGGAATACATATTGGTCAAGCTCAGGGACTCAGAAAATAATAATTATGGGTAGATTCATTGTTCAGACACTGGCCGTGAAGGTATTCCACCCTGTTAGGGACATATACATAGTTATCACAAAATGTTAATAATGTAAATGTTAAACAATAACAAGCTTTTTTTGGATAGTATATGTCCCTTATGCCATCATGGTATTTTTTATTCTTGAAACAATAACAAAACAATTATTGATGAATAGAATGTCTTGATTATTAAGAACAGGTACTTTCTGTACCCATTTTTGCCAACAGGATGGTAAATAATAATAAAAAAATTGCTCAAAAACATATACTGTATATGCTGTTAATGCTCCTCACCTCCCAAAATAAGACATAAGTATGCAAAACATTTTACGTTGCTGTCAAATTATTATTTAAAAATGTCTAACAGGGTGGAACGGCGCATAACAGGGTGGAACGGCGCATAACAGGGTGGAACACGAATGTGGGTTCTAACAGTACATGAGCTTTCTGTCATTGTCCTGCATGGTTTGCCATCAGTAATGTGTGGAACTGCACCTATATAATATTGTTTTATATATATAATATTTATATATACATATATATGTATATAGAATTTGCAGTATACACTAAATACAATTTATTCTATTAGAATTTCCACCGTGTTAGATTTATAGACCTAACAGGGTGGAAAATTTTGAGCTAAGTTAGCCGTAGGTCTTTGAGTGATCAACATTTAGCTATCTAACCTTCTACAGATAAACAGAACTTTTATAACTATGTCAGATATGTTTTTACATATTTTTGACCGGACAAACATTCTTCATAACATAGCCTAACAGCGTGGAACTTTAAGAGTGGGACAAGCAGGATAACATTTCAAAAACGAAAAAAAAAAAAAAAAGGTAGGAGTGAGAGTTGAAGCTTACTTCAGTTTGTACAGTTGAATTCCAGCAGGAAAAATAAATTATGTCATTTCCTGAAAATGGTCTCAATGGAATTGTGGTCTTTTTTGGAAGTCGAGAAAGTACATACTAACAGGGTGGAAGATGACTTCAGGGACACGGTAAATGAAGAAAATTGTAAAAAAATATATATATATATATATATATATATATTAATTTTATATTTTATAAAATTAATAATATATATATATATATATATATGTTTCACATGATTTATATGTATGATTAGAGGCAGTTTAGCCTAAACCATTTCATGGTTTATAGTTCTTGTGGAAGTTGATTACTTTGTACTGAGGACATGATAAAATTGAATGCATATATCAATAAAAAGGTGTGTAAAATACAAAATAGTATTTTTAATGTCTATTATAGTGATAAAGTGATAATGAAGACCTAAATATATAGTTTAAGCCATTTCTTATAAATATGTGACTCATTTTATAGAAAATATGAGTAAGTAAAGTCACTGTATAACAGGAACGACCCCACATCAGTAACAGTTAAGTAAAAAAAAAAATCCTTATATTTAACAACTTTACTTTACTAAAGCTTTTTTTTTTTCTAGCGAACTAGGCCTACATGGACTGACTTTCCTGAGGTAACCTCAGGTGCCATATGTTGTTCCCAAGCTGTTTTATCAACGTCTTTCCGCAGTTCCTGGGCGATTACATGAGACGAGACACGAGAGATTATACATTTTGGTAAGTTGTACGGTATCTTTCAACATACCTGCTGATGATAATTCATGTTTTTAGCGCTGTAACTAACTATTATTAAAGCGGAAGATATGATCTGTTTGGGTGCACTCGCTCTGCCACTTGAACTGAGGTGGAATTGGCGATCTGTCACGCCACATTAAAGAGTGCCAAAACAACATTTATCGTTTGAATTTCGAAATACAACTGAAACAATTTGGACAATTTTCTCAAAAAGTAACATAAAACACAAAGTATACACATGTTTTCTTATAATCGCATTTCTCCACAAACGACTCAAGCAAGTCATGTGTACAGGGGAGGAGGAATCAAACTGTGCTTTGTAATCTGCTATCAAATAAAGACATATGCTTTTTTAACATTCAGATGAGTTTTTCAAAAAGAAAGACACTGTGGGATTTTGAGCCGCAGTGTTGCATGTCCATATGCAGAACTAAATCCCACAGGTGTTCCAAGTTATGATTTTTCTTACTATGGGAATTTAAGAAGTAACACACGTGCATGAATGGACGTGCAGTGTACATTTTCGACCTATAATCCTAAACGACACCCTCTCTAATCTCCCACTTCTAGAGGAGATGAAAAGCGTCTGTGTTTGACTAGTGAAGTGGAAACTTTTCCTTTTTGTGTCAATGAACACACTTCTTTCAACTGACAATGTGGTGTTACAAGCTCAGTAAATGAGAGGCCAGATCAGTTTTCATCAATAAAATACAGATTTATAGCATAGGCTATAAATTGAAAGTAGTAGCTAAATGTGTTAATTTTTCACTCCAACATTGTCTTTGATGAATCTTGGGATGTAACTTGCAAACTCATAACATGAACTTACTGTAGGCTAATTTTCAGAGCTTTTTCTTCCAAATTCAAACGACGATATGTGACCCTGGACCACAAAACCAGTCATAAGGGTCAATTTTTTGAAATTCATATGAAAAACATCATATGAAAGCTGAATAAATAAGCTTTACATTGATGTATGGTTTGTTAGGATAGGACAATATTTGGCCGAGACACAACTATTTGAAAATCTGGAATCTGGGTGCAAAAAAATCTAAATATTGAGAAAATCGCCTTTAAAGTTGTCCAAATGAAGTCCTTAGCAAGGCATATTACTAATAATAATACATTTTTGATATATTTACGGTAGGAAATTTACAAAATATCTTCATGGAACATGATCTTTACTTAATATCCTAATGATTTTTGGCATAAAAGAAAAATTTTTTACCCATACAATGTATTGTTGGCTATTGCCACAAATATACCCGTGCGACTTATGACTGGTTTTGTGGTCCAGGGTCACATATAAGAATATTATTAAATTAAGCTGCAAAGAAATCTTTCTACCCATAAACAAGCTCATTATATATTCAAACGACGTTAGCCAATCACAACAGAGTACATTAACATAGCTCTAAAGCTACAATAATAAATATCAAACAGGGTGAAAAATGGTCATGCATAAATTATAGCTTTCTGATGCAAGACACATTAACTGGACCTCAAGTGAAAAAAAATAAAATTATCAAATGTTTGATGTGACTCCTTTAAAACAAACACAGTGAGGTCATCATGGATTCTGACACGTGCAAAGCACACAGTGGACAGTGAAAACATCATTTTTGTACCTGTTAAAGTCGATCGTGATATCCGCCCGGCCGCTGTTGACCTCAGTAAAGGTGAGAGGGGTGACGTCACTCCAGGCCTGCAGTGCCTCCTGCATCACTTGTCTGACTTTCTCTAAACTCATCTGCCAAGGGGCCCGCATGATCCTGTAACACGAGTGCAAACATTCATAAACGCTCATTACAGACCACCCATGCGACTTTCATTTGGATGAAAGTGCATGACCTCAATAATCCCCTTTATTTAAACATGTTTGCTACCCTTCTTGGTGGTGAACATAGGGACTGTATCAGAATCTGTCTGTTGTGAAAAGACAAGCACAGTCTGAATGTTTGCCTAGTTATGGATTTGGTGCGACACCCACTACTACTACGCTCTCTGACCAAAATAACAAAACAAACGTGATACTTGATCAGTGTGTGACAGTGATAGCACCCCTATCCAGGTTCGTTTCAGTGCATAAGCCTTGTAGAAATACATAGCATCATATTTCACTTGTCATTTGACAAGATCTTAATTCAAAGCAATTCACAATAGACTAGACTAGATTAGACACACAATTGCTCTTTCTATTCTCGATAAACAGTTTAGATGTTTGAATTCCGTTTAAAAATTAAAATGCTACTTTCATCCCTCATGGAGTAAGCCCAGAGGATTTAACTTCTCTCGGATGAAAGACGAGCTGCATTATAAAGCTTGCTGAGTGATGGAGACATGCATGCTTATTTTCACAAGCAGAATCCCCACAGAGTGCATTTAAACGGGTGGACCATAAGTCTGTATCATGTTCCACAAAGCTTCCCTCTGGTGCATTCATAAAAAATAATAATAGTGAAAGTTTTAAAGCAGCACATCTGAAGTATTGTTTAGCTCCTGACCTGCAGCTATAGTGACTGGTACCTCTATGTTGTTTTTATGCTTGGACACCTTTATGCTTTGGTCATTATTAGCTTTGCGGGACAGGGGATCACTCTGGGCTGCATGTTGGAGCCACAGACCGTCTCAGATCATGGGGCCTCTGCCGTCTGCAAGCCCAGACAGGAGCTATGACAGCGGGAGAGAGCCCAGTGTGGTAGTCTGTGGCTTTAAACATTGTCCTGCCATATTCGCTGTTCCAATTAGATATAGGATCAAGTTCTTAACTCTTGACTCTGGCTACAATCACAAAAGAATAGATCAAATTTAAACCAGGTTTAGACTAGTGACTTTTAAACATCTAATACAGTGGCCCCCCAAAAAAACTTATATAAGGGTTTTTAAACTAGGGTCCCCCAAGGGACCACAAGAGGCCTCTATAGGGATGAACTCACTGCACAGGTGTCATTCATCATTATCCAATGAAGGTGCACTCACACTAGACTTTAAGGGTGTGTTCACACTTGGCAGGTTTGGTTTGATTAAAACGAACTCTGGTGCGATTGCTCTGTTAGTGCGGTTCATTTGAGCATGTGTGAATGATGCCATCCAAACCCTGGTGCGCACTGAAAACATGGGTCTCGGTCCGCTTCCAAACAAACTCTGGTGCAGTTCGAATGATATATGAACGCAACACGGACCAAAGACATGCAAACGAACCAAAAACAGGAAGATGAGACCCTAAAAAGGATAGAATGCTTAAGCATACCTGTTTTTTCTGGTCAGAGGAGCTACATTGTCCATAACAGTTTGGTACATGCATCTGAACCGCCGTCTCCTTGTAGCAGATCTTTGTTTGTGTGCGTAACGGAGGAATTCCCTGCCGCTGTTTTGACTGCTTTACACATTTTATAAGCTCTTCACAAGTTCTCAGCTGGTCAAAATACCATTTTTGGCTCTGTTTACACCTGGTATTAAGATGCATTTTGGTCGATCAGATCACAAGTGGACAGCGCTGAATACAGCTGTATGCGGGGTCTAAAACGCTTTGAGCTTGTCCACTTTCGACCACTTCCAGAGGTAGTCGAAAACGCATTAGACCGGATTGCTTTCGTAGTGTAAACGCTCATCAGGTCAAATGTGTTCAAACAGCCACAAAAGACTGCCTACTCTCCGCCTACTGACTTTGGGAAGCGCGCTATTGCCAGACGTGATACTTGGCTGCGTTTACACTTGGCATTAGCATGCGACCTGTATCTGGATGTTGTCCACATACACATTGAAAAGACAAGTGTAAACGCGTTTCTGATCAGAATGTTATCCAAGCAGTGTGTCCTGGTCCAGAGGTAGTCGAGGACGCATTGATCGGATCTCAGTGTAATGTAAACGCAATCCAGCCATTGTATCTACATTCAGAGGGCGACGTCATATAAATCCCCGCCCACTCTCTCCGCGTGGCTGTCAGAAAATAATGAATTTTGAAATTAAAAAATAATAATCGGAATACACTTTCCATTTTTTTTTTAAATGTATGTTTTTATTGTTTCAGCATGTTTATTAATCTCCCATTTCTGTCAATATAGTCATTGCACACTATAACCTTAAACACGGATGATGTGACTTTTTTAATATGATCAACCCAGTTATTTTTGTATTTTCAGCTCTGGAAGTATTCCTTTATTTAAACTTAATTTGATCTAAGACTGGAGATTGCATCGGAAAGTAAAGTGAGTGAGTGAAAGCAATGGGACATTGTTTAATTTGCATCATCTTTACTCTTAATCTGGTGTCGTATAGCCCACCCTTGTTTAGTTCTAATTAATGATCTTTAATGTGATGTGCGTTCTTTAATTTCTTTAATACAAAGGTGTTCAGATTCTGCACGTGGTTTACTGCTATTACACATACAATTTAAATGCTTGCGCGCTCATTCAATCATATGCGTCGGAATAATGAATCTTTTCATCATACAAGATTAATGTTGGGAAACTTAAATAAGTAGATTAGTACTCTATTTGTGATCGATTGTAACGTTACTTTTGTTGAATAAATCACAAAAATTCCGTGCTGTGTAAACTGCCATTGATAGAGGCTAAAGTGAAAGTTGTTTTAAGCTACGAAGCCATTTGAAGTTTCTGCTTTTCAAGCGCCACAGACCTAATTTAAATATTTTCCGGGAAACAGAAATCCGATCTGTTATCCAGATACAGAGGCCACTTAATGTGAACAAATGTAAACGCGCCGTGTCCTGATTTGCTTGATCGGATCACGGTGATCGCATGTTAATGCCAAGTGTAAACACAGCTTTTGTTGGCTGGTGACCCAAGTTTGGTTTGAAGACGAAAAACATACCAAGCACAATGTTCTCGCACCATTCCTGATTTCTAACATGGACTCACAGCGTTTGGAGTGGTCTTGCAGCTGTCAGAGCAGAAACGAAAGCTGATGCCCTCCGTATGTTTTTCCCTCGTGTTCATATGTAAACCGCGCAAGCTTATTTTGTCCATTAGATCGAAAGATCTCACAAAAAAAAATACATTTACCCACCCATAGACCCTCCCCTCAAAGAAATCAGGACAGAAGTGGTTGAAAGTGGACAAAAGAGACGGATTAAAATACGAGGTGTAAACGGGTATGTGTCTCCCTCGTCCACTTGTGATCCGATCGACCAAAACACATCTTAATACCAGCTGTAAACATGGCCATATGTACGCACATACAACAAGCGCATTAAGCCCAGAACACAGCATTGTTTTGGGTGCTTCCGTTGCAAAATATGATTTTTTTTTTAAGAGAACCGAACTAACACACCCTAAGATGCAAATTACTCCAGACCCAAAAAACTGCACACATATGTGACATGAGAAACACATACTCATTAAAACACTCGTTAAAGTAAAGAAACTTAATTGAAAGCGTGGGAGTGGGGGTAGGACGGGGTTTGGTGTTTTTGAGCTCACTGTGCACATGTACAGTCCATCATTAAGTGAGGGGACAAATTACAGAGGACAGTGAGGTGCTATAGCCCATAAACAACCTTCAGAGACGTGAGTCATGACAGTTCATAGTGGCACAGCATTAGAATGGTGCTGACTGGGGTTTGCTGGGGATAAAGTATGTGCGTATGTTGCTGTCTTGACATCAGATTCTGATGACGCAGCACCTAAATTACACAATGATTTCAGGGGGGGTTGAATTTTTTAAAAGGAATCTAATGTTCATTTTCAGGGTGCAACCTGGTTAGGTTTGTCTCGCTCAACCCAGTTAGCCAAATGTCAACTGGGACAAAAAAAATGTTTGTGCTATATATTTGTTTTAAATTTTATAAGCGATTAATAATTGCAATGGATGGATCAATATTAAAATTCGTCTTTCTTAAATTCTTCATTTTCACTTTAAAGTCAGTATGAAATGGATATTTCACATTAATCAATGGAAGATTAATGATCTTATTTGTTCATCCATGCATGTTTTTTTTTCCAACCTCATAATTTTTAATTAAAATGTCATAACTTGATCTTCCAGTAAAACGACAGACTCCTCTCTGCTGACGTGTGCTGGACTTCTCCAATTATTTATTCTGCTTAAAGGGATAGTTCACCCAAAAATGAAAATGTCATTATTTACGCACCCTCATGTTGTTCCAAACCTGTATACATTTCTCTGTTCTGCTGAATACAAAGGAAGATATCCCTTTAAATCCCACTCCTTTCTTACAATAGACTGAAAGCTCGCATTCAGATCTGCCTCCATCCAATAAACAACCAATGGGTAAAACCAAGACCCCATTTTTTTTCTTTTCGTTTCACTCAGGTGTACGTCACAATACGGAAGAAAATATCTGTCCCTACTTCCCTACCACCCAAAAAACTATTTTTCTGTTCTGACTATTTTTATGCAGACGAAAAGGCTAGTTTGCCCTACAGCAAAGTTGGTTGATTTGGATGGAGAACCACAGGAGATTTATGGGCTGTGATATTTTATGGGAAGGGCCATAAATCAAGGGGCAGTTTTAATCAGAGGTTGTACGGCTGGTTTTCTTTGTCTGGGCCCTCATCTCACCCCCCGCTGAGCACTGAAGAGAAAACTAGAAACATTTGGGCTCCGCTGCCGTAACACACATGAGTGCTCTTAAATGTAACATCTTCTCCTGATCGGGTCATGACCTCACTGACTTCAGATTACAGAGGAGTCCTATGTCCGGTTGGAACCATCTTTGACAAAGATGTACGAGGCAAATCAGTCAAAACATGAAGTGGTGACCAGACAACTACAATAGAAAGGTCATCATGTCAATCAAAACGGGTTCTTAAAGATTGTTCACCAAAAAATGATTTTTCTGTCATCATTTATTCACCCTCATGTCATTCCAAACCTGTTTATCTTTATTTCTTCTGTGCAACAAAAAAGAGGATATTTTTTAGAAAGCTAGTGAGGTCCAAAACTATGGAAGCTTGTTTCTGCCACAGAATAAAACATTTTCACAAGATAATTGCGTCTTTTTATCTCACAATTGCGTGTTTACATCTCGTGTTAACTTTGAAAAAAAGTCAGAATTGCTAGATATAAACTCGCAATTGCGAGTTATAAAGTCAGAATTGCATGATATAAAATCACAGTTGCGTGTTATAAAGTCAGAATTGCAAGACGTAAACTCGCAATTGTGAGTTATACAGTCCAGTTCTGAGGTGGAAAAAGACTGACTTTTTTTCTCAAAATTACGAGTTTATATCTCACTATTCTGATATCTCGCAATTGCGTGTTATAAATTCAGAACTCGCAATTCTGAGAAAAAAAGTCAGAAGTGCGAGTTTATATCTCGCAATTCTGACTTTATAACTCGCAATTGCGACTTTATATCACACAATTCTGAGAAGAGTTGCGACATGTAAACTCACAATTGCGAGAAAAAAAAGTCGCAATGACCTTTTTTATTTTTTATTCTGTGGCGGAAACAAGCTTCCATACAAAACAGCATTGATTTACATTGTATGTAAAAATGTTGAGACATTTTCAAAATATCTTATTTTCCACAGAAGAAAGGTTTTGGAATGACATGAGGATGAGAAATTCAATTTGATTTGAAGTAGCACGTGTGTGTGTGTGCGCGTGCGTGCGTGCGTGTGTGAGAGAGAGAAAGAGATTCTAGTAAACCCTTTGTTGTGGGGTTGGCAATACCAGAAATGGCAAGGATAGAAACATGGCTTATAAATCATACAGAATTATGCTTTTTGAAAATGTACAAATGCAGAAAGTTTTCTGTGATGGGTAGGGGATATAATATACAGTTTGTACAGTATAAAAATCATTATGTAAAGTCCCCATAAAACATGGAAACCCAACGTGTGTGTGTGTGTGTTTAAGAAAATGATTTACTGTTTTAAATCAAAGGGGACTTGGTACATATTTCTAGCTGTGTTCTGGAGCCATGCAGTCCCGAGTCTGAGACAGTTTACTGCTTCTAATTAAATGGGTGTAATGCTGGAAAGAGTGTGGGGTCTTCTTTAGAACCGATAAGAACTATAAGAAATGTGAGAAGATAAAGAGAGAAACATTCTGATTTATTTCCTAGCATTTCCCATGTGGGCTATAAAATAGTGTATTTCTGCCATAAAAAGCTAATGTTTCATGTAAAAACACTGTTTAATAAGAAAAAAACCCTTAATGTATAGATTCAGTCAAATGTGTTGACTGGGAGCTAGAATAGCAAAAATGTCATTGCCTCACTAAGGCCTTTGTTGTGTAAGGCTCAAAATAGTACCTTGGCAATACATCAAAGTTGCTTTCTCCCATTTACGCTTTATGTTTCATTCATTTTATGTCTATCATCTCAATAAGTGTAGACACAGCAACCAGATACAACCGCAACCACTATCCGTGCAAGTCTTACTTGTATGTGAGGTCGGTTTTGTCCCAGCGTCCTCCAAACAAATCAAAGCGTTTACGGCGATGACGGCCCCCAAGCAAACCTACTTTGTGGGTTGAGTAATGAAGGGCGTTCCCTCCCTTCTCTGAGGGGTAGTCTGGGACTCCACAGCGAGGCCTGTTCCAGAACTCAGTGTCATTCTTGGGAAGAGCCGAGTGTGTGTGCACTCTCTTATTGCCAGAGTCTTCACTCAGGGTATCCTGAACATAATGAAGTTGGCCCCTCTTTTTGAGGCCATGGTGATGGGTCTTTTGAGGCCAGTCCTGTCAACACATACATAAGCTGTCAATCAAATGTACCTTTAACCAGAAACACCTTCATTCTCAGGTGCTACACAATTAAAATGGGTTGGTTTGGTGGCTGAGGTTTCATTTAGCATGTTGTTTTGCGGTGGCTATTTCTGGGAGGTTTTTAAGGTGATGCTATCAGTGTTGTTACAAATTACAAATCTTTTTGTTAATTGAAATAAAGCTGAAATAAAATATAAATATTAGATGCAAAACTTAAAAAAACCTAAATGAAAATTAGGAATGTTGCCTTAGCAACTTACTGAAATAAACCAAGTTTAAGTTAAAGTAATAAAATTATTAAAACAAAAAATAAAATTAATAAATAAAAATAAAATAAAGCTAAATAGAAATATAAAAAAACTAATAAAAATGGCAAAACCACAAAATATACTAAAACAAACTAAAATAT
Source organism: Coreius guichenoti (assembly GCA_039654105.1). Classification (NCBI taxonomy): domain Eukaryota; kingdom Metazoa; phylum Chordata; class Actinopteri; order Cypriniformes; family Gobionidae; genus Coreius; species Coreius guichenoti. The sequence continues at coordinate 13,967,840 of CM077183.1, forward strand.
CAACTAAAAACTAAAATAAACCAAAAATTTAAAAAAACTCATAAAAATGGCAAAATCACTATATAAGTATATAACTAAAATAAACTAAAAATTAAAAATATAAACTAAAATATAAAAATAAAAGCCCATTCAAAATATAGTATATAAATAATATTGCTAAAATTACTAAAACTGAAATAAAAAAATAAATGACTAAATAGTAATAGAGAAACATTCTGAAAATAAAATCATAAAACAAAAATACTAAAATAAAAATGTAACTGTAAACTGAAAAAAAAAAAAAAATATATATATATATATATATATATATATATATATAAACAAATTTTTATTAAAAAAATTATAAAAAAATATAAAAAAAAATATAAACATTAACACAAATATTTAATATGATATAATATTTAAATAAAAGTATAAAATTCAAAATAAATACTAAAATAGTATATAAATAAAACTAAAATTGCTAGGGTGTTCTGGGTAGTTTCTAGGGCATTGCTCGTGGTTGCTTGGGTGTTCTGGTTGGACGAACAGTAAGGTGAAGGGGGCAAATAAGGCCTTGTGTACACTGGGAGCGATCAAATTATAGTTATGCAACAGTTGGTCTTACATCACTGATCATTTGCAAGAAGCATTATCACAGTCAATTTCCTCAACTAAATTTCAAGGAAATGGTTCTGTTAATGGACTGGGAGGTTTGCTGCCTGAGGGAAAGTCAGATTGCCCCAATTTCTCTCCTTCCCCAAACCTCATTGCAATTCTCTACTCCAGCTGTGCTGGTTTAAAAACCCATCTCTCTCTCTTTTTCCTCTTCTATACCTACTTCTCTCTAATTTGTGCTTGGTTAATAGGCCAGGGGTGGTATGGGGTGAACTATTTTTTTAAATGCTTTTAAAAATCCTTCCGCCACTCGTAGCCATAAGGAGTCTTTTAAAAGCTGTAATTTAAGCATAAGATATATTTAGACAACCATAAAACATTTAGAAATATAAAGCAGGAAGTCTGAAAAGAAAAAAGCCATTTGTTTAAGTGTTTCTTTATCACAGAGAGCAGGTAGGACCAACTACTATATGGGCCATTCTACAGAATTGGTGCAAACTGCTGTCCCAGAACCAAAAAACACATTTAAAAAGCATTTAAGTATTCAAATCTTAGATGTTTACTAAGATCCTTCTATTATCTATTGAAACCCACAATAATAATTTAAAATATCAGTAAGCTTAATATATATAAAATCTGTGTGTAACTTTAAAGAATGTCACTATACCAAACACATTTTTTTCTGCAATTAAGCACACTTTTTTGGGTGCATTTCGTTTTTATGTGTGTACAACTGTTCAGAACTGTGCTATAGCTAACCATGTGCTGATTAGCATCTTTGAGCTAGGCTCAAAAGTATCTAAAATTATCTCAAAATAAAAAACTACCGAAACAGTCACGACCGAAACATGTCATCATTGTTTTGGTAGTGACAAAAAGGAACACATAATCCTTTATTTGGAGGAAAATAAAAACATTTTAGTACAGTTATGCAAATCATTAGTATTTTATTATGTTTTAGTATGTGAGTTAAAATTCTGTAATGTGATGTGGTCACTACCAAAACATTACTGTCACTACTGAAAGTGTCACGACCTAAACATGGGATGTTTGTCAAAAATAAAGTATATTGAATTATCAACTAAGGTGTTATGATAGCGTTTGATTCAATGTATGTTCAAACTAATGAATCCTTAACTTTGAAATCAGTATGATTAACTTTATGCCTTTTACAAAAGAAATATTGGATTCAAAATACAACAAATCTCATAAATTACACTTGAAATATTGTTAAAATTGTAATTGTTATTGATTTACCTGTGAAAACTTTTTAATAAAATAGCAAAAAATATATTTACACAGTAGATGTAAACAAAATTTTAATAGGTCAATATCACCTTTCTTATTAAATTATATATTATTGTGTTTTGGTAGCGACCAATTTGGGGAGAGGAAAAATATTCCAAAATTTTCTGTAAATACAATATGAGAATTAACTGCACAATTACTAGAAATGTGTACATTGGATATTATACAATTTGCATACATACAACTTAGAGATAGAGATGTCAAGATGCTTCCAACTCTGATCTGTAGAATGGCCCATATATAAAAGGATGTTTTTTTTTCCAGGTTTTTTACTTTTTTAATTTTCTATAAACAACAAGCAATTCATGACAACTCTTCAGTTAACACTGAGTCCTACACTGTTAAAAAAAAAAAAAAAAAAAAAAAAAGGTTGGTTTAACTCAAAAAATAAGTTACCTGGTTGCCTTAAAATTTTTATTTCACTGAAATTAAAAATTTGAGTTAATACAATGAAGGAGATTGGTTTAATCAACAGAAACTCAAAATATTATGTTACCTGAACCACATTAATTATCTAAGTTGATTTGACAAAAGAAAAAAAGTTGTGATAACAAATCATGAAAATAATTTTCACAGTGTAACAAGATGGTAAAACGACCAGCTTGTGTTCACCACAAACCTTATTTCAAGCATTTAACTAAAAACCCATTTAAAAAACCCATTGACTTCAGGACGATGGAACCGGAAGGTCTTAAGTGCTAATTTCTGGGTTTTGGCCTAAAAGAAATACATCATCCCTACAACACTCTATATAGTGCATCAAACATCAAATATCATCTGATTGGCTACAAACAAACAGTTTCACATTTAGTGCGAACAGACAAATTGCTTATTGCTGGACACTTGTTTCGTCGCATCTGTTTAGAACACGGTGTAACTCAAGACAAATTCTAACAAATAAAAGGAAAAACAACCAAATATTTGTGGGCAAGTCGAGACATAGTAGCTTAGTAAAAATCCACTGACATGTGAACTTGATAGCATTGCTAAAACATGACCCCACACCCCCGGCAATGAGGAACTGCACAAATTCCACAGATAGAAGTGAAGAATTCACCGCACTTAATCTACTCTCCATTTGTTTCTCAAATCCGCTGAGTGTGCATGGACTTTCCATGGGCTGAACCATCATTAAATGGTCATACATGTTGAAAGCATGTAATTTAAGCAGTGTCTAAACAACCTGGAGACAGGCGAGTTTTTTGTACAACAGTCAAGATTGTTTATTGTAGAGCAGTCAAACCTCTCAGCAATGACAAACTGGCCTCAAGTCTACTTAGGGAGCGACGGAGGTGGAAGAAAAACACCCGGGTGTTTCAGGTTCAACGGGAGTCAAGGGTTAAAGGTTAAAGCCTAAATCAACAAAACAGACCCCTTGGGCCAAAGTAAACACACATACTCCCATTTCAAACCAAAACTCAGCAGACAGTCTGTGTTTTTTCCCCTTCTAAAAATTTTGAATAGATAAATTCTGTATAACCAACACACAATTCCAAGTGCACTACCATTCAACAGTGTAGGGTCGTTAATTTTTTTTTTTTTTTTTACATTTTCGGAAATAAGTCTCTTATGTTCATCAAGGCTGCATTTATTTAATCAAAAATAGAGTAAAATCATAATATTGTGAAATATTATTACAATTTAAAATAACCGTTTTTTATTTTCATTTTAAAATGTAATTTATTCCTGTGATGGCAACGCTGAATTTTCAGCGTCTTTACTCCAGTCTTCAGTGTCACATGATTCTTCAGAAATCATTCTAATATGCTGATTTGGTGCTTGAGAAGCATTTCTTATTATCAATGTTAAAAAAAAAACATTTGTGCTACTTAATGTTTTTGTGGAATTTTTTCTGGATTTCTGGATTAAGAATAGCATTTATTTGAAATAGAAATCTTTTGTAACATTATTAATGTCTTTATACTGTCGCTTTTGATCAGTTTGATGTTTTTGATTAATTTAATGTTTTTTAACCCTAAAACGCATACCTCGGGTCTTTAGTGACCCAGGACGTCATTCACTACCCTCCTCCTCATTCATTTTTTAAAGTTAGACATCAACCTTCTTAGTATTCCTCAATCAATTCATTATAAACAAATTATATAAAATTATAAAAGAATGCCTGTTTTCCCATTCTTTTTTTGTAAAAATGTAACAGTGTAAGTATATTATTTTCTGCACAACAATAATTTAATCTTTGATTACTGAATAAGTGCAATTCACCTTTATTCCACAAGGTGGCAATGTCTGACACACATTGATGAAGTGACGTTTCACTCATAGTTACCGCAGGCAGAAAACAAAAGAATAGGAAGTATCATCAGCAAAACTTGAAATGGCTCAGCGATTTACTGCAGAGCAAGTACTGAACACAATCAAATATTAGTGCCACTGTCACTTGATGGTGGATCTGGTGAAGATGCTGTCAGTGATCAAAATATTGATTTTGAAGATGTTGAAAATTATATTTTTGAGAATATGTTTGAGATCATGAATGAGCCAGATGGGAAATGAGCTCTGACTAGGACAGATGATGATGGTATAAAACACCTTCCAAGCTTGAAAAGGTAACAAAATATGTTTTATTTTCTTCTTCTGTAATTGTTACTCTAATATCAGGAGAGTTTTATATTATCACGACAGGTATACATCCATCTGTGTTAGATATAGATCCGGGTCGCTAAAGACCCGAATATTTAATAATGATTGGTGAAACAGTCATGTATTTAAGGGTTAAAAAAAAACAAATCTTATACTCAACCGAAACTTCTGAATGGTAGAGTATGTAAAAAGTCATTGAAATACTATTGAAACTCTATGACCCAATTTTGTTACCACATTTCATAATTTTGTTACCACATTTCTTGTGCTAAGTGCAAACAAGATGGATCAGGTTGCTGATGTAATGACACACAAGTGCATATTATAGAAGCTGAAACTGCTATAAGCATAGACTCAAAGCCAAGTCTCGAAATAAACAGCATGCAGCCAGAACATCATTATTTTCTCAACAAACAACCCAACTATCAATCTATCATTAGATCTTGTGAAATACTGCTCCATAATTGTGGCGAATCTAATAGATAAATTAAACTGAAACCTGTTGATATGTTTATAGAACACAAAAGGAGAATTTTTACAAACCTTAATAGCTTTTTCATACAACCACATCTGTCAAGCTACAAAAATGAAAAGCAAAAATGATGGGGTGAACGGTTAAATTTGACTGCCCTATTGCGGGACTGTGCTGGGAAATCTTTACTTTTAATATTGGGTAGTGCCAACAACATTTACCCCAACACGCACACATCTCATTTTAACAAAAGCCCAATTTAAAGAACGTTTCCTCAACCAGACATTCCTGGGCATATTTTACAGCATCCACCTGCATGTAGTGAAACGTGTGAAAATGGAAGTCCATTCAGAGACCCACCGGAACGTCTTCAGAATTACCACTGCGGCCACACGTGTTCCATATAAAACAAAACTCTCTTTTTCCAAACCTCATCATGTTGTGCAAATTTTTGAATTTTTATGATACCTTCCTGACAGATATATGCCTCTCATCAGCTGAGAAACAAAAACAACTGGGAATTATTTCACCTTAAGCAGTAGTAACACCTTTACGCATTCAAACATCAGGCATTTGTGCCTGCGGGAAGATCTGTTGATGTTCTAAACCATACAGAAGAAGTATTCGTTTTAACACCTCCATTTATAATATCAAATATCCAACATTTGGGAGTCATTTTAATGTAAATGAAAACAACTAGGCTCCATTTCTGCATAAATGTAATACACTGCTCACGTTTACCACTATAAACAAGAATAAACTTCTATTTTCACAGCATGTGCATCTGTAGGGCAATAGGTCAGTGGGTAAAAACTCTAACACGATACAGTATGTTATGCTGAAACAAAACACAGAGATCCTGAGCCGACGACAAGCCTTTGGGGGAAATCCAGAAAAAAAAGAGCTGACATGTCAGAGCAAGAAGAAGGTTTGGAGAGAGTTGGCGTGCCTGGCATTGTGCCATCTCTATAGGGTTCCTGAGGATAACCTCTTTGTTCATAGCCAAATCTTTCTCTCTGGGGCATCCAAATGATGTCACCAACTCCTGACAGATCCCTTACATTCATCAGCACAGTCGGCACCAGGAGCGAAACATCATCCGTTTCCAAAACACACTCTACATTTGGATGCCTGTTTACTACTGACTCAGCAAGCCCTAAAAATACAGCCAACAGCATTTCCTGTCATCTACCATGCAACTCTGATCCAAACATCCTGGCTCGGTCTCTTTGTCTCTCTCAAGCATGCCATTGTCCAGAGAAAAATTACAAACAAGAAATTCCAGCCTGTTACAGGCATTTTCTGGCACATTAAAGTAGGCCACTCGAGATAAGGAATGAACATGCCAGAGGAAATCAGACTAGGGTAAATATTTACATGCAAAAACCTCCAGAGATCTGCATTCTTTTGGGGTTGTATACACAAGTTAAGCGATTACACTGAAATGGAAGATTGTTTAGTGGGAAAAGGATAGGGAAAATGTTGATTGAGGATGTACATGCTAAAAGAGTGTAGTGCATCCAAGGTAGGCCTTTAGTGTCTACTCTAAATCCAAACAAGTCAAGTCTAGGGAGGGAAAATACTATTGCTTATAAATGTTTTAATGGTTTCCACTTGTCACCTCTTTCGCTTCCATGTGGAACAACTAACCA